>CM053576.1:128117657-128294552 GCA_028646485.1 Cryptoprocta ferox | reverse complement strand
GAGAGGAAGGGGCCGCGGGACTCGATCGTGGCGCGTCGGCCGGGGCGGCTGGGGTGTTTGAAGGCCGCGGTGACTCTCCACGCGGGAGACGCCGTCCCCACCGGCAGCCGGGCCGCAGGGACCGGAGCCGCCGGCCCGGGGACGTCGGGCGGCCCGGCCTTCCCCGGGCCTGCGGGGCTGCGTTCGAGCTCTGGTTTGGGGGAAGGACAGATGGCCACTGTCGAAATCCCCGCTCACCAGAAGCATCCCGCAGCCTGTTGCAAAGAGAACATGGAAGGCGGAGGTCAGTGGCAGCCGGGCCCCGTTCCCACGCCGCCCTCCCCGCCCCTCCCCTGCGCCCCGCAGTTCAGCACGTACCCCGGGGCGGCCGGGCGCAGTGGCCCTGCGGGGTGCAGTGGCCCTGCGGGGTCGGAAGACCTTCCTTTGTTCAGCAGAGGACCAACCGGGCCGGGTTGTGTGTGTGGGACCCGGAGGAGCCGGGGATTCTGCCCTTGCCGGGATCCCTGGGCTGCTGGTACCCGGACCGGCACACGGCCTGGACGTCGCCACCTGGAAGCCCTCCGTGCTTGCCCGTGTGTGTTTCGAGCCTGCACAGACTCCTTTCCCCACATTAACCCTCGAGCTCTTGCCTGGTGTCCGCTGACGGTGTGGTGACCCCGCCGCCCCTGCTGCTGGCCGCCCGTCCCCGGTCGCCACCCCCCACCGTGGGGCTCTCCGGGTCCGTCCTCTGCTCCTCCGTGCCTCACTGTCAGTGCAGGACTGGAGGCTCTTCGCAGATCACGCGCGGAGCGGAGGACGCTCCGACCCCTCCTGTGCCTTCGTGATCGGGGTCTGCTGTTTGTGACAAGTGGCCATGCGTCGGGCTCTGGAAATGTTACGGGGACACGGGATTCCTCATCACAGAAGAGCCCGGCTCCTTGTCACCTTCCACGGCAAGGCTTCCCAGAGGCACAGGGCTTGGGGCAGGACGGGAGCCCCAGGGCCCCTGAGGACCCCACCCCTGCCCCCCAGTGTGACCCAGCTGTGGGCACCTGTGGCTCTTGCCCGAGGACTTGGTCCCAGGAGCCCCGTCAGCCTGTCCCTGTGGCAGCTGCAGGCGTGGGAAGGAGAGGGGCACCCAGTGCCTCCCGGAGCCCTCTCTGCCCTGGGGCGTAGAGGCTGGGACGAAGCTGCCTCTGCCACTAGGATGCGGTGACAGTGATCAGAGTGTGACAGCAGCCCCCCACCTTCCCCGGCGGGACCCCGGCAGATGCTCGAGGGTAGGTCCTTCCGGCTGCCTTTCCCCGCCTGCCCCTCCCCTGCAGCCGCAGCCCGTTTCCACATCTCCTCCCAATAAACTGCTTGCCTCGGTCACTGTCTCGGGGTCCCTGCTTCTGGCGGGGGGAGTTGTGTGATCCACGGACTGGAGTCCTCCTGGGTGTGAGGTGAGGGGCTTGCTGGGAGAACCAGATCGGCTGAAGGACGTGACATAACTTTTAGACTCAAAGCACTAATCCGTTTGCTTTTGGAATCGATTTTGGTAGATTTCTGATGAGCAGTTCAGGGAGTTCTGATGTTTCCCAGAAACGCGTCACTGCAGTGAGATGGTGACATTGGGGGGGGGGGGGGGAAGGGGAAATGGTTTCCTCTTGAAAGGATGCTTTTTTTTTTTTTTTAAGTTCATGTATTAGAGAGAGCGGGAGAGAGTGCATGAGTGAGGCGCGGGGAGAGAGAGTTTCAAACAGCCTCCTCACATCCGCACAGAGCCTGATGTGGGGCTCGATCCCACGAATCACAAGATCATGACCTGAGCCGAAATCAAGAGTCAGATGCTCAATTAACTGAGCCACCCAGGTGCCTCTTGAAAGGATTTTTTTTTTTTTCACGTTTCTTTATTTTTGAGAGAGACAGAGACACAGCAAGAGCAGGGGAGGGGCAGAGAGAGAGGGAGACACACAATCCGAAGCAGGCTCCAGGCTCCGAGCTGTCAGCACAGAGCCTGATTCGGGGCTCGAACCCACAAACTGTGAGATCATGACCTGAGCCGAAATCGGATGCCTAACCGACTGAGCCACCCAGGCGCCCCCAGACGATTCTTAATTCTCTGGGACTTGTGGTTTGTTGCCTTTCGACGTGTGCCCCTCCTGCTTGGTCACTGCGAACGTGCAGTGGGACAGGGGACCCGAGGATGACGATGGTGCTTGTCCGCTGCGGTGGTGAGAGCTGGGCACACGGCGGTGGCGGCAGCCAGCCCGCCCAAACCCCGCGTGTGTCCCTTCATCAAGTGTCTTCTCTCGCGGCCACTCTGGAGAGATGTTCTAGAACTGTCTGGCTCTCCTTATTTTGCATTAGAAAATAGAGAATGAGAATATCCTCCAGGATGACTCACGAGTTACAATATGTTGGCAGAGCACATTGGTATTTTGTGTTGGCTGAAGGCGGACGACAGTGGACATTTAGGGCACAGAAGGAAGCCAGGTCAGAATTAATGCCAGAACAAACTTCTGGCCGGCAGTGTCCGACAGGCCAACAGCTATTCACGTCCTGAGCCGGGCGAACTGGTGATTTATTCTGGGCGCGTGGAAAAGTAGCCCAGTAATTGCAGCGTGTTCTGTGACACGGCAGTGCCGAGGCCCGTGATTACCAGCGGCACCCCCTGGGGTGGGAGACCCCCCCCCCCAGTCCGCTTTGCAGGGTCAGCCTGCTGTCCTCACCGGGGACACATAACGCTTGACAAATGGGTCATTTCCTCTAGACATAAAAATGGCAGCCAGAGTTACCGGTCAGTTGTTTACAAATCGGTTTAGCCACGATGTCTAGGGAAAAGCAAAGCACTGGTCCTTGGGACAAAGGATTCGCTTTTGGACCTGGCGGGGCTGTTGCCAACGGCCCTGAGAATCACCCACCTCAAACATCAGAACGGGTGGTGACCGTCACGCCGCTTCCGCCGAGCGCCACGCCATTCCCCGGCAGGGACAGTGTGAGGTTGGCAGAGCGTGGCTCACTCCTGTCGGTCAGGTGAGGTCTCAGGTGCAGGGACACCGGTGGCCATGGCATCGTGTGGCTCGGCTCTCCTGCCTCCTGGTTCAGGGCTGCGACTGTGGTGACATCCCACCATCCGCGATGGGACCGTGGTCATTACGACAGTGACGACTTTCCTTGCAGGGCACCGAGTTCAGGCCCCGTCAGCAGAGTGTCACATCTGCTCGCGTGCGAGGTCTGCAGGCCGGCACTCTGAGGTAGGCGCCGCCGTGGGCTGAACTGTGTGCCCCCAAAGTCACATCCCCAGGACGTCAGAATGTGCTGATATCGGAGACGGCGCCTTTCCAGAGGGAATCAGGTAGAAAGGTGGCCGTAGCCCACCATCTCACGTGTCCTCGTACAAAGGGAAATTTGGAGACAGACACAGCGGAAGGGCAGATGCAGGAGGAAGACAGCCACCTGCAAGGGAGACGGGAAGCCCCTGTGGAGACGGGAAGCAAGTGGAGAAAGTCAGAACTACCGATCACCGTTTTGTTTTACTTGATCGTCGGTGGCTGCTGGCTTCCCGCCGGCCCGCTGCATGGTCCTTGTGGCAGAAACGCCGGCTGGCTTGAGGTTGGCCCCAGCCCGGAAGTCACTGGGGGCCCCCGCGAGGGCCGTGGCAGGGAGTGGCATTCTTTCAATTCCCTCCATTTCCAAGAGTCTGTGACACACCGCCTGCAGGGGTCTGGTCTCTCGACTCGGCCTGATCTCTCTGGCACAGAGAGATCTCCAAGGGGTGGGGATGGCCCTGGTGGGTGGGGAATCGGCCAGGCTGGTAGATAGGATAATCCTCCAGTTCGGCGTAGGTGCCAGAAAGATCACGAATGCTGTGGAATGAAATACGGAGCCGCCGTTGTGATGTGATGGTTGAGACCGAAAAATAAATGGGGTTCTTAGGTGGCCTCTGACTAACAAGGTGGGGTTTCAGGATAACCGAGTGTTTTCCTTGACCCTTTGCTCTGGCGGAGTGCTGCCGTCTGCCCATCATTTCAGCTCCGCAGACCAGCCTGCTAGGAACAGGCCGTCACTTCTCTAGAATGAGCCCTGGGATCTCCGTGTGGTGGGCCGGCACCTCCAATGTTCTGGGAGTTGGGAGTCCTGTCTTCTGGCTTGATTCTGGCCCTCAGCCCTGCGGTGTTGGAAGTCACTTGTGTCTGAGCGATGTAGAGAATGGCAGCTTGGACAGCAGGATTCCCAAGGCTCTCCCTCGCTCCTCTGCTGTTTTATCGGCACAGAGGCAATTCCTCATTCTCTAACCTGCACCTGCACCTTTGAAACGAGACCTTGAGTGTTGGCCTCCTGTACGTTAAGACAGTACAGGAGACAGATTTCTAGCTTCCTGCTTTGCTTCTTGTGAACTTGATGCAGTTCTCTTCCGGGTCTTTCCCTACCGGTTTGCAAAGTGGGGAGACGGCAGCCTGGTGCGGGCGTGGTGGCCCGGGAGGGACGGCTGTCCCCTCCGCGCTCGCAGCCTCATGCAGGTGGGAGCAAACCGGGCTGGAGGTGGCGGAACCCAGCCGTTTCCCTGGGCGCCCAAGCAGCAGCACACCGCTCAGTAGACTCTAATTTTAACGGGTCCCCTTCCTCCTCTGCCTCCCCCTCCTCTTCTTCCCAGGCAGGGCTCGTGGGCCCGCACTCGCTCACTTGCGTGGCGGTTCTGCAGAAGATGGGAGTGACAGTGTGAAATGCTGCCATGCCCCTTTGTTCATTTGTCAGGCTTGGGGAGACCACTTTCCCCCAGCCCGCAGCAGGGATCCTAGGTAACTTCTGCTCAGCCCCGCTCATCTTAAATCACACGTCTTCGTAGGTTTGTAACTTATTTTTACTTTTAGGAGAATTTTTCCAGGGGGTTGGGTTGAGCGGAAACAGCCCCAGGTGGTTTCTTCTGTGGGCCGATTGCTATTCTTGGAGTGGAAATGTGGGGTTCGCTTCACCTTGGCACCCCTTTCCCTTTCTAGGCCCTCTGCTTCCTGGCCCCTCTAGCGCTCGCCTGAGCTGCAGATGTTTCCTGGGACCATGGCTGACAAGGCAGCCAGCTGTGTCTCTCGGGTGTGTGTCCTGGCCGAAACTCGCAGAGGAAAACGTCTTATAGATGCTTGCGGCTGTAGAGGACAGAGGTGGTGCGGTCAGTTCTCCAGCTCACCTTAGCCAGACAGTGCACACCTCTCCCAGTGGGGTAGAATAATCCCAACAGCACAGTTGAGTAATCAGCGACAGCAGCAGACACCCTCGCCATCGCCGTGACCCACGAGGCCTTGAGTTTATGGTCGGAGCCGTGAGACCTAGATTACCCGGTGGAACCTGGGCTCTGATATTTAACACTGGAGACTTTGTGGAACGTCAGCATCTCAGCCTTCTTATCTATGAAGTGAGGATGAGCATGTGCACTTCACGGCCAGAGAGAGGATTAAAGGAAGCGATATCCGTGCCTTCATACAGTTGAAGGTAGCGCCACGGGACTGTGAGACTTACTGATGTGACTTGCCACGGTAGCTTGGCTGACGTGGGAACATGGTGGCTCAGCTGGGATTCAAACCCAGTGGCCTCTGATTCCAGAAACTGCACACCTTCCGTGAAGGACGCTGTGTTAGGCTCGCATAGTGTCTTAGGCTCCTCGGATAAAGGGACTGAAGATCTTCTCTCAGAATCGCATTACCTGTGTAACTACAGTCTGGCTGGGTTCGTTTTAGGGCATGTTCTGTGCTTCTCTGGGTATATGGGTACCTCGAGGCTGCCATGTTGTCTTCAAACCCACAGAAGAGTCAGGGACCTGGGGCCACATGGCGTGGCTTTGACCCTGAGACGCTTGTAAACTTACTGGGAAGGCAAGCTGTGTGTAAGGTGCCTCAGACACGGGGCCCATGAGATTCACAGGGGGTCCTCGCACCTGTGTTGTGGGGGTCTTGGGGGATGCCATCAGCTGGCTGGTGAGGGGGGGATGCAGATTCACCAGGTGGAGAATGAGGTGGGTGGATGTCTCGTTGGAGGGGCACCATGAAGGCCGCATGTGGGAAAGTCCAGAACTTCCTCAGACCAGAATCCCTAGAGTGCATGGCCAAGACAGAATGTTCTTTCTCTGTGTTGACTGGGTCCGAGTCCTGTATGAGGCCAAGAGGGCTGTGCCGTGCCTGAGGATGAGGCCATGACCTGTCTTCTCAGCAGACTCACGCATTTTGGAGAGGAAGTAAAATTTTGGGGGGGGGGGACTTTGTTAGCATTAGTTAACGGTGTTAATTAATCACCTAATTCAGTGATTAGTTAACAGTGTGCAGAGAAGGGGAGAGATCGGGGCTGGATCTTCACCAAAGGGGCCCCACACCAGGGTTCGAGTCTGGCCTGTGGTGTCATGGGTACATGGTGGATCAGGAGTCGTTTCTGGCTGCCTTGGTGCTGCAGTAGCTGAGTCCGGTCATTGCTATGAGACTGCGTGGCCCACAGAACCCAGAATACGTACTGTCTGACCCTTTGGGACACAGTTTGCCGACCGACGCTCGGCACCGGTATTGGGCGTTAGGGCAGCTGGCTATCCGGCAGTGGGAGGAAGGATGCAGAAATTAGGACGAGGTCACAGTTCTGGACTCTGTCTTGTTTTGGGCCCATGGTTTGTGCTCATTGCTGGATCCTGGCTCGCTGGTTTACCACCTCCTAATCTGTAGACAGGGAGGGGGAAGCTTCCTTACACCTGTTCTCCGGGAGTGTTGTGCATGAACGAGACAGTCCGTAGACAAGGAGGTGACTGAAGCGTGGTTCTGCACGTGGCCAAGAGTGTCACACCTTCGCACAGTGCGGTGTCACTTCCGATGGGAGAGCCCTGTGGGGGGAGAACAGGACTGGACCCCGTCTCCGTGGTGGGCCCCCCTGGACCTGGGGTACCTTCACCAGATGTGGGACGCCAGCACCCACCTCCCGAAGCCGTCCTGCGAGTAGGTGGCCGAGGAGATCTCTGTCAGCATGAGCTACAAAAACGCTCCCCCAAAGCCTGGAACTGTGAAAGCCTTACTCCTTGAGCTGACAGGCACTTGTCTGAAATCTCAACGCTGACAGGCAGCTGATCAGAGGACGCTGAACCTTTTGACGCTGAAATAAATGTCAGATTTTAAATTCGGAAGAGACATGTAGGAGGGCAGATATACACTGACATTTTTGGAACTCGGAGCTAGCTCAGAGAAGAAGAATGCTATTAAATCTCATTTGGAACTTTTCTGTCAATTTATATATACTGACAGACATTTCCCAACTTTAAGTAGGCAAGCAGATACGTAGAACGAATAGACACTACTCCCTTGATTGAAGGATCAAGAGAGAGACCCTTTATTTATCCTAAACTACTATGATTATGAGGTTTAAGTTCATTTTATTAAAATCTTTGTAATTTCAAAACAGAACTACCCATGGCGTTCACCGGCAAATTAATTTAATTGTAAATATTGGGAAGTTCTGTTTACTTCTATTCTCCACCTTCAAGCCTTCCCCACCCTGTTAGGAGATGGTTTTAACTAGGATCGGGGAGTCTGGGTGGCTCAGTCAGTTAAGCGTCTGACTTCGGCTCAGGTCGTGATCTCATGACTCATGAGTTTGAGCCCCGCGTCGGGCTCTGTGCTGACAGCTCGGAGCCTAGAGCCTGCTTCCGATTCTGTGTCTCCCTCTCTCTCTACCCCTCCCCTGCTCACACACACGCACACACACACACACTCTCTCCCCCCCCCCTAAAATTAACATAAAAAAATAATTAGAATCTAGAGTATTTATCCACTGTCTCTTTATACAAATAAGAATAAATGGAAGTACGCATGAAGTTTACGGAGTATTCAGTATGTAATGTGTACCGTTGCATTCTTTGCTCTTTTTACTTAATGTGTTTTGCACATCTTTCCATTGTAATGCATAGAAAGCGTTCTGCTCTGTCTGCAGTGGCCTGATATCCACAGTGTGGCCGTTCCACAGTTTATTTAACCAGTGTCTGACTTGCATTGTTTTTAATCTTTTGGTATTTCAAACAGGACTTCCGTGACTCTCTTTAGTAGTGGGATTTCTGGGTCAATGGGTAAATGTAGGTAAAGATTTGTAGATTTTGACAAAAAACTCTTTTCGTGTGCTGTATCATTTTGAACTTCAACCCGTAGGCCCACCCTTTTCCATTCTCCTGCTTTTACTGGTTTGATAGTCTTTTAAAAAATTACGTTTATGCCCTTCAGTTTTTATCATGTTATGGGAAATACCGTAATGAATGTTTTCATGCCCCTGATTTAAAAAAAAATTTTTTTTAATGATTATTTATTTTGAGAGAGAGAGAGAGAGAGACAGAGTGTGAGCAGGGAAGGGGCAGAAAGAGACAGAGACCCGGAATCTGAAGCAGGTTCCAGGCTCCGAGCTGAGAGAGAGACAGAGTGTGAGCAGGGAAGGGGCAGAAAGAGACAGAGACCCGGAATCTGAAGCAGGTTCCAGGCTCCGAGCTGTCAGCACAGAGCCAGGCGCGGGGCTCGAACTCACGAACAGTGAGATCATGACCTGAGCCGAAATCGGGCACTTAACCGACTGAGACACCCAGGCTCCCCCTGATTTTTTTATTCTGTGGATGAATTCCTAGAATTAGTGTTTCTTGATCAAAGGATTTAAACATTTTGAAGGTCGTGGGTAAATGTCGCCGATCGCCTGTCAAATGTCACCGATCGCCTGTCAAATGTCGCGGATAGCCTGTCAAGGCCTGTCATTGTTTAGTTACGTTAGTCATGTTGATTGGTTTCTCCTTGACTCTAACCAAATTGTTATAATTTAGAAAATGTGCAGCTGATTTTTACAGGTGGAAAATCAACCCCATCATTTTCTACGTGCGTAAATCAGGGCGCAGTGCACTTGAGAGGCGCCAAGTTCACGGAGCTGGCTGCAAGGCAGACCTGAGCCCTGCAGCCACGCCTGGGCTCCCAGGAAGAGGAGCCGGGCACATTTTCTCCATGAGGTCACCCCAAAGCACGGGTGATGACATGGCTCCTGGGGCAGTTTTCATAGACATGTATTGGACCAAAACAAGAGTTTTTATTTGGCTGTAGAGCGGATCACACCTGACGGCTGGTAGTCACTGAGCCGTCTGCTCAGCAGATACCCTCCATGGGGAGCAGGTGAAATGTAGACCATTCTCCCAGGTAGCTGCTGTTCCACGGGCGTAAAACCCTCCCCGTTACTAAGGAAGCTTCCAAGGTAATAGAAGAGGTAATTCTTTTAACGTGGTTACCCCGGGAAGGAGTTTTGGGGCGTCAGATGGTGCAGACCTGCTTTGGTGGACTGCCTTCCACCATGCTGGTGCCGTGGGAGTTCTTTGGATGCTGGAGAGAGAGCACATCCCGGAGCGGGGACAGACTCGACAAGATAAGGAGGTTGAACAAGACAGAGATAAGTGCTGGGGAGAAGAGGAAAGCCCGGAAGGATGTTAAGAAGTGTGTGGGGGGCGAGGGTGAGGAGTTTTCTCAGAATGCCTGTCACGGGGGGGTCCCTGGCTGTCTGCAGGCAGGGGAGACCTGCTGAGGTCGTGTTGTTGCAGACACACGGCCGGCGGGGAGCCCAGAGAAACACCCCAGAACCTCCCTTCATCTTTGCACAGGGGTGAGTGGCCCGGGAGCGGGGATCTGGTCTCACACAGCCCCTGCAGAACTGGGACCTGCATCCGTCTGAAACACCAGGAAGTCTGTCCACGGCCGTTGACGTGTCCGAGACTGGTGACAACTTGTGAATGAGGACAACATGGGTTGGACAGAGTTGGTTGTATTAGTTTTGGTGCCGTAATTCTATACTGATGATTCTCAAGTGACCCAAGAGTTTTACGTCCGTAGGAGAACATGGTCCCTTTAGACCCATTATTGCTTCAACAACTTGGTCCTTCTGAGGCTGCCCCTCTGTTCTCCATGGCTGAGGACTCTGAGCACAGGGGCACTGAGCACCAGCCCTTGGGGGAGAAACCCGGGTTCTAACCCTGGGCTGGAAGTAAATAGGATTTACAGACGTGTATTGTTATGGGAATTCCCAGCAGGAATCCTTCCTCAGGGAAGCCTGCTCCCAGCTTGTTGCTAGTGTTTTCCTGGGATTAATTTGAAGTTGGCGTCTCTGTTTCCCTTTCAGGAAAGGTTGCATCAGTTTATTTGATTATGTTTGAATCCCTCGGGGGTGGGCTTGGAACAAAGCTTCATGTTCAGGAAGCAGTGAGTTGTTTCTGCCGTCGGAGCCACCCACCCCGGTCGTCTGGGCTTTTCTTCTCTCCTAGAAGAGCCTTTAGCTTACGGCTGTGCTCCTGCACCGTGGATCCACGCCACCATGTCGGAGCTGATTTTGAGTAAGTCTTGGGCTCTGCTTTCATATCTAATAGAGCTCCCGGCCTCCTCCAGCTGAAGGACGGAGTGTGGGGATGGATGAGGCATGGGGAGCAGGTGGGGCGTGGTGGGGTTCCCAGCCACCGCCATGCTCGCTTGTCCCTGTCATGACTTTGGTGGCTCTCCATCTGTCCGTCTGGTGAGCTCATCTGCACTTGAGGTCTCCTCCGCCGGGAGGAGGGGAGATTGGAGTGGCCTTGCGTGAATGTGAATTCTAGAATAGTAGGCGAGGGGCCGAGCCCAGGGTCTGGATATGCAGGTCATGCTGGGAGTAGTCTCTGACTGTGGGACGGAGCCGCAGTGGGCGGACCCTTCCTGACCTCTTCTGGGTCCTGTGTGAGGACTTACCGAGGGCCAGCCTTCCTCCCAGGGAGGTTAGGAGACTCCAATTAAGATGAGAGGTATCCGGCCTCCCTGGTTATTAGCTTTTACGTAAAGTCTTTGGCGTTGGCCTTGGGGGAAGACAGAGGAGTTGAGTGCTGGATTGATTCCTGCATTGTAGCCAACTAAGTGGTCTTACCATTACCACCATCAAACCAGATGCCTCATTTAACAACGGGAGGGTTCTCTGTGATGAAAAATACTCTTCTCAGGTGCAAGAAGTCAGAAACGTCCGTCCGTGGTGTGTTTCCTCAGGGGGAAGCCTCTTCTGTTTTCTACCAAAGGGGCGGCGGGATGAGCGGTCAAATCTCCCCTTTGTGGGCTGTGGACGGGCAGATGGGGGCCGGGTGGGCGTGGTGTGAGCTTTTGGCACCTGCTGCAGCCGGCGATTCAGGTGCAGGAAGGGGGCATGGGCTTTGGAAGTCTGGAGACCCGGGTTAGAATCCTGGACTTGCTCCTTGTTACCCTCTGGACTTTGGGCAAATCATTAATCTTCTTCAGCCTCCCTTCTTCATGTGTTAAGGGAAGATAATTAAGCTGACTTCCTGTCTCGGTAGGGTTGACTGATGAATTGCAAAATAGAAGGTGGGGCACAGACGCTAAAACGCACGGCAGCTAATCCTGAGAGTATCACGAGACGCTATCCAGCATGATTCGGTCGGAAAATAGGTGTATTGGGACCTCCCCTACTCTGTCGGTGTGGGGGGCAGCCTGCTGTCTGTCTGCTTGGCTCCTTGGCGGTTGGGGAAAAGGAATTATCATCTCCACTGCAGTGAAACAGGCATCGTCCCGTTGAGGTGAGTATTTTTTCTACCTAGTTCATGAGGCAGCAGAGGAGAGAACAGAATAATGTATCGGAGGATTTTTCTTTGAGTAGGAGTTTTCAACTGTCAAATGGTAATGCTGACCCTCCTCATGGAGCTTACTCTCTCGAGGGGAAGAAAGCAGATAAATCACGATGTGCATGTAGTGTGTGTCAGAAGAGGGCTGTGGGGTACCTGAGACGGGAAGGTGACAGGGAGCGATGGAGGCCAGCGGTTAGGGGGTGCAGATGGTTAGGGATGCTGGTGGTTAGGCGTGCGGGTGGTTGGGGGGTGCTTGGGGTTAGAGGTGCAGGCAGTTGTGGGTGAGAGTGGTTAGGGGTGCGGGCAGTTCGAGGTGCAGCGGTTAGGGGGTACTTGGGGTTAGGGGGTACTGCGTTTTTATGTGGGTGATCAGAGGATTGAAAGCAAGTGGGGGACTTAATGGGCTGTAGGCCCCTGTGCTTTGGAAAACCAAGATACGTGACATTGTCCCTGAGGTCACACTGCTGGCGTGACATGTGATTCTTCAGGCTTGACTCACTTGCATTCTAAAGAGAGAGCCCTTTATAGGGCTCCTGGGCGGCTCGGTTGGTTGAGTGTCAGACTCTTGTCATGATCTCAGGTTCGTGGGTTTGAGCCCTGCGTCCGGCTCTGTGCTGACAGTGTGGAGCCTGCTTGGGATTCTCTGTCTCTGTCTCTCCCCTGCCCTGCTGGTGGTCTCTCGCGCTCTCTCTCTCAAAGTAAATAAATAAAAAAAAATGGGGCCCGTTATCGGTTCTCAGACCGTCATCACACTGAGAAGATGGTTGAGGCCCCATGGCCCGGAACGCCGTGGATTCTGCCCAAGTCCGTGCACAGCAGGTTACAGTTCACTAGCAGTTAGAAGTGAGCTCCAACGATACCCAGAGGCGGAGACCCGTTTGGAGATGGCACAGGAAAGATCGGTCACATGTGCGGCGTCTTCTGGAACGGGGGGCCAGTCCCGTTCTCCAGGGGGGACCTGCCTGTCCCTCCCACGCCTGCGGTCGGCAGATGTCACCTGCTACCGCTTCCAGATCTAGAGACGAGGAGACTGAATGTGTGTGGACTCCCAGGGGGGCGGGAGCCTACGGTGTTTGCCTGTGGGGGGGCCCCGTGCGTGCTCCTGGCCGTGCCCCCGAGAGCAGAAGCCTTTGGGAGGCTCCTGTTCGCGTTCCCCTGAGAAGTAAGTATCAGAGCTGAGGGTGTGTGGGCTGTGCCCTCTGGCCTGTGTCTTCTTTCTAGAACACGTCCTGTGGGTCTCAATGGGTGGAGTGCCCAGGTGCAGAAAGGGCAAAATGTCCTTTATAGGCTGCACGCCTCTGTCATGAGTACCCACCCTGTCACGTCGTGCGGAGCAGGTGCCTGCGTTAAGTGACACTTTTGAGACGAGGCCGCTCCAGCCCTCCCGTGCTCTTGACCTGGGATGTGCTCTCAGTGGGGAGTTTCTAGCAGGACTTCCCAGAGTCCTTGAGAGCCTTGTTCAGGAATCCTGGGCCGGCCCGGTGCGCGGAGGCCGAGGTGCCAACCTCTATGAGGAGGGTCCGCAGACTTTTCTGGAAAGAGCCAGGTAGTGGGCGATTGAGTTTTGCTGGCTTACGTTTCTTTGTCTGCTTGTGATTTGGCTGTTTTATAATCTTTAAAAATGTGAAAAAGTACTCTGAGTTTGAAGGCCGTCCAAGGAAAAGGCCTGGGCCTTGGCTGCACACAGACCCTGCTTGAGAGGCTCCAGGGAGCCCCCCCCGGCCCCGCGCCTTCCAGCAGCTTCTCTTCCAGAGTCCGTCTGGAATGTGACCGCTTGTCATCAGCCCTATTTGTCACGGTGCCCTCCCTGCAGTACAGGCCCCGACCTCTGACCTGGATTGTTGCGGTCACTGCCCCGGGAGGCCCCCCTTCGCCCGCCCACGTAAGGAGCACCCTGCACCCCTGCACAGGATCTCCGCACCCCCTCTCCTTCCTGCTAAATGTTCCCCGCACGGTACTGACTGACATGCTGTGCGTGGTACCCGCTGACCTTGCGGATGTATCCGCCGCCCCCTGTGGAGTGCAAGCTCCCGGAGGGCAGGGCCGCCTGGTCTGCCCGTCTGCTCAGCGCTAACATTCCCGTGCCTGGAACAGCGTTCGGACCAGGGGCTGCGGGGTCCCCTCCGGTTGGT
The DNA here is from genome assembly GCA_028646485.1 of Cryptoprocta ferox. NCBI lineage: Eukaryota > Metazoa > Chordata > Mammalia > Carnivora > Eupleridae > Cryptoprocta > Cryptoprocta ferox. Next base: position 128,280,833 of record CM053576.1, on the reverse strand, counting down.
GACCTGGTGCAGGTCTCCATCCTCGGTTGCAGCCAGGTGTGAGCTGAGTGACCCTTGCAGCTCATGTTTTGTCCACCCCCGAGACATCGATCCACATTTGAAAATTGCCAGCATGTGCGTAGCGTTAGAAAACAAAGCCCAGCCAAGTAAATGTGAAGAGTGATTCCTGAACAGGGCAGCTCGGCGTCCAGCAAGCTGAGAGAGGCCCCACCGGCCACACGGGGAGGGGGAAGGTGTTCGTAGGGAGGACGGAGGGCAAGGAGCTACGGGCAGAAGACAGGCTTGTTTCAGGCCATGTTGTGTTCTTTCCAGGGGGAAAGAACAGCAGGGTTTTCTCATGCTGATGGCCTCCCCGGGCTGATCCGGACATTTCGGAAGGACTTGTAAAAGCTCACATTCCTGGGAGAGGCCGAAACTGCAATCAGATCTTGGTTTGCTGAGCTGGGTGGGAATGGCTCCGTTTGTTAAGTGTGTGTACGTCTCCCGGTTGTGCACGTCGTGCATGATTCCTGTGGAATGTGCCTTGGTCCTGGGCTGCACGTGTGCCTACCAGGGCCTGAGCGGGGCCGATGCCTCTGGGTGATTGGAGACCCACTGATGGGCCCCGGGTGTCTTCCCGCCAGTTCTGTGTGCGTCTCCGAGCCCGCCTGTGGCTCCCGCCTCCCTCTCCCGGGCCCCTCAGCTCCTCTCTCTCCCAGAGTGCTCCCACCTGGCTCCTCCTGTGTTTCTGGGGACCCCCTGCCCTCTCACCCTCCCCATCCAGCTCCTGGACAGAAAGCAAAGACAAAACCCAAATATTCCTGAACTCGGAATATCCGTGCAGTAAGAAATGTGCTCCGGGGCACCTGGGTGGCTCAGTCGGTTGAGCTGTCCGACTTCAGCTCAGGTCATGATCTCACGGTCCGTGGGTTCAAGCCCCGCATTGGACTCTGCTGACAGCTCAGAGCCTGGAGCTGCTTCGGATTCTGTGTCTCCCTCTCTCTCTGCCCCAATTCGCACTCTGTCTCTCAAAAATAAATAAAACATTTTAAAAAATTTTAAAAAAATTAAATAAAAGAAATGTGTTCCACGTGATTGGAAGCCACAGATTTTACTTAATTTTCTGGTTGAAGTAGATGAAATAAGTTAAAACCGCAGCTTGATATTGATAAGAAGGTGATTCCACTCGACTTCCCTGAAGTTTCTCTGAACAGCTCCCTCGTCGTTGCATACCTTGTATTTGCTCTTCTTCCTCTCGGGATGAGATCTTCTTCCAAGGCAGGTGCACTAGCCAGAGAGAGGATTCGGTTCTCAGTCGGTGCCCGGTGCGTGGCGCCTCTGGTGCTCGTGATCCCGAGTCTAGAACGGTGCCGACCACACTGTGGGAACCCGGCGGCACTGGCTAACTAAGCCCTTGCAGTGAACGGATTGGGGAGTGTGAATCAGGAACAGGGGTGCCGGACCTCCGGAGGGGGAGCTGGTTCCTGGAGCAGGACCTGCCGGATGCGAACATGTTCTGGTGGGCAGAACGGGGCTCCTCGGTGCGGGCATGTCATGTGCTCTGAAACGGGGGCCGTGCTAGCAGGGTTTTCTCAGGGAAGCATCTTCACGGCTCTCACGTCGAGACCCATTTCTCACCTCCGGGCAGACCTTCTGTTGCTATGGCAGCAGCCGGAGCAGGAGGCCTGTCCCGAGGGGCAGAGTTACACCTGTTGGGGTGGGTCAGAGGAGCGGGGCGGGGGGGGGGTCCTGGGGGCCAGCTGTCTCAGGCACAGGGCAGGCGAGGCCATCGGTCCACGGAGGAGGGGCGGTGCGCCTTGAGGGTCTGCGTGGTCAGTGAGCAGCAGAGCGGAGATGATGATGTCCCAGGGGTCCTGACTCTTCCCAGAGGCCTGTTTCCAGCCGCACTGCAGGCTCTGAACTTGTGGGATCTCACAACCCCAGACCCCAGACCCAGGAATCCCCCAGGCTTGTTTGGGCAGCCGGGACCCTGCTTGGTGCCTGCCCTGCCGCCCTCACCAGCTGGCCGGAGCTGTGCTCCCAGAGTGCCCGGCCACCAGCCCTGACTGACGCGCCCGCCACGGCGGAAACCAGCCTCCCGGAGCCACACGTGTCCTGTGATTCGGAGCGGGGAGCTGAGGTGGCTCGTGCAAGTCAGTACATCCGACTGCTCATTTTCCTGTGTCCTTATCTGAAAAAAAAAAAAAAAAAAAAAAAGTCATGACCACATTACTGGCAGGTCGGAAATAACACATTAAGGGTAGTTCATTATCAGGTGGAAGGCGGTGGCGTTGGGGCGGGTGTGGCCTCTTAGCAATTCCCTAAATGGTTCAGCATAAGGAAATCATTTCTAAGAGCACAAACAATCCAAAGACCCCCTTCAGCCTTGGAACGGAATGATTGTGTGACTTCTAAAGCGTCACTTGCTGGTAGCCAGTGTCATGTTTTTGTGAGCGAATTGGAGTAGAAACAATAGGTCCTTTGTGTTTCCTCTGCCATTTCACTCCTGGACAGAGGTCGGAGAGCCAGGCTTGTCTGGGGCCGTCTGCGGGGTGTCCGCTGTGATGGGGAAGCCGCCACGGCATTGTAAGGTCGTGCGTGGAGTATTCGATCCACCTCAGGAGTGAGAGAGTGAGCTCTCTGCCGTGAATGCCGATCGTGTCCCCGGCTGTGCCACCCCCCGAGAGGCGGCTTCGGGGAGCAGGTGCAGATCGGCCCAGCCCGGCGAGGGAGAGTCTCAAGGTCATACGTAGTCTGACACTGGACATTCCTCCGGGGGCATTTTCAGAGGGATTTCTGTCACATCAGCATGGGTTCCCTGGGGGCCCTGCTCCAGGAAGTGTTACCCCAGCGGCCTCTGCGTTCGCCCTGCCGTTTTCTTGTGGCAGGGCCGACGCACAGACTCTGGGGGACGCGACGGGGGCGTGGGGTGGCCTGCTGCGTGGGAGACCGCGGCTCCCATTCCGTGGGCCTTCTTCAGAGTCCGGTCGACCTCGGCCTGCTGTGCAGTCAGGAAGCTCCCAACGATGGGGCCCTTCTCCCTCAGCCCTGCAGGTGCGTGTTCTCGGAGGGAACAAAGCCCTCCGCGTGGCTAGGACTTTCCTCCAGTGGATCTGCGAGGAACCGGTCCTCTGCGTGATGACAGCCCGGACAGGCCGGGGCCCGCTCTCTGGTCTGTCCCTTCTCCGTTGTTGGTCGTGTGTGCTCCCTTGAGGCCCCTGCAGCCTCTGAATGCCTGGAAGCCTGTTACAGGGGAAGTTTATTCCACCCCTACGGAACCCGAGTGGTGTGTGGTTGCGTGTGAGTGAGCGTGTGTGGTCCGGCCCCGTCCTGCTCGACGCCCTTCTCGGAGAGTCACTGTGTTCATCAGCATGTTAGAAACCACGCAGAGTTTAATCGTTAAAAAGAAACAAGCCTGTCCAACTGGGCTTTGGACAGTATTTCTCAGATTTTTAGTGTCACACTTGATAAGTCTATTTGGGGAAAACAATGACTTGAAATGTTTTCTTTCCAGCAGAATCTGCATTCCCATATCCTACTTGGGTTTAAGTGGAAAAGCGAACTTGTTTTGTTCATAAGCCTTTTTTTTTTTTTTTAGTGCTGTTTAGATTTAGACGTACAGATTTAGATTAGATTTAGGTTAGCGGATTGGGATTTCGGTTTAGAAAAGCCACCCAGAGAGAGGAAGTACCGGGAGCTCGCCTGTGCCTGCACCCAGCTTCCCTTATGATTGACATCGGGTGGGAGTTTGCTGCATTTGTCAGGGCTCAGGAACAAGTCTGATACGTTCGTGATGGACGTCCACACCACATTCACATTTCCTTGTGTTTTTTTCCAGATGTCTACTTATTTTTGAGAGAGAGAGAGGGAGAGTGGGGAGAGGGGCAGAGAGCAAGGAAGAGAGAGAATCCCAAGCAGGCTCCGCGCTAGCAGCGCAGAGCCCGATGCAGGGCTTGAACTCACGAACCGTGAGATCCTGACCGGAGCTGAAATCAAGAGTCCGACTCTTAACCGACTTAGCCACCCAGGCGCCCCCACATTTCCGTGGTTTTTACCTAATGCCATATTTCTGTCCCAGGACGCATCCCGTCCCAGACACCTGAAGCGTTGTGTTCTCATGCCTCCTTTGGCTGCGACAGTTTCTCAGACTTACCTTGGTTCTGGTGATCTTGACAGTTTGGGGGAAGACCAGTCGGTATTTCGTAGATGCCTCCTGACTGGGGTTTGTCTGCTGTTCTCCTGGTGGTGATGAAGCTGGGGTTGTGGGTTGTGGGGAGAAAACCACAGACACAAGTGCTGTTTTTGTCTTGTCACATACATCAAGGGTGTGATCGCCGTGACTCCCCGCAGCCAGTGCTGGCCTTGGTCACCTGGCCGAGGCGTGTGCCAGGTTTCTCTGGGCGCACTCACTCTTCCCCCCGCATCCACACTGTCCCCTTTGCACGCCGCCGCCCCACACAGCCACACGTCGAGTCGGAGCCGTGCCCCAACTCCTGGGCCGATGTGTCTTTTCTCCTCCATTCACTTACTAATTACACCATTTGTGTAAATCCGTGTAAGCTTATGGACACATTTTATGTTTTTGGTTATAGTGTCGCTCAGACTGTCCCAGCTTTGGCCATTGGGGCCCGTTGGTTGGGCTCCCGTGTTGCCGTGACACACCCCCAGCAGCGTGGCTGTTTATTGTGAGCGCTCCCTTGCCTTGTGGCGCTACAGGCTTTTCCAGGATCCTCTGGAACGTTCCCTGTGCAGGCCCTGCATGCCCCCATTGAGCCCTTGTTCCTTTTGTTGCAGCGTGGCCTCAGCAGGACCTGGGCACTGAGTGTGCTTCGTGGCGAGCCGGGCGCCCTGGCCTGTGTGCCGCCAGCCGCAGAGCAGGGGGGCGGCTGTGTGCGTCGTCCCACGCGGACGCACGTGTCTGTAAGCTCCCCCGTGTGTGGCGGGCTGCGCCTGTATTGAGCTGACTGTGAGTTCGGGCTGCTGTCTCCAGCTCTCATCCAGGACCTTGTGGATCCTTCCAGCCGCCTCCCCTTGCTTGTCTGGGACCTTCCGCTACGACATTGAGAATCCGGACTCCCACCTTTCGCCCTCTTCTTGCTAGTTTATTCCAGTACACGGGCGGGTACTGGGTTCAGAATTGTTAGCCACAGTCCTGCGGAGACAACTTCATCTGCTGGGGTCCGGGGCGCACAGACCGTTCTGTTTGCTGCCGTCTTACAGGTTCTTCTCGTTTCCAGACTTACTCAGGTCAGGACCCCCCCACCCCTGCAGTGAGGCCATTTTGCACACTTGTAATGGAGTTAGAAGTTCTCTTCACAGCCGGCGTTCCGTGCCAGGATGCCCTTTTCCTAAAGCGTTGTTTGAAGAATGTGCATGCATCCCGGTTCACGCTCTGTGCTGTGAAGTTTTGTTTTATGGGTTTTGATAAGTGCGTCTATCATGACAGCGTTCTGTGGAATACTTTCCATGCCCTAAATACCCCCTGCGCCTCGCCGATTCAGCCCTCTTCCCCCTTCCCTCCCCACCCCGCCCCCGTAACTGCTGATCTGTCTACTGATTCTACAGTTTGCCAATTCCAGAATGTCATATAATTAGAACTGTACAGTATGTAGCCTTTAAAAAAAAACAACAACTTTGTTTCTTAGAGTTTTGGTTCATAGCAAAATTGAGGGCCACGTGCAGAGTTCCCCTAGATGCCCTGCCCCCACGCAGCCGCAGCCTCCTTCACTGTTGACGCACCAGGGGGGCACCTGTTACATGGATGGGCCTGCAGTCACACATCATAATCACCCAAAGTTCATGGTTTACTGCGTCAGCCCAGGCTGCCAGAACAGAACACCCCGGACTGGGCGGCTGAAACAACAAGACTTTATTTCTCACGGGTCTGGAGGTGGGAAGTTCGAGGTCGCACGCCAGCATGCTTAGGCCCTGGTGAGAGTCCTCCTTCCGGCTCACAGACGGCCTCCTTCTCACTGGGTCCTCGTAGGTGGAGGAGGGACGGGGGGAGGGAGAGGGAGGTACCCACCTTGTCCTCTCTTATAAGGCCACCGTCCTACTGGATGGAAGCCGCACTCTTTTTTTTTTACTTATTTAAGTTTATTTATTTTGAGAGAGAGTGTGAGCAGGGGAAGGGAAGGGAGAGGGAGAGAGAGAATCTCAAGGAGGCTCCACACGTCAGCACAGAGCCCCACGTGGGGCTCGATCTCACAAAACTGTGAGATCACGACCTGAGCCGAAACTAAGAGTCAGATGCTGAGCCGACGGAGCCCCCCAGAAAGCCCCGCTCTTTATGACCTCGTGTAACCTTAATTACCTCCTAATGGCAGATAGTCGCATTGAGGGTCAGGGCTACCCCGTATGATTTTGGGGGGCCCGAACCCAGTTCAGAGCATTTACCTTAGGGCTCCCTCTTGCTGTTACACGTTCTGTGGGTTTTGACAAATGTGGAATGACGCGTGTTTGCCGTTGCAATCTCGTTCTGAATAAGCGAAACTATTCTAAAAACTTCCCTGTGGCTTTGCCTGTTCAGCCTGTTTATCCCCTTTCCCGCCTGCTGGCAAGCACAGATCTTTTTACTGTCTCCATAATTTTACTTTTTCCAGAATGTCATGTGGTTTGAATCACAGAGTATGTAGCCTTTTCAGATTGGCTTCTTTCCCTCAGGAATACGCATTTACGGTTCCTCTGTGTCTTTTCGTGGCTTACTAGTTCCCTTCTTTTTAGCCCTGAGTAATAGTTTATTGTCTGGACGTACCCATTTCAATGAACTGGTGTATTTCATTCACCCAGTGAAGGACATCTTGGTTGCTTCCAAGTTTTGGCATTTGTGAATAAAGCTGCAATACACAGCCACATGCAGGTTTTCCTATGAAGGCAATTTTTTTTTAAAATTTTCTTTTGTCTTTATTTTATTTTGAGAGACAGAGACAAAGAGTGAGCGGGGGAGGGGCAGAGAGAGAGGGAGACACAGAATCTGAAGCAGCTCCAGGCTCCGAGCTGTCAGCTCAGAGCCCGACGTGGGGCTCGAACTCACAAGCCACGAGATCATGAGCTGAGCCGAAGTCGGATGCTCAATAGACTGAGCCACCCGGCGCCCTGAAGGCAAGTTTTGAAATTAGTTGGGTGGCACCCAACTAATCCGGCAGCACCATTGCTGGAAATAGTGAATTTTTATCAGCGGGTCATTGTCACCATCTCCTTTGGAGGAGGTCCTATCTGTGGATCTTCCTAAAGGATCACGAAACTGTGCACTTGGATAAGCCAGCGTCTGTACAGTCAACGTTCTACTTGACTGCCACTCTCGTGTTTCTACTGCCACCAACACCCCACAGGATGAGGTTTTCCACCACCACTGCCCAAATGGGAGCCCCCCAGGAAGCTCAGAGGCAGGACTGAAATTCCTTTCTCTTGTATCTTGCCCTCCCCAGGGGGCCACATTCTCCTGTGATCCAGAAGGAGACACAAAGGGGGTCTAGCAGGGTGGCCACATGGCTGTGCCTCAGCACCTTGCAGACCGCGAGACAGTGGTTGTGTGTGCGCAACATAGACAGCAGGTCATGTTATCTCTGTGCCTTGGTTTCCTCGTTTGTAAAATTAGAATAACGCCAGGCTATTAAAGTCTCAGAGTCACTGTGCGGAGAAATGAAATGCTGCAACAAAGTGATGAACACAATGCCTGATGCTCGTTAAGCAAACAGGATGTGTCTCTACATACATACGTGTCTACACGCACAGATGTATGCACGTATAGAATCGGAGTGTGTGCCTGTGACTAGCGCTGTTGAGAAGGATGGAAAATAACGCATAGCCTTGAATAATATATTATCAAGTTGGAGAGATAAGCTAACACATACGGCAGACTGGGAAAGCCACGCTCCCCCGGAGAGAGTCCTAAAAAAGAATAAATGAAAATCAATACACAGAGCCTCGCCCAGTGCCTGGCAGACACGGTGCTCGGTCGTGGTGTTTGGAGGGGCACGTATCTGTCGGGCTTACGCCCACATGGGCTTTGGAGCCAGTGACCTGGGTGGGGGGTGCCGGGGGCAGAAAGGCGCAGACCAGTGGCTCTCCACCCTCACGGCGGAGGAGAGTCCCCTGAGAGGCTCATGGAGATGCACAATGCTGTCTGTCCCTGATCCCCACCCTCCCCTAGAGTTTCCGATGTTGTGGGTCTGGGTTACTAGCAGGTGCTCCGGCAGTGCCGATGCCGATGTTCTAGGGAGCACGTGTTCACAGCCAGTGACCATGTGCAGCAGAGACTCAGAGAAAGGGCAGCAGCCGAGGGCTTCGGAGGATAGGGGGACCTGACAACGCGGTGGCTGATGGTGGGCATCAAGGGCTGGAGGGTGTGGAGCACTGGTGAGGAAGGGCTGCTGGGTGGGGGGAAGGGGGAGGCAGCAGCTTAGGCCAGCGGGAGCTTGTCGCATGTCTTTGGGAGAGGGGAGGGCGGGCAGTGACTGGCTGGCAGTTGGCTACCCTACCTTCCTTCACTCTCTTGGAAGGGGTGAAGGCTGGGAGCGTAGGGACCCACGAAAGCGCGTGGCCCAGAGCGCGACGGGTGGGATGTCTCTGGGCGGCCACCAGGGCTTGCTTGTGTTCACGTGCGCCTGCCTTCCCTTCCAGCCCTTTCTCCTCCTGGGTCCACACCTCCTTCGCCACAGTGCCCGCCCTGCATGATCCCCTGCGGCGCCTAACAAGAGACTTGCCCTATAAACATTCTGAATTCCTTACATTGAGTAATGCTGGTAATTGACGAGATGGTCTTGAAATAGTTGGCTTCCTAGGGCTTGACCTTCACATGAGGAAAACAAAGGCTGTTCTTCTCTTATATTGTGCATTGTGATTTTCTTAGCGAATTCCTATTTCAAGTTTGCAGCTGTTCAATGTTTGTGAGATCATATTCAGCCCATCCTGTGTGTCGGGAAGGCCCACGAAGGGCTTAAACAATATCTTTTGTTGTTATCGTCATTGTCGTTATAAAATATGTCCCGTCTGAATCCTGATGTGGGGCACCTCAGGGAGCATCTGATCTAGAGGGGAAAGAATACCAACTGACGGGGGGCCGGGAAAACGGAATCTGACCTGCTTCGCGAATAGCGCCTGGGGAGGGACGCAAGGGGCCGTGGTTGACGTGCGCGCAGGCAGTGGGAAGCCACAGCGTCTACAAGTCAAGGGGAGATCATGGTCCAGGAGGAAAGGAAGTGAGAGGTCGAGGCTGCAGTTGGTGCTAAGGATCACGTCTTCGGAGAGGCTGTAAACAGGAAGCGGAGCCCAGCCCGGGAGCCAGGAAAAGTGGAGAGAGTCTGGCAGTGGCTGGGCCAGGAGGGGGCCGCGGTCCAGGGTGGGGGTGGTACGCAGTGTATGGGGCGGGCCGGTGTTCACGTGGCACGCGGCTGCCCGGGACTTGGGGTGGGGCCTGCCAGGACTCTGTGTTGAAGGGTTAGACGTCAGCTGTTCTGTGGCGTGTTCTGGGTGCCGTCCGATCAGGGACCACACGGACAGAGGACAGGAAAGCAGGAGGCTTTGGCTTTGGTTTGCTCCTTGGGAAGATCACCGCCATCTCCAGCACTTCCTGAAAGACCAAGTTGATCATAGAGTTTCTCTGCTCAGCACCTTGTCTGTCCCTTTGGTCCCTATGGATCAATGCTCAGGGCCTTCAACCTGACATAGGATGGTGACTTCTATTTCCCAGGCAGGTAAAATGTCCCAGGAGCTCTAAATATATTTCTTCTTACCCCTCACAGCAGGTGTATGTGGGAGGGTGTGGTGTGCGGTCCTCAGGAGTGAAACTACAGTTTCTGAGAAGTTATGTAGTCTTTCCAGAGTCAGTGACCCAAGTCACTGCACCCAGGTCTTCTCCCTTCCAACGGGGGACCTCTTTACCCTCAGACCGCTGCCACAGAGCCCTCCAGACCTGAGCCTGGGCCTTCAACAGAGCCCACAGCCACCTACCCCCAGCTCTCCGGGAGGGACACGCCAGTCCGCAGGCTCCGCCCACACCGGCGAAGCTTCTGGTACAGGTCTGTGATCCCTTTTAGGGCTAGTGGACGTTCGTGGTCGAAATGTAATCGTCACTCTGTACAGTGAGCTTTAAGCAATGTTACTTGAAAGAAAGAATCACTGAGGAAAAAACAAAAGAAGATGCAGAGGAATATAAAGAAAAACAAAATCTTGGCTCATGCATGAGCCCAGGATTCAGAAAATGCTTGTGGACATTTAAAATAATAATAATAATGAGGAGGTTTCAGGGGGGATGGGGGTTCGGAGCTGACAGCCAAGGAAGAACTCTTGAAGATGTGTTTGGTGCAAAAAAGGTGATTTTGTTAAAGCACAGGAGCAGGACCCCTGGGCAGAAGGAGCTGCACCCGGGTTGTAAGGAGTGACCAGTTACAAACTGTGGAGTTGGGGGAGGTAAAGTCAAGAGGACATTTCTTAAAGGGATTTCCATCTGCTAAAGAAGACTCACAGGGTCCTGGAGGCCCAGCTCTTTCAGGCTAAGGTGGTTTTTCCCTCTAGCAAAGCATTAGCGTTAAGACAGTAAAGAGTTCCTGGACCTTACTTAGGCTGTTGATAAGATTGCCCTTTTTCTGTAATTGCACTAAAATATTTGTCAACTGATAGAGACTCTTATCAGTTTAACCATTTGTTTTTCATCCTTTCCTTTGTTCTTGGGCAGCCAGGAGTGCCTGAGGAATGTCACACATATCCCACTGGGTGGGGGGGTCTGTGTACCCCCAGGTAACTGACTGACCCCAAGTCACCTAAGTGTGGCCTGTTGACTGTAAGTCAAATTGTGAGGCTTGTTTAAATTATTTGGAAGACTCCAGCCACATCCAAAGGAGTTCTTGTCAAACAATAGAAAATGCACTCACTTTAGACTCCGTTGCTCCCAGGGATTAGCTTTCCGGGGAGGGGTCCCGGGCACTGCCCTTTCCTGCCCTGACCGCTCAGCGCTCAGCTCCTCTCTTCCTCTCTCTGCCGAGTCCTGCCGGCCTCCAGCAACTGCTCTCCTTCGCTTGGGCTCTTAAAGGTCAGGGTCTCCCCTGCTTCTCTGTTATTTTTACGTCACTTGTGTTCCTTTGTTCGTTGTGTCTAATCTCCTCTGAGTTCTCGATTCTGCAGTTACCTTCTCCCCCACCTTGTGCACCCAGAGTAGACTCCACCACGAGGACTGATAAAACCTGAGAATGGGATGTAAGTTCATTGTAGAAGGTGAGGGCGACAACTCCTTGCCCCTAGGAGGAACTGATACAAAGGACGGTGATGTCTGCGCCTCGTTGGGAGCTGAGTGGGATCCTCAGAGTCTGCCTTGCACATTGACGAAAGGATGGCTAACGGAGACATTGCAGGGGGAGAGGAGTGGGGGGTCTTTACTGACCATTTCCTACATGCGCCAGGTCCTGTACATGGTGTCTCTCGACCTCACAGCCACCCCGGGAGACGGGGCTTCTCCGGCCCGTCACACACACAGGCGCACCGCGGCTGATGACGGGCCCGCAACCGCATCCTACCCTTTCTGGGAGCTCAGTTTGCACTCAGAGCACAGAGTTTTCTTTTGCTTCTGCTGTGGTCCTGCCCCACCCTGTCCGCCTGGTGACACATGTCAGGATCTTCCCTCCCGATTTGGTGACCACTCCCCGTTCCCGGTGTGAAAGGTGGCCTCCTTTCCATACTCCAGCTTCATCTTCCTCATGAAGCTCTTCTAGTTTGATGAAATGTCTTCTACCCAGACTTATTCTCATCTTTACCCAGCGCCTTGAGCACCGATTTCGCACATACACCAACTACTGCCTTCTGTTATCAGTTAGCTTTTTATTTGGCAAAGGCATTCCTGAATTGAATCTGAAGACGCCCCGAGGCAGGGAATTGTGTCTCCCCCATCTCTGAATCTTTCCAAGATGCTAGAATCATTTGGTGTACATTCTCTTCATTGGGTGGTGTTTTGACTGATTGTGTTGTTCTTTCGTGTGTTATGTCTTTGTCATCATGTATTCATCCCTCTGCCATAAGTATGAGGCTGGACAAGACAAATCCTCCCTTCTTGGCCTCACCAACTAGCAGGGAATGTGGGTGTCTCTTGCTGTCTGCATCATTTAGTCCCTCAGTTCAAAGGCGAGGTTGGAGAAGGATGCCAGGTTGTCTGAATCAGGTTGGATCCCCAGAGCTGGATAGTGAGAACTGTCCCTCAGAGTTCAGATGGCTGGGGACTGTGCCTGCAATTTTAACTGAATCTTACTCGGTTCTGAGTTTGGGGAGCACAGGACATGCTTACTTACTGCTGGCGCACGATGACTGTGGGGCTTAGATCGGGTGCTGGGGGAGTCAGTGTGATGAGTACAAAGAGAAAAACACATGCAATCAGGAAGCAGACTGCGGGCCGGTTAGGAAGTGACCAGAGAGCATTTCCGGAGGATGGGGATGCGGAGGTGGCTTTCACGTGTGTGCGTGGAGCGTCTGGTTCGCACCGGGCACCGTTGGGCACACTCGACCCGTCTAAGTGGACAAGTCTGCCAAAGCCCCTTGCCTCCCTGAAGCTTACGTTTTAGAAAATCTGCCAGTGCTTAAGGAGGCAGTGGTGTTGGGGGTGTTTTGGGGCTGGGTGGGGGGTCAGGTAACACCTGGGTGGTGTGGCTGGAAGGCGGCGTGGGAAGGTGGATTCTATTCCGAGAGCATTGAAGACTGAGAGGGAGGGGCTGCGCTCACTACTTTCTTTTTTTAATTTAGTTTTTATTTTTTTAATGTTTAATTTTGAGAGAGAGAGAGTAGGGGAGGGGCAGAGAGATAGAGAGACACAGAATCGGAAGTAGCTCCAGGCTCTGAGCTGTCAGCACAGAGCCTGACATGGGGCTTGAACCCACAAACTGTGAGATCATGACCTGAACTGAAGATGGACGCTCAACGGACTGAGCCCCCCAGGCACCCCCACCCCTTCCCCTGAGAAGTTCTTGCAACAGAAACCCTAGAACAGGCCCATCCGCTCGGACTATTTTAACAAAGCTTCTTTTCCAGGCTTGCTGACGAGGTGCTCGGTTGGGGGAGGGGGTGTCTTACTCAATGCCCATCAGAAGGATGGAGGGGAAGTGGCGAGGGTGTGGGTCGTTTGTCATTTTGAAGGTAGACACGATCGTGACCATCAGCGTGGGCGAGGGGTCACCCGCAGACCTGCATCAGGGACCCCTGGTTAAAACTCCCAGGACCCAAGTGAGTTGTCTAAAGCCCCGGGCCCATCCACAGTCCCTTGGCCACTTCCCGGGGCCCCAGAGAGGTGACTCCTGCCTTGGTCTTGCTGGGGGCCACGCGGGGGGCTGACGCGCTGTGCTTCTCTCGTTTCAGACTGCTCTGCCATGACCACAGCGCGCTTCCGGCCGACGTGGGACCTGGCCCTCGATCCGCTGGTGTCGTGCAAGCTGTGCCTCGGGGAGTACCCGGTGGAGCAGATGACCACCATCGCCCAGTGCCAGTGCATTTTCTGCACTCTGGTCGGTCCCTCCGCAGAAAGCAGCTATTTAAAGGAATTTCGGGAGGAGGTGTCCGCTTTGGGGTTTAGCGGCACCAGGCAAATCTGTGACCCCACGTTTTGCCAGTGACCGAGTCTCTCACGCGGTTGCTGAAGGAATCCTCCTTTAAATCAGCTGGCACCCGGGTAGATGGCCGTCACAGGTGCTCGGGATCCAAAAGTTCCCGGTTAAACGGAATTTTAGAAGCGAGTAATGCAATTTAGAAGACCTGCTCAGGGCATGCGTACCGGCCTTTCCAGAAGGGAAAAGCTTTACCGTACCTCGTGTTATTATTTTTAGGGTTTTTTTTAAAGTTTATTTATTTATTTTGAGAGAGAGAGAAAGCAAGCGAGCAGGAGTGGAGGAGGGGCAGAGAGAGAGGGAGAGGGAGGATTCCAACCTGGGTCCAGTGCAGAACCCGACCAAACTCACCACCCACGAGATCGTGACCTGAGCGGAAATCAAGAGTCAGACACTTAACTTGACTGAGCCACTCAGAGTACCTCGTTTTAAATTGAACACTTACGTGCTTGAGGTTGAAAGAGTGCTGACCTAGGGAGCGTGCACAGTTCGAATATTCAGCTATTCGTGTCAGCCGTCACCAGTGCAAAGTGGATGTTGAAATCACATTTAAACATCCATAAGCTGTATCCAGCATTATTTGGGGGCGAGACGATCTGCTCCTAGTGATTATAGGGACCTCTCTTTCTATCAGGCCTACCTCAGACCCAGCATCTTACCCTTCAGAAAGGGAAAATGAGGATGGAGGGTTTATTTTCAGATGATCTTAATTCTACTTGATTGTTCTTCCCATTCAAGGAATCAAAAAAAAAAAAAAATCCAGGAAAGGAAAAAAGAATTGTTTTCTTCCAGCCATAAAAAAAAATAAATAAAGAAGTTGCTTCTGAATTTAACTGGGTTATAAATGGACCATCTGGGGGGGCCTGCCTATGTATTTTTCAGGTGTCCAGGTTAAAATCGGGCGCCAGCCAGCCTTCCCTAGCTTTCTGCAGGGGGTGGGTTCTCCCTTCCTGGACGGGCTTCACAGGCCTAGTTTCTCTCGTGTCTCGTGAGGTCCCCGGGACACGGGCATGTTCAGTGTTACCATCTCCATTTCACAGATGGGGAGACGGAGCTCTGCAAACATCTATGTCTCTGTCTTCTGACTTCTGACTTGCATCCTAGCCGCTGGCCTCCTGCAGGGCAGAAACACCGGGTTAACTCAGGACTCGTGACCGCTAATCACTGAAGGTTCACTGGTTTACACTGCAATGAGGCTACCTTAGTGTAGACGTGCAAGAAGTGTGGGTCATTGAAGCCTCGGGAAGGCCACGTCAACCCGGAGGACAGGCTATTGCTTTTGACATTTTCCCGAGGTGGGGGAGGGTGGGAGGGAGGGGAACGCGGGAGGGGCGGAGAGATGGTCCTCTAGCCTCTCACCACGGTGTGTCGGACTCATTTTCATTTCCAGAAGAATCGCTGGGATGAGGGGGCGAGTCTGGGTGGATTAGAGAATCCGCTTTGCGTAGCTCGCCTCCCTCTTGGCGGAAGGGAAGTCTCCCTCGGTCTCCATCGGCGGAGTCCAGTCCCCTCTGCCCTGCGCCTCTGGGTGGCTTTGCCGTGTCTCAGCCACCTGCTCCTCCCCCGGCCTTCACCCGCTCTCACTGTTGCTCTTTTGGATTTCTGCTTGTAGAGAATGGTAGTAAAAACAAATAAGCGACTCTAATTCACATCAAGTGCTTCATGTAAGCTGGGGGATGCTGTGAGGGGGAAATGGCATTGTTCCCTCAACGACGGGGAACCTGCAGCTCTAAGAGGTGGCGTGACAGCGGAGATGTTTTTTGTCACAACCAGGCATTAAAAATTAAAACATTGAGAACAGTTTTGCCCGATTCTGCAGCGTGAGGAGGGGAAGCAGGTGCGTGTTGGCAGACCGAGAGTGGGGGAGGTGCCCGTGCCCCATTTCCTCCTGGCATTTCCTCCTTGGGGCCTCAAGTCACCCCAAGCCACCGCCATGGCCACAGCCAGAAAGGTGTAATGTCCTGAGGGACAGACGTGGGGACGTGGGAAAGAGTGAAGAAGAGAGAAAATCACATCAGACCAGAGGATGCCCTCTTAACAAATTAAATAATCACTGAAGAGTTGCACTTAGGTTCTGAGGTACATCGATCTCAGGAAAGGGCTCACGGGGAGCCCATGAGTCTGCAGCCCGGCGTCTCTGCCTGAATTGCAGGTTCTTTCTCTGACCTCATAGGCCTCTTCGCAGCATCCGTGTACGGGGATCCCCAGGACTGAATGGCAGAGCCCGGCCTGGAGCAAGCCTAGTGAGTGCTCCTCCTTCCATGGCCAAATGATGGCCAACTGCCACACACAAACATTGGTCTGATCGGAAATTGTACCCACTACTCTGGACCCCACGTTTGCTGCCTCCTGTGGCTGTGGCCTGGCGTCGGAGGGCCGTGACCCCAGGCTGCCTCAGAGGGCCCACTTTCCAGGCACTCCTCCCCTAACATCTGCACTGCCGACTTCTAGAGCTCCCTCCAGGCCCTGCCACCTGTGTCACTGCTACGCTTTAGAGGCCACTGGAAACCCCAGCAAAACCCTCCCATCTGGCCCCATCACACCACGACACCCCCACTTTTGCTTACCTGCCCGCGACGGCTCTATCCACCCCTGTGTTCTTCAGCAGCTCGTTCAAGTGACCCCCTCTGGAGTTCAGACTCTCTCGAAAGTGGAAATGCCACCTTGCAGTTGGGTCCCTCCCTTTTATCCAACCTCAGTGCTCCCTTCCTGACCGTCTCCCCACTTCCTGTATTCCTACGCTCAACGGTTCCAAACTGTTGGAAGCTTCCAGCTCCTCTTGTTTTCTGGTTCCTTTTGTCCCGCTGTATGGTCAGGATATCTGCTCACCTCTACCCTCCACGAGAGGAGCAGGGACTTTGTCTTGTGTCATTGTCCACATCGGGTGCTCAGAACAGTGTTTGCTGCTGGAATGGTAGGCACTCGCCTTCTAGGTGGCTGAGATGTTCCGCTCACTATTCTCTTTTTCAGTCTCACCACTACTCATGCTCTAATTCTGCCTCTCCTTCTCTGAGACGAGTCTAGGAAATCTTAGTGTCTGCGGATTCAGAGGAAGCTAACTGGCTCACCCCGTGGTGGGAGTGAGTCCTGGAAGCAGTTTCCAAAGTGGTCTGCAGTTCAGGGTCTCTGTTCAAATGAGTCTATGGGGAGACTGAAGCCACGTTAAGTGGTTGACCGCAGGCCTGCTCTGTCAGTGTGGGGTTTGGGGGCCACGAGCCCGGTGGATTATCTCTGTCCCAGGTGCTCTGAGCACCCTGTGCCCCTGCAGGGCACGGACTCTCGGCCTCTGCTCTGTGGGCTGGGGCTCCATGATGTCGAGGGCCTCGACCTGGTCTGGGGTTTCTAGATGGGGAGAGGCAGATGTGCAGGCTGCGGCGCCCTGAGGGCCGGGCCGAGAATGGACTGGATTGCTGGGGCTGCCAGTGTAATGGCCACATGGACACGGAGCTCTGCAAGGCCTTTCTGTGTCTCTGATCCTCATTGGCTCAGGGCGTCACCCAGTCCTCTCAGATTCTCTGTCCACGCTGCTCACAGGCATGCCAGCGTGGTTTTTGTTGGAGGGACCCCCTAAACTACCCGGCGGATAGAAAAGGATCAGGAATAACATTTGTTCAGTGCTGGCGACTTACCACAGGCATCTGTCATAAAGCCCCGTGAAGTGGGCAGAATTCTCCCATCTCACGAAAGGAGGCGGCAGCCCAGAAAGACAAAAAGGCCTGTTCTAGAATGCTCACTGGGCTGCCTTCACTGCAGCACGCGTGCTGCGTGCGTCCAGATGTGCTGCTTGTCCACCGACAGCCCCTAAGAAGACGCGGACACCTGGTGTCTGCTTTGCTGGGGGACTTTGCACAGGAGCGGTGGGCCTCTCCGGACTCAGCCGCGCGCTGCTGTCTAGGTCATACGTCCCTGGGTCCTGGCACCTTCCAACCCAGGATGGGCACTTGGAGCCCGCTTTCTCTCTCCCTGTTTTGGGCAGTTGACTCTCCATCCCAAAGCCCACCTCCGTGCTCGCATCCAGGGGACCCTTCCAGGCTGTGGCAGATGGGGTCCTGGGCAAGGTTCCGGATGGGTCTACCTACCCATCTCCCCGGCCCCTTCTTCTCTGTGAGGTAAAGAACAAACTGTTGGTTTCACCACTCGGTGGAATCATCTTCAGTGGTGCAGACAGTTGAGACCGTGTGGCCTGACGAGGCGGAATGAGCCCTCAGGCGTCCCCAGCTCTGAGCAGTGGCACGGCTTGAGTCCTCAGAGTCACATACTTGCGTTCCCTTCTCTCACGGGCCTTTAATCCACACACGTGTGATCCTAGAAGCACACTCAGAAGCACACGGACTCCCTTTGGTAAACCCCCTCCCCCCCACTCCCCCCACTGGGCTCATCTGTTCTTGCACGGTTTTGGCTTCTAGACTTGCTCCGGGGTGAATATGTACATGTTGAGTAGATGACATGCTGGCCTCTTAGTGTTCCCGTCTCTAATGTATGTGTTAACCCCATCCCACCAGACACCTCTGAGCTGCCTTCTTTGTGAGGAAGGTAAGGTTTGGTTAAATACTCATTTTCGCTCCTCTCATAGAGCAGATGGATAGCGTCTCATAGAGTGTGGATAGCAAGGTCCACACTTGCTGTTTCCCTTGCAGCTTATTTCCCTTGCAGGTGTGGTGGGAGGACTGTGTGCTCCCTGGAGGAGGGTGTGCTCCCTGGAGGAGGGTGTGCTCCCTGGGGAGGAGAGTGTGCTCCCTGGGGAGGAGACTGTGCTCCCTGGGGAGGAGGGTGTGCTCCCTGGAGGAAGGTGTGCTCCCTGGAGGAGGGTGTGCCCCCTGGGGAGGAGGGTGTGCTCCCTGGAGGAGTGTGTGCTCCCTGGAGGAGGGTGTGCCCCCTGGGGAGGAGGGCGTGCTCCCTGGAGGAGGGCGTGCCCCCTGGGGAGGAGGGTGTGCTCCCAGGGGAGGAGTGTGTGCTCCCTGGAGGAGTGTGTGCTCCCTGGGGAGGAGACTATGCTCCCTGGAGGAGGGTATGCCCCCTGGGGAGGAGCGTGTACCCCCTGGGGAGGAGGGTGCACTCTCTGGGACTCTCCACTGCCCGCTGGCCCGCCGGCTGGGGCTCTGCACCGAGGATGGGAGCGCAGGAGCCCCAGTGGGTCCTGTGCAGGAGCAGAAAGTCCAGCTTCACCCGGAGTATCTGCGTCCTGCGGAGCACAGCCGTGCACGGGACCCGATTCCCCAGAAAGAGCAGGGCGGGGTCCCCTTCAGACCATCCTAACAGTCACCTCCTGGCCACCCACGGCCCCGCCCCGCCCCCTTTCTGGGTCCCGCCTCAGCGGAGCCCGCCAGGCACTGGGCACCGCCCGGCTCTCGGAAGGTCGTCCGGGCTCTGTGCGCAGGGCTGCCAATGTGTCACGCGGGACCCCGGGGATGCCGCGTTCTGATGGTCGAGTTTTCGAGTCCCCAGTGGCTTCAGGCCTGGCTGTGGGATGTGCCCCTTTCCCCACCTGTGAGCTGCCAGCACCGCCGCTTCCCGAGGCCGGGCGCTGCATGGCCCTGGTGGGGACCCTTGGCCTGAGCTGTTTACCTGTCCCCTCCCCGCGCTGAGACTGTGTTCTAGTGATGCAGCCCTCAAGGGGCAAATCCAGTCCAGACACCAGTCCAGGGGTGGTGAGTGAGTCTCCACAACGTCCGTGAGCGAGGCCCGGCTGCTCCGCATGGCTTCTTCCCTCCCCATGGGCCTCCGGCACCAGCTACTGGGTTCGGCCCCCCTGGTCATCAAGGGAGCCTTCTCCTGGTGTTCTGTGCCTCGCGTGGGGCCGACACGGGGACGGACACTTCCTTCTCTGCGGGACTGTGTTGAATGAGCAGCACCGCGTCCGGCGCGCTCCTCACGCCACCTACAGCTGGCTTGTGTCTGGGCATCTGTAATCACAAGCCTCCAAAGGGGTGTACGGTGCCCGTGTCCCTGCGTGTGGGCCAGCCGGGGGCTGATACTGGAGGTGGCAGTGGCCGTAGGCGGCTACAGGGCTGAGGCCCATGGAAGGCGGTGGTGCCCGTCCAAGCAAGTGACTGCGGCCACCGCAGGTTGGCCTTGTGGCTGGAACGGGTTTGGTGGCGGCAGGCTTATCCCCAGGGCCCCCGGAGGTGAAGCTCCTCGCTCTCTTCTGCTAAGTTGGTAAGCTGGGACGCGGAGGCAGGTCTGCTCTTCCAGCAGTGCTCACTGGGGTCCCACCTCCGTTGCCTACACTTGCCTGCACGTGATGTTCCCGAGTGGTGTTCACCTCTTAGCACAGTTTCTGGAGTTTTCTCCTGCCCTCAGGCTCCCAAGTGAGAAAACACACAACATTCAGACTTGTAGCCGAGGCAGGGCCCTGCGAGGCAGGGCCAGAAACGGACTCAGCAGAGGTGTCCTTACAAGTTCAGCATTGCCGTCTCCTCTTTGGAACTGGGTTTCAAACAGTTGGAAGACGAAATGGAAAAGGAAATTCCTGGAACATTCTGTGGCTCTCGACACCTCCCCTCCCTCCTTCTGCACTTTGTGCAGCGGACTCCCCCTTTCCTGGGATGTCCCCATCCCTCTGGCCAGCGTGTCACCTCTGGGAGCCTTCGTGACCCCGCCCAGGTAAGGCCCTGTCCCCCTTGGGGCGTCGGGCGCGGTGCACCATCATGGCCTGCAGACACGTTTCCCATCACCCTCCCACCCCCCGCCCCCCACGGTGGCTGTCTGGGGCTTGGTGTATCCACTGTCCTTGCATTTGAGCATCTGGGGCTTGGTGTCTCCGCTGTCCTTGCATTTGAGTGTCGTGGGCACGTACAGATGCTTCCCTGGGTGACCCAGACTTTGCCGGTTTAGAGAACACACGATTCCCTGTTCTAACAGAAACGCTGAGGAGGAACCGAAAATGCGTACTGAATCATTACATTTGAAAGAGTGCTTAATAGAGGAAGAAGGCAGAAATTAGAAACGAAAAACTCACCTGTCTGGACTCAGGCACACGTGAGTCCCAGGTCCCCTACTTACAGAGTATGCCTTTGGGCCTGTTCTTAGCTTTCCCGAGCCTTTGTTTTCTCATCTGGGAAATGGAAGCGTGTGGGAGTGGGCTAACAGCTAACGTGAAGACGTTTGATCGCTGGGAGCTATAATTAATATAATAGCAGGAAATCCTGCTTTTGTACTGTGTAATGTACCTAATTTCTCTGGCCATGTTGTTGTGTGCATTTTAAGACATCTTTTAGCTATTAGATTGAAAACCATGGCTGGTGAGTCATGACCCACTTCGTATCTGGAAGAAGACTGGGCTTGTTTTCAGTGGATGGCTGGTCAGACACTTGGATCATCTCTCTTTATGTAGTAAACAAATTGATGCTCCCAGAGCATAGTCATTATAATCATTTAGCAAATAGCGCAGACACATCTGATCCCCGCCAGATGTGACACACTCATCGTTCTGTGAGAGTCTTTTTTTTTTTTAATGTTTTTGTTTATTTTTGAGAGAGACAGAGCCTGAGCAGGGGAGGGGCAGAGAGAGAGGGAGACACAGAATCTGAAGACAGGCTCCAGGCTCTGAGCTGTCAGCACAGAGCCCGACGTGGGGCTCGAACTCACCGACCGTGAGATCATGACCTGAGCCTAAGTTGGACCCTCAACTGACTGAGCCACCCAGGTGCACCCTTCTATGCGAGTCTTTTGAACATGGACTTTTGGAGTCGTTGACGGGCCCTGGTGTAGGTTTCACACGAGATCTGAAGGGACAGTGAGCCCTGTCGTGGGTGCCCTTCCGCACCGTGCCGTGAGAGTTTCGGTGTTGTATCAGTTTACAGCATTCCAGTGTTCTCCAGGGATCCCTGATTTAGACAAACTGATCATGAACAGGAAAATAATCCTCTTTCGGCTAAGGTTTCAATATATTTTTATGCGTGTGACTGTAGGAAGCACACACAGGTAGACAAACCACAGGTAACCGCACTTGCTGTTTGCCTGGCTCAGGCCGTGTACCAGGAATTGTGCTCCGCGCATTGACATTCTTTCTTTCTTGCAATCCCCAAAGCCCAGCAAGACGGGCATCCCGATGTTCTGGTCAAGGGAGCTGTGTCCGAGCTCATCCAGGAGCCCGTCCCTGGCCTCTGCCTACGATGGTTCCATGAGTCTGTCTGTCCCCCAAAAGCCTGCAGTCTTTCTCCCTCCTCATGTGTCACGAGCCATCCACAGGACATTCCACGTTCCTCCTGATGGTAAATAGACCATTGTTGCGAGGGTCGCAGCCGCGAAGCCATGGCGTTGAAGTTGCCCCGAGCGGCTGCTGCGGGGTGGGCAGGCCTGCCGGAGGCCCCGTGTGGCTGCCCCTTTGCCCTGCGGTTCCCCCGCTCCCTTGTGATGTTGGTCCTGATGAGCGTACCTCGGGACCTCTGCCATCCTGCACGGAGCATCTCGTGGGGACATCCATGCCCCGTTCACTGGGAGCTCCCTTCGGATCCATCGTGCTGGTGAAATGTCCATGGTCAGTGAGTAACAGGAGTTCAGGGCGTCTGCAGTCCCGAGCCCAGGCAGGACAGAGCAGTGCGGGCTGATCTCGGGGCCTAGGTGCAGGTGACGCGTGAAGCCACTTGTCCTGTGTAGCACTCCCAAGAGAGGCTGTGGGAAATGGCTCCTTCCGAGGACGACCTTGATTGGTATTTTTGAAAGAAATTGCTACCTAGTGTCTTTAGTGGATGAAGTATTCTGATGTGCTAGGGTGGTGGGAGTTGCCCGTTCACCTCAAGTTATTTTTTATATAATCGGCCATCCGCTACTTTCCACGCAGTCTTCTGGATTCTCCTGCGTGAAATTTTTACAACTCCGCCGTGAGGTGGGTGAGGGCACCCCAAAGTGCAGATCAGGCAAACGAGGCCGGTAGGAGGAGAGGAAGGCCTGTCCCAGGCTTAGGGACAGTTAGGCACATCCATTAGCAATGACGTGCATCCTTCTAGGGAGATGGGGAACACATCTGGGGGGAGGGGGAGGCTTAGGAAGCACAGCTTATGGGCTTTTCTTGATGAATCACGATGACTTGTAGCAGTGTTACTGTAACAACGGGGTTGGCATCATGAACCCCAAATATTGAACTGGGGCTGTGATTGCAAGTTGATCTGAGGATGCTGGTGAGATGTTTAGGCTGGTTTCTCTTCCCTTAATGGCCCCAGGTTCAGTGCTCTGAGTTCTGTGAGCTCTTCAAAGTCTGTCTCTAATGACTTTCGATAGTGAGCTTACTGAGGAAGGCCATATCTTTTCTTTTCTTTCTTTTTTTAATGTTTATTTATTTACTTAGAGAGGCAGGGAGAGAGAGGGAATCCCTAGCAGGCTCCGCGCGGACACTGCAGACTCAGGGCTCGATCCCAGGAACCGTGAGATCGTGACTTGAGCCGAAATCAAGAGTCGGACGCTGAGCCGACTGAGCCACCCAGGCACCCCAATATCTTTTCTTTTAATTGTGCTTTATAATGTGCTTTGCACGGGAGTGTGGGCTTCCCAGGCTGGTAGACTGAAGCGGGAGTAAATCAGTACTGGCTACACCCTTGTCATCCTCGCTAGAACTCTGCGCCTCCCACTTTTCCTGTTTGACTGACCTGAGACTTTGCAGCAGTCCACCCTGTAGGTGAGGTTGTAGTAAGTAATCGCTGGGTAAGTGGGGTGTCAGGGAGGATCAGCAGAGGGTCCTCGGGGGGGAGCGTGGGGCCATTTCTGAGTTGAGCTAGGCTGGGCTTGAATCCGGGCTCTGCCCCTGCTGTCTGGGTAAGCTGGCATGGTCCTTCTTTGGTGACTCAGTGTTCACACCTGAAAGATGGGACAGCCATGCTGTCCTGTAGGACTGTTCTAAGGAGTAGGGGCGCCTGGGCGGCTCAGTCGGTTAAGCGTCCAACTAGGACTCGGGTCGTGATCTCGTGGTCTGTGGGTTAGAGCCCCGAATCGGCCTCTGTGCCGACAGCTCAGATTCTGACCTGTTTCAGATTCCGTGTCTTCCCCTTTCTCTCCCCCTCCCCTGCTCACGCTCTCTCTCTCTCTCTCTCTCTCTCTCTCTCAAAAATAAATAAACGTTAAAAAAAAGAATGTTCTAAGGAGCACATGAAACAACAGAGTATAAAGGATAGAGTATAATGCCTGATGTCTAATATGTATTTGAGAAATAGTCCTTCCTGACCTTTCTCCTCCCGTTAGGCTCACTGGTTTGGTGTTTGCTGAGGTCGGGTGCATGGGTCCCAGCCGCAGCCTCAGTTCTGTGACCAGCATGGCCCAGGGGGGCACCCCCTCAACACTAGAGTGAATAAAACCTCTCACTTGGTGTTTGCTATGGGCGACCCAGGGAAAACACCAAAGTGTAAGGGAACGAGATGCTCGATTCGTCACCTCTTCTGCACCTGCTGTGTCTTTGCCCTTGAGGAAGTAAAGATGCTCACAGATACTTCTCTGTTTTGTTTTTCTTTTCCTTTCTCAGTGCCTGAAACAGTATGTTGAGCTCTTGATCAAAGAAGGATTGGAAACTGCAATTAGCTGCCCAGATGCTGCCTGCCCGAAGCAAGGTCACCTGCAGGAGGACGAGGCATGAGCCCCCCAACAAATCCGGTCCTTAACGTGTGCAGCTGGGCCCTGCTTGGTTGGCTGTTGCGGTTCGGTTTAGGCTGGCCTGGTGTTGTGTTCTAGCCCTTGGTTTGTTACACTTCTTGTTTGTATTTTTGTCTTTGTAGATCGAGTGCATGGTGGCGGCGGAAATTATGCAAAGATATAAGAAGCTACAATTTGAAAGAGGTAGGTGGCCCAGCATATTAACTGGTTAGGATTCCTGTGATTGAAGAAAGGTAACCTGGGTCCCTGGGTCGGGGGCGGGCGAGGGGGGCGGTGAGAGCGCTTCTGGCAGACAGGATTGTACATAATTTGGTTACAGCAGAAGTAAAAGAGTCGATGTAAATTCGATTTCTGAAATTTGTCACTTTAAAAAAAATTTTTGTAATGTTTATTTTTGAGCGAGAGAGCGTGTGAGCCGGGGGAGGGGCAGGGAGGGAGGGGGAGAGAGAGAATCCCAAGCAGGCTCCTTGCCGACAGCACAGAGCCGAGCCCGACATGGGGCTCGATCTCACAAACCGTGAGACCATGACCTGAGCCCAAGTCAAAGTCAGATGCTTGACCGGCTGAGCCACCCAGGCGCCCCGGGGAAATTTGTCACCTTGAACACTCTGCAGAGCTCACATTTGGAAGGACCATTGTCGGGGTCCCATTGGGTCACAAGGATTTGTGGAACACAGCGCGTTGATGGGTTTGGCCTCGGCGTGGTTTAAAGAGCTTTCACCCTCATGGGGTGTTACTATTCTTCAGCTGGGTTAGGACTAACAGTTTGAGGACCAAATCCTTAGACCCATGCAGGAGACCCAAAGGCATGGAAGGAGGCTCTGAGGCCAAGCATAGGTGAATTACGATGACTGCCATCCGGATCAGAAAGTAGCCTGTTCCTTGGCACTCCCTGTGCATCTGGTGTCCCTGGGCTCAGTAAGTACCCGGACAGCCCTGCCAATTGTTGTCATGTGTCAACAGGACACCCCCAGAGGCTAACTAGCTCGCCCAATTTCCACCTCTAGTGGGTGCTGGGGCGCAGTGTGGACCAGATACCCCCCAGGTCCCCAGAGGGCGCTGCACAGCCCTCGTGGTGGGAGCCGGGCCTGCCGTGGACCTCGGGGTTCTCCAGGAGCGCAGTGTGGCTCGTGCAGAGCAGCGATGAGCTCACTTTCAAGGTCAGGTGTCCAGGACTGGCCTTTAGCTCTGCTCTCTGAAGTGGGTTGCGGTCATCAAATGATGTTTTAGAGTCTATCAATTCTGTTTGGCTTCATTTTCATATGTATCCTGGACCTTGGGCCCCTCTGAAAGGTGGCAGAATAACAGATGTGTGCAGGTGATGCTCCTTCGGCAAAACTTCACTGTGAAGACCACCCATCGAAACTCTGACCTCAGCTCAGAGGTTCAGGTGTGCTCTCCCCTCTTCCGGAGCTGGTACCCAGAGCCTGGTCCGCATCAGGCGCTCAGGCCTGAGATGCAACCCTGGAAACACCATCAAGATGGGAATGGAAGGCAGAATAGACCAGAACAAAGTATCCAGAGAGTCCCAGCTTTTTTTCTTTTGTTTTTTTCCCCATGTTTATTTTTAAGAGAGAGAGAGAGAGAGAGAGCACAAGAGTGAGAGAGAGAGGGAAAGAGAGTGCACAAGAGTGAGAGAGTGAGCCTGAGCCGGGCAGGAACAGAGTGAGAGACGGGGACAGAGGATCTGAAGCAGGCTCCAGGCTCTGGGCTGACAGGAGAGACCCCGATGCAGGGCTCGAACTCGCAAACTATGGGATCATGACCTGAGCTGAAGTCGGACACTCCACAAACTAAGTTGCCCAGGTGCCTCTTCTTGCTAAAGATAGTTGCATTTCTTTTAGAGGCTTCCTTCTAGAAAACAAAAAAGGCAATGTGTGGCCAACTTAAAAAAAACAAACAGGATTTTGATGGCATTGAAATTGTTTTCAAGAGCTTGTTTATTTAAATGCCACATATCATTTGGTTTGGGGTGGTTTCCAGCGTAAATGTAATGCCTTGTGATACAAGAGTCAGTGTGTGGAGCTATAAAATTGATTAATTCGGATTTCTGAGACTTCCAGGCTCTTCTGAAAATATTTCCCAGAGAGAATCCTGACAGAAACTGGCAGTGATTTGGATTACAAGAAAATTGACTTCCTCTGACCTTGAATTTAATTTAAAAATGCAGCTGGATAAATGTTCCTACCTAATAATTTTGACTTTGTACTTTCAAATGCTTTGTAATTTCCAGTGCTTTGGTTTAGTCAAAGATTTAAAAAAAAAAAAACGCATAAAAATGAAGCCAACTTGACTTAGGTTAACAGAATCTCTCAAACCCATGACTTTAGAACATTTTGCTAGCATTATGTGAAAAGCCACAAAAACACAGGATCAACTCAGACTTCATATGACCAAAGAGCCTTCTGAATGAAGCGTTAAGATGTCAGAGCTAAAGGAGGGTGCCCGCGTGGCTCAGTCTGTTAAGCGTCTGATTTCAACGCAGGTCATGATCTCATGGTTGGTGAGTTTGAGCCCCGAGTCGGGCTCTGTGCTGACATTGTGGAACCTGCTTGGGATTCTCTCTCTCCCTCTCTCTCTGCCCTGCTCTGCCCTTCTCTGCCTCTCCTACTCACTCACTCTCTCAAAACAAATAAATAAACTTGAAAACAAAGATGTCGGAGCTAAAAGGAAAGCTGTGACTCCTAGCTCGTGCACTGAACAAGTTTTGAGTATGATCAGAAAGCAAGTTTCAGCCTGTTCTGACCTTTTGAAATGCAGTCAGGGAGGAAGCGCTGGAAGAAAAACCCAATTCCCAGATCTTCTGACAACAGTCCTGTGGTCGGTTTTGCCTACATTGTCCCCGTTGCGTCTTAGAAGGGCTCATCTGATATGACAGCCTCGATCTCTCTTTTTTCATTGGAATTGACACAGAATGTTTTATTAGTTTCAAGTGGAACGACCCTGATTTTAACCTGGCCTCCCGCACTCCTGCAGCTGGGGTTTCTGGAGGCCAGGCAAGGAAGCTGTGGGTCTTGTTTTCCTTTCTTTTTATTTTTTTAAATCTATTCGTTTATTTCAAGAGAGAGAGAGCTTGAGTGGAGTAGGGGCAGAGGGAGAGGGAGAGAGAGAATCCTAAGCAGACTCCACGCTGTAAGCTCAGTGCCCACCGTGGGGCTCGAACCCACAAACCGCGAGATCATGATCTGAGACTAAGTCAGCCGCTCAACTGACTGAGCCCCCCAGGCGCCCCTGATCTATGATTAATGTGTCTCTGGGAGATGGTAGCTGAGATTAGTTTCATCTGGTGTGCCAGAAAATATGCTGGTGGCCTTGTTTGAAAATACATGCTACACACAGAAACGTCTGTATAAAGTACTCGATACGTATAAGATGTCAACGTATATTATTTGATATATATGTACGTGTGATTGATGGGTCTAGATGTGTATACCTACGTACGTCCTGAAAAGAATAGCTCTCTGGTGTTGCCAGGTGGATTTTCTTATTGACCCATTCCTGTCTTGTACACCAGATGGCGGGACTCAGGAGGGGGCTGAAGACAGGAATAGTAATAGGAGGCCAGGCCAAAGCCCTGGGGCCGTATGCACAGGGTTTGTGGTAACCTGGCTGCAGGGGAAGGATGTTTGCCTTTGGCAGATTGGACAGATTATTTGCCCTTTGCTTCTCTGATAGGGAATCTCTCCCCAGGGGACAGGGAGGAGTCTGTCACAGCTCCATGAGGGCAAAAGTCACAGAATTTAAGTCATTGCCATGGAAACTTTACCTGGATCTGCTCACCTTGCGCTCCATGACAGAAGTGGGTCTTTGAGGATGAGGCCGGCTTGCAGCCCGTTTACCGTGCGAGGGGAATGGAGGGGAGATGGGGCCCAGCCAGGGGGTGCATGAGGAGAGGCAGCCGGCGAGGGGAACCAGCCCCTCGCGGATGCCACAGGCTGCTCAGAGTAAAAGAAGGGGCAGGAGGGCACTGGGGACCGGAGGGGGCCGCAGAAGGGCAGGCAGTGTGTTCGAGGAAGCTTTCAACTAGACCAGCACTAACCCAGGGTCCGTCTGGAAAGAAAACAGAACAGGCTGAGGATTTCTCTCCGTGTGTCTTGTGATGGTTGGGGTGCTGAGGGCCCACATCCCACGTCACCCTTCCTCTAGGGCTGTGCTCATTCCAGGGGACCCTGGAATCCAGTCGGGGTGGAGCTGGGCTCCCCTAACGCACTCTCGAACACCAAAGACAGAGAGCTGTGTAGACACCTGAGGACATGAATCAGGCCGGGCAGGGGGAGGGCCGAGGGGTCACCTGGCTCGCTTTAATTCCCCCCGGGGGGGACCTCCGTGGGGCCTTCTCTTTCTCCTCCTTTCTCCTGTCCCATCAGCTCAGGTGAGCTCCCCACACATGTGCCTCCTGGGATCTGACAGTCACAAACATTCCTAAAAAAGCAAATCCTGAAACTCTCCACTAATGAGACGAGCTAATTTTACTCATGCGCTGACAATTAGGAACACATTACTTAAATGGAGATCGGTTAAAAAGCAACACATCTCCTTGGATTCCAGAGTTCCTTTATATTAATAGGTTCTACTAAATCTTCCCCCGGACCTCCCAGTTTGATGCTTTCCTGCCCCTGATTATCTCTCCTTCAAAAAAAAATAGGTCAGGAGAGGAATTACATCAGAGCAGGAGTGGGCCAGCCATGGGGGGCCCACGGCCTGGCGTTGTAA
Source organism: Cryptoprocta ferox (assembly GCA_028646485.1). Taxonomy (NCBI): domain Eukaryota; kingdom Metazoa; phylum Chordata; class Mammalia; order Carnivora; family Eupleridae; genus Cryptoprocta; species Cryptoprocta ferox. The sequence goes on along the minus strand of CM053576.1, from coordinate 128,251,986 downwards.
ATAAAGCTTTATCGGAACCCTCGTTACCGATCAACATGGCTGCATTTGTGCCACAGCAGCAGAGCTGAGTGCTTGGGGAGAGACCACGCGACCCTCAAAGACTAAAATACTCACGGTCTGCTCCTCTGCAGAAAATGTTTGCCAGTTCCTGGAATAGAAGACTGTCTTCAGGGCTGTACCTGACACAGCTTCTTCCTACAGGGCTGAATCTGGCTTCCCTGTTCCACTGGGGAATGTGGCGCCACCTACGTGTGTCCCGGGGCGGCCCGTGTAGGTGAGGTCTGGGTGCACGGCCAGCCCACCGCCAGCCCCCAGGCTGTGGTCGATCCCCAGCGCACACAGACCTCGTGTTCCACGCAGGTGAATGTAACCCACGCTGGCCGTCGGTCGGTCACACGGCCAGGAAGGTTGCCAGGGCCTTTCGTTGCCTTCCAAGTTCAGCGGCCTCGGGTTACTTCCCAAGAGCAATTGCTGAAAAGCTTAGAAACCAGTGGCCTACCTGAGGGCCTTTGAAAAGAGCCCGTCATCCGTTGGTCCACGCTAGCTTTCTGGCAGAGTCCGCATTCTGTGCGGTTTCCTGTCGGGTTCTTGCTGCTGCCGCCCTTCGCTGAGGGTTCAGTGTCACCCCGGGCAAGCACTGCATGAGACCAATGACCAGGTTCACCAGGAGGGGCAGCTCGGGACTGATGGTGTCAGGACTTCCCAGCTTTGCACAAGGACAGGAAGGAGTGGGAACGCCGGGGTACCCTGGTTTCCAAAACACGCTTCCTCCCTAACTGCCTTTAATGGGGCTTCTTAGCCGTCTGGGCTCCACTTGGATGGGAAGCCTGGCCCTTTCACGTAGTAGTTAGTTCGCGGCTTAGGTGGAAATCTGGGAAGGGCAGCAAAGGACAAAGGGGCCATTTGCGGAGAAGAAGAATTTGGCCATGTTCCTGTCCTCCTCTCTCTCCATCCCCCTTACCGGACATTGAGTGCCTGCTGTATGCCTCGCACTGGGTGAGGTTGTGAGGCTGCAGGACTGAAGACACAGGCCTGAGTTCAGAGAACCTCGTCCTGGGGACACAGACAAGGGAGCAGAAGGGCTGCCTGGACCACGGCCTGCGGGACTTGGAGAAAATCCTGCCCGGCCGTCGGGCAAGGCTTCCTGGACGTAGTGCAGGCAGGGGCATCCCGGGGAACCGCCGGCTTTCTGGGTGCAGACACAGCATCACTAAAGGACTCTGTGTTTGGGGGGGGTCACAGCAGGGGGTGTCTGGAGGGGAGGAGAAAGAACCAGAAGGGCACCCGATCATGAAGGGCCTAGACTGTCAGACTGTGTGGACTGCACGTTCCCACCCCGTTATAAATGCAAAGCCCGGCGCTGGGGAGGTCCCTCCATCTGAACCACTAGGAGCTCTGTGTGCGGGCTTTGACTTGGCTGTTTTGTGTCCCTGCGCTAGAGGTGCTGCTGGACCCCTGTCGGACGTGGTGCCCTGCCTCTGCCTGCCAGGCCGTGTGCCAGCTCCAGGACATGGCGCCCCAGACGCCCCAGCTGGTGCGCTGCACGGCCTGTGACACAGAATTCTGCTCCGCCTGCAAAGCCAGCTGGCATCCTGGCCAGGGCTGCCCGGAGACCATGCCCATCACCTTCCTTCCCGGAGAGACCAGGTACCCTCTGCAGGGGCGGCTGTGGAAGGCACTGGCTGGGGCTGAGGGGTGGGAGGGAAGGAAGGGAACCAAGTCCACTCCTCCCAAACTGTGTCTCCAGAAGACATGACCGCATCTGGATCCATCTCTTCCTCTTCAGCCTCATTTATACCTGGGTTGGTTGGTTGGTTGATTTTTTTTTTTTTTTTGGTTTATTTTGAGAGAAAGAGAGAGCAAGTGGGGGAGGCCTAAAGAGAAAAGGAGAGGGAGAAAGAATCCCAAGCAGGCTCCGTGCTGTCAGCTCAGAGCCTGACATGGGGCCCGAACTCATGAACCTTGAGATCATGACCCGAGCTGAAATCACGAGTCAGATGCTTAACTGACCGAGCCCCCAGGCACCCTGGTTGACGAGTTTTGAGAACTGATTATGTGTCAGGGAGTATGTGAAGCAAGGACACGGTAAAGTCTGTAGGAGACAAACCACACGCAGCCTCTCCAGAAAGACGCATGACCAGTGTCTCACTGCGAGTTTTATGTCCTGTGATACCTGACGGTTTTCCACGACTTCGCTGTGGGGAAGGGTATCTGAAACGGGGGCAGGAACAGGAACCAGAGTAGGTGGGCTGTGGTTATAAATACCGGACGCAGCACCAAAACGAGGTTCCCGGGTGCCTGAGCCTGAGAGGTTGCGTCTGTCCGGACGAGGGGCTGTCGGGAGCCGTGGGGGCTGCGTCTCCGCCCCACTGTGCCCTGGCCGGGCCCTCTGCCGGGCCACCCGGCGGACCCTGCAGCATCGGGGTGTGGGCCTTGGAGTTAAGTAGAATGAATCCTAAGAAATTGGTACTATTCAGCTATTTTTGTCCTGCCGAATCTGTAGCACAGATGGTCCAACGAGACGGCGTTGGCCCTGTGCCTGTCGAGGCCGCGTTCTCGATAGAGGGGCTCCCACCATCCACCCAAACGTGTGGGCACCAGCTGCTCCCCGTTTTCTTCTCGCTCGTCTGCGGCCCCGCCCCCAGTCCCCGAAGCAGGCTCCACCTGCACAGAGAACCTCCTGGCTCTTGTCCCTCGGGCGCAGCCCTCCCCTCCCGAGTTTGCACGTTTGTGCCTGAGTCTGGACGCCCCTTCGCCACCCTCCTCCTTTACCTGGAGACGCCTGTGCCCTGGGAGACACGGTCACGTCCGTCGTTCGTCAGACTGCCCAGCTCCCAGGGCGGGGCTGGTGACCCCACCCTCCGTGCCCCCACTGGAGATTGTCTGCCTTGATTACACGCGAGCCATTTCATGCCTTAGGGCACCCGTTGATGCCGCTGATTCCCCACCCGGCTGAGCTCCTGACATCTCAGCCTGTACTTGTTTGAACCTTTGTCACCCCAGATCTTGGCATACAGCAGGCACTCAAATGCTCGAATGAGTCACTTACCTTGTATTTAGGTTCTTAATGTTTCGTGACTTTGCAAGAGGAAACACTTCTGTGTGGTCAGAGCGCACATCACTGGGAGAGCTGGGTGTCCGGGGTGGGGACCAGGTAAGGAGGAGGCAGGTGGGGGTTTGCCCTCATGAAGCATTCCAGTTACCTGTTTAAAAGAGAAACTCCCAGGGCACCTGGATACATCGGTTAAACATCCAATTCTTGATTTCAGCTCGGGTCATGATCTCGTGGTTCATGGATGGAGCCCTGCGTCGGTCTTGGGATTCTGTCAAAATAAATAAATAAATGTTTAAAAAAATTTTTTTTAAAAAGAGAAAAACTCTCAGTAAGCAGGTGGGTTTCTATCTTCTGTTAAGAAAGAAAATCAGGGGGCGCGTGGGTGGCTCGGTCAGTTGAGCGTCTGACTTCGGCTCAGGTCACTATCTCCCGGTTTGTGAGTTGGAGCCCCGCATCGGTCTCTGTGCTGACAGCTCGGAGCCTGGAGCCTGCTTTGGATTCTGGGTCTCCCCCTCTCTCTGCCCCTCCCCTATTCATTCTCTCTCTCCCTCTCTCAAAAGAAATAAACATTAAAAAAAAGAAAGAAAGAAAGAAAGAAAATCAGGAGTGAGGAAGAGTCGACGTCCCGTCCTGGGTGCGGTACAGGAGGGACCCAGCCATGTTTCTTAAGCATAGAACCTTGTTAAGATGGAGGCTGGTGAATATTGGGAGCCTGATGCCTTAGTATTTCTTCACCTGTGATGTTCTGGTCTCATTTACGTCACTGGAGAGGGCGACAGCCACTGCACTCCATTCACGTCTATTAAATCATCACCTTGTACACCTTGCAAAGAACAAAATCAAACAAAAGTGAAAAATACCACATTGTGCAAACTAAAATAAATATGGCACAGGGAAATTTAAATCCAAATTCACCAATCCCATTTTGTGGAGATTTAAACATCAAAAGATGTCATGCAAACATCTGGATTTCTGGCTTGATGGGCCACACTGTGCCAGCCTGCATCCCCCTTGCTGGCAGTCGCTGGAGCCCCAAACAGCCAGCCCTCAGGAGGGGCTTTGTGCTGTCTTTAGCCTGCTTAGCCTGCGACATCCTGACCACACCCTCTTGCTCGCCGGTCCTGAGGCTCATGGCAGGTGGCATTTGTCCCAGAGGGGGCACTCGGCTGTTTTCATGTGGTAGGGTTGTTTTAAGTCACATCATCCCTTAAGCCACGTTCCCTTCACCACGTGACCAGTGTCAGCAGCTATGTTGCGTGTCTGCCCCATAAAGACATCAGGACACGTGTGGGTGCCTGGGCGGCTCAGTTGGTTAAGCATCCGAGTCTAGACTCTAGATTTCAGCTCAGGTCATGATCTTGATGGGGGTTCTTGAGCAAATGGCTAAGAAAGAATTCTAGAGAAGTCTTTGGTGCAAAAAGGTGATTTTATTAAAGCACCGGGACAGGACCGTGGACAGAAAGAGCTGCACTGGGGTTGCGAGAGGTGACTGATTATGTACTTTTAGGCTGGTGGGGGTTAGGGATAGCGGAAATCTCTAAGAAATTTGAAATCGAGGATTTCAGGACCTTGAGAGGCTAGCTGCTGTTAAGATAAGGCTCCTTTTAGTCTTTAATAAAACACAAACATAAAGGAAGTGAGGCAGCTCTGAGTTCCTTGAGCAAGGTCACATTGCATGTTTCAGGTGTCCGTCCGTGGGCTGCAAGCTTACGTATTTTAACTGTTTCCATTTCTTTTTAGTTTATTTTTTTAAAGATTTTTTTAAATTTTTTACATTTATTTATTTTTGAGAGACAGAGAGAAGCAGAGCACAAGTGGGGTGGAGCAGAGAGAGAGGGAGACACCGAATCCGAAGCAGGCTCCAGGCTCTGAGCTGTCAGCACAGGGCCCGATGCGGGGCTTGAACCCATGAACCGTGAGATCATGCCCTGAGCCGGAGCCGGACGCTCAACAGACTGAGCCGCCCAGGCGAGAGAGAGGGAGAGGGAGAGGGAGAGAGAAAGTGAGAGGAAGAGTGAGCATGAGCAGGGGAGGGGCAGAGAGAGAGAATCCCAAGCAGGCTCCGTGCTGTCAGCATAGAGCACGACATGGGGCTCGATCCCACGACCTGTGAGGTCATGACCTGAGCCGAAACCAAGAGTCGGTTGCTCAACTGACCGAGCCACCCAGGCACCTCTATTTTTTTTTTTTTTTATGTCTATTTATTTGGAAAGAGTGGGAGAAGGGGAGGGGCAGAGAGAGAGGGAGAGAAAGAATCCCAAGCAGTTTCTGCGTTGTCGGCACAGAGCCCGGTGCAGCGCGGGCTCCATCTCACGCCCCAGGAGATCATGACCTGAGCTGACATCAAGAGCTGGACGCACAGCCGACTGAGCCCCCCAGGCGCCCCTAACTGTTTCCGTTTTAAAAAGTCTCCCTGAGAGATGGTCTTTGCTCTCCACTGATGTTGCGCCCCCTCCCCGTTCATGAATCACGCGAGAAAATCAGTTTCATTCCGTTAAGGTCACGGCCGGCTTTCAAACTGAAACAGTGTTACCTAAGCTGATAGCCGACCTCAAGCGCAGACCTGGTGGCGTGTGGCTCCTGGGCTCTCTGCCCACGTCAGGTGCGCGTCCGGGGGTGCGCAGCTCGCGTCGGTGCAGAGTTGACTCTTGGGCCCGGTCCCTGCCGGAGGTTGCCTGGCTCGCCCCCGTGACCGTGACCGCCTGGCTCATTCTAAGTCCCACTGGGTGCAGCCATTGCTGCTGAAGTCTCAGCATTCACTTTAGAGAAGAGTTCGAGCCATGGACAGTTTCGTCTTTCCGTGACAGCATAGCGACACTGCCACGTACTGCGCGCGCTACTACCCCGTGCCGGGTGCGCTGTGAACGTGCGACTCGCATGGAGACCTTTCAAGGTTCACAGCAGCCTGCGGCGCCGATGCTGGTAGCAGTGGATGGGGACACTCACACCGGAGATGCCCGAGTGGCGGCCCCTCGCTCTCACTGCACGGACAGCCTGTCCCCTCTCCGCACGTCCTCCCTGGTCGCCTGCTAGTGAAGAGAACCGAACCGTGTCCAGCTGGAGCCCAGGCCTCACTGACGAGGAGCCTCTGCTAATTATCAGATTAGCTCGTACTGAAGTCCGGCTGTTTTTAACCGTTATCGTTACTGTGATGCTTGTGGGAGGTCCTCTGGCCAGAACGCACCCGAAATTGCAGAATTTCTGGAAGCGTTGCTCAGTCCCAGGGGGAGGTCATTTTTCTCCCGGGGGCGTTGGTCTGATCCGGTGGGTTCAGATAATACAGCAAATGTGTTCCCATGATCTGTGATAACTTCTTATAGCCATTAACCATTTATTCTTCCACATGTTTCCATGCATACTTTTTTTTGGCTTTTTAAATTTAACAGCATGGGACGGGCATTCTTTCGGAGTCACGCCAGCCTATATGTCATCTCTGTATTAGCAGCATAGAGTTGCTGCTGTCACGGATCGGTCACTTCACCCCCGCTGGATGCTGCAGCGTGCCCCTGGCATGCGTGATCTTCTAGCTCACGCTGGGAGGGGTGCGGCCCGGAGCGGCTGTCACACAGCCAGTCTGCGGAGAGCCCTCCGTGTCCCCAGGCCTGCAGCCCCTCCAGCTAACCACCTGACTTCCCAGCCCCTCCGGCTAACCCAACTTCCCTGGAAAGCAATTCTGTAAAGACAGGCCCCGTAGATCTAATCAAATGATGAGCATATCTTTGTAACTATTTTTCCTAATAATAGCAAAGTGCATAAAAACTGCCATTGGAAATTGCCAAACTGTCCTTTGGAAATTATACAGATACATGAATAAGGAACATACAATTTGACCACAATCCCATTATGCACACACTGTCATTATAAGCCTTTGCCGTAATTTTTTTTTGTAATTTTACTTATTTATTTTTAATATTTTATTTGAGAGAGAGCAAGTTGGGGAGAGGAGCAGAGAAAGATTTTTTTTTAAAAGTTTTTAATGTTTATTTATTTTTGAGAGAGACGGAGTGCAAGCAGGGGAGGGGCAGAGAGAGAGGGAGACAGAATCTGAAACAGGTTCCAGGCTCCGAACTGTCCGCACAGAGCCCGATGTGGGGCTCGAACCCATGAACCTTGAGATCATGACCTGATGGGAGTCGGACGCTTAACCGACTGAGCCACCCAGGTGCTATGAGAGAATTTTTTTTTTTTTGAGAGAGAGAGAGAGAGAAGCAGGGCTCACCCAAAGCAGCGCTTGTTTCTACCTGAAGCGGGGCTTGTGCTCACCCAATGTGAGACTCGAACTTATGCACTGTGAGATCATGACCTGAGCCAAAGTCACATGCTTAAGGACTGAGCCACCCAGGCGCCCCTGCCATAATTTGTTTGTCTACACGTATCTAAATGTAAATACATCTGGCATTGCTTTTTTCTCCCCCCTGAATCCAACCGGCTGATCCAGTTTCTTTTGGTGATTTTTTGGTGGAGTGTTGGTTTCATTGGTTTCCCTCTATAACATCTGATAAGCAGTGGCCCCTCTGGGTGAACGAGAGCTCTCCCCTCCCCGGCCCGGCCCCGTGGAGCCCATCGCTGACAGACTGTCTCCCGCAGCTCTGCTTTCAAACTGGAGGAGGACGACGCGCCCATCAAGCGGTGCCCCAAGTGCAAGGTGTACATCGAGCGGGACGAAGGGTGCGCACAGATGATGTGTAAGAACTGCAAGCACGCCTTCTGCTGGTACTGCCTCGAGTCTCTGGATGTGAGTACAGCCGCCGGGCGCGAAACCCACCTGCCCTTCCCTGAGGAGCTTGGAGAATGTGCCCGGGAAACAGAACATTATCAGATGTTTTTCTGTGCTTGTGAAAGTATTAATTCCCCCAGTGCAGTGGTGCCAGAAGAGGGTAATTTGTGCAGGAATTCTGGAAGCAAAAGGGCAGCTTGGCCTGGGCGGGCGGGGTCTTAGGGTCTTCGGTTGTGTCTGTGGGGAGCGTCTGGGCTTGGTCTGCTGGAACAGAACACCAGAGACTGGACATTGAAACAACAGGCGTTGATCTGGAGTCTGGTAGCCCAAGGTCAGGATGCCAGCAGATTCGGTTCCTGGCACTTGACCTCAGTGTCCAGAGAGGCAAGAGAGCCCTTTTCCTGGTTTACGGACAGCCGCCTTCTCGCTGTGTCCTCACGTGGCAGAGAAAGAGATTGGTGTCTCCTCATTGAATAAGGGCACTGACCCCATCACGGGGCACCCACGCATCTCATGACCTCATCTGGACCTAATCACCTCCCAAAGACACCACCTTCAGATATCATCACATGGAGATTCGGGCTTCAGTGTATGGACTTGGGAGGGGGCGGGGGGGAGGATGCAAACATGTAGGCCACAGCAGGGCCATTAGTGGAATAGGAAGGGTAAACAGAGGCAGGGCACTGGGGAACATGTTGGCAGTGGAACAGTTCAGTAACCTCTGTCACTCACCGGGCAGAAAAGTATATACTCTGTGCCATCTGGCAAGATGGAAGTTTCCAGCCTCATATGGCCACCTTCTCCCAGGCATGCCCTGTGCTAAATGTGTCCCAAGCACTCTGTACCCCAGTATCTCTGAACGTGCTAAGTCCCCACCGGGAGCACACAACCCTCCCCTCTCAGAGCACCTGGTTTTCTCTGGAGCTTCAAGGCCAGATACAAAGGATACTAATTTCAGTTCCATGTTCTTCTTCACCCATATTAGGAGAATGGGCATCTTGCCAAAATAATGACATTCTGACTTTAGTTTTACAAGAGTTTGTTTGTACATAGATTTTTATTTATTTTTTAAATTTTATTTATTTATTTTGAGAGAGAGAGCACATACACAGAGGGGCAGAGAGAGAGGGAGACAAAGAGAATACTAAGCAGGCTCTATGCTGTCAGCACAGAGCCTGACTCAGGGTGTGAACTCAGGAACCACAAGATCATGACCTGAGCCAAAACCAAGAGTCAGCTGCTCAACTCACTGAGCCACCTAGGTGCCCCTGTACATAGATTTTGAAAACTATAAGTAAGTAGCAGACATGATCATCTGTTAAAATCATTGTGGTTAGTGACAGTCCAAGTAAATCAAGTCCATGTTCTGTCTGTTTGTATGTCTGTCCTGTACAGCAAGGATGACAGTGTCAGCTCTTCCAAAAGTAGTGTGAAGCCATTAAGATCTACCAAAAAGAAAGGAGGGGTTGTCACAGATCCTTGCTTTCCCTTGCTAGGGGTTCATTTGTCCACAGCCTACCCCTGCATCCCTAACTCTGTGGTATCAATGTGCTAGTCTGGGTGAGTGTCCCTTTCAGGGGCTACATCAAAGTGGTCAGCTCAGCTCCGGAGGGCTGCAAAGGTGAAGGAGAAAGGGTCCATATCAGTGGGTTTCATGGAGTAACTGGGAAAGTTTGCCTGTCGTCCTCAGGACAGGCCTGTAGATTGTCAGGAATATACATGCCTATTTGAGATGGAATCTTAAAGAAGGTGACAGGTCTGTAACTGAAGGGCCGCCTTTATTAGACTGCTTCTTTTGTGTTGTTTTTTGGAAAAGGCTGCCGTTCCTTTATTAACTTTCAGTTATGTACAGTGGAACCATGTGTAGCTGAACAAATCTCGGGAAGTCATTACCCTTTTTCTGTCCTGGAGGCTTCCTTTTCTTATCCTAGGCAAGTTTAATAAATCAGTTTGGCAAGGTTAATCTTCTTTAGCGTACATCCAAACAGGTTTGTTCTATGACCTTATGTCGGGGGTAGAGATGTTTAGAAGGGTATCTAAAGCACCACGAAATCCTTGGGGCCTTAAAGTTCTTACATATGTATGTATATAAAATTATGTATATAGCCTTGCTCTACATTATGTATACCATTTTGCATTTTACCATATTCCAATATGGGGGGGGGACTGATTTTTAAATTCTGATGTGGTCATCTAGTGTCAGGTCTGCAGTTTGCCGCTCCTTACAATGTTTCCTAAAGGAGAAAGGAAGGGAAATGCCAGTTGTGCTACATGTGAGCAAATCTCCTGGGAGACTTTTTCGGGGGAAGTATTGAAAAGAGCTGACAATAGGTTTAGTTTGGGGGGCGGAATCACTGTGCTGCCTTGATGAAGTTATAGGAACGGGAATGGTCTTCGTTGAACACAAGGCTGTTGGCTCTGCTCTGGTCCCTGGAGAAACACCCTGTCTGTCTGACTCAGTTCTGACGCCAGCGTCCCCCCACCCTGTGCAGAAGGCCTGGACCCTCCTGGCTTTTCTGCCTGAACTAATGAGGGAGGACTGTCCTGCCCTTTTCCACCCTGAAAGTCATCATCCTCCTGGCCAAGTGTTTCCTGTTAGTCTTTGTAAAGGAAGAGCTGCTGAAAAATGACCCTGAGGCCATAGAAAGCAGATTCTAAAGGAAAGCGAGTCTGCTCATGGGCCATTTATCAAGGACAATAACAATGATTTAAGACCAGTGCATGAGCACATGGCTGGCAGCCAGCAATGCTTCTAAGACAGGAGTGCGCTTTCCTGGGTTTCTCCTCTCGGGAACCTGTCCACTCGAGACAGTCTCAGTCTCTTGCACGTGTATACATTGGGGAATCATAAATAACGTTAGACTGCTTCCTTCCATCGTGGGCCTCATTCCCCACTCTGCACCTGGCCCGGACCCTCCTGGTGTGCATGTAGTGCTCCCCCTGTTCCCCGCCTTTGCCACACAGTTGAAAGGGACATGTGCACTTTCTTCCTTTTATTTTTTCCGGGGATAGGCTTTATTAAAGTAATAGTTATGTGCCCACAGTGTGCAATTTGTTGGCAAACCCATTTTATTTACTACATGCATTCTGTCCGTGAGAGTTGGAATTACAGTAAAACCTTGATTCGTTCTGGAAACGTGCTTGTAATCCAAAGCACTTGTATATCAGAGTGAATTTCAAGAAACATTGGCTCAGCTGTGATCACGTGACTTTAAGTGTCCCGTAGGATTCGTATTGCAAGACATCACTGGTTTATCAAGTTAAAGTTTATAGAAACATTTGCTCCTCTTGCGGAATGCTCGCAGAACAAGTTACTCCAATCCAAGGTTTTACTGTACTTCCTTTTCTCAGGGGGAATCCTGGGAGACTTACTATTAATAGTCTCCACTCTTTGATCATTCAGTCTCTAAAAAACAACAGTTTTGGGTGAGAACCCATGGGTGCAAGCCTGAATCTGACACAAAAGGCCTGGCGGGGCTGGGGGGGGGCTATTTTTATCCTTGAATCGCTCCTTGATTGCAGCTTTCTAGTCATGCCCCATTGTTTCTGTTTCCAGCCTGGGGCTCAATGAAACTTCCCTGAACAACAGGAAGGGAAATGTTGCCTCCTACAAAAATACACCTGGATTTCTGGCAGGTCCTGGGGTGGGGGTGGGGGGTTCTGCCCCAGGGCTTTGCCAGGAAGCTTAACATCACAATGAAATCATTTGTATTTTGTAAAAGCATCTTAGAGTGTTTTTGTCACGTTTGAGAAAGGTCCTATTTGGACAAGGCTTTTCACTGTTTTGGAAGCTGGCCCTGAGTGTCCAAGGGATTCCTCTGAGCAGAGGCTGGGGTCCAGGCTGCCCTGTCTCCAGGAGGCTGGCGGAATCTGTCATCTTGAGGAGCCAGTGATCGCCCTGCCCCCCCCCTTTTTTTTTTTTGGTTTGTATTTCAGAAAACAAATTCAAAAGCTCTTCAGGGGCCTCTGGTACAAGGCCTCATGATTGTCTGGGAAAACGAGAGAGAACAGTGAAAAACCACCTCATTTCAGTGTATGAGTAAATTAATATCAGGATAAAGGAAAGCGTAATTCACAGCTTAAGGAAGCAAGGAGGGTTCACAGTGGACGGACGTGGTCAGAAGTAGCTTCACAGAAGATGCAGCGCCGGATGGAAGGAGCTTTATACCCACACACACCCAGGCTTCCTTCCACAGTTGTGGGGACCGGGCAGAGGGACCAGGCAGTGGCAGGCGGGGACTCCTACCTCCCGCAGAGGCTTCTTGCTGCGGCCCCAGAAGAGCCAGGGTTTCCTTACGTGCCCCGTACATTCTGGCACCGGGAGGTGGCCTCTAAAAGCCCCAGATTCTCTGCCAGCACCCTTGAGGCTGAGCCGAGGGCCCATGGACGGTGGCCACCCAGTCTGGCTCCAGCAGCGCTGGTTGTAAGGGCTGGACACCTCGCCGATGTCCGGCTCTCCAGGGCTCGGAAGAGTGACTTCCTGTCCTCTCAGGGACCTGGGGCAGCAGGTCTCAATGACCGTGCTCATTTATTCTTTTCTCTGGAGGAGCTGGCTGTTTACACCCTCAGTTAAATGGGTCCGCGGCCCCTCCAATGCACTGTTTATTGAGCTGTTGTTTTTCACAATCAACAGGAGAGAAAGTGGCATTTCCTGCTCGAGTTGGGGGAGCAGAGGGTTCTGTGTGGAAAGCCCACTCCTGCTCGCTCCCTTGGTGCGGGCTCGGGTTTTGTGGGCCGAGCGCTGAGCCGGGAACATAGTTAAGAGACTGTCCTCCGCTGAGGGTCCCCACCCCAAGAACCTGACCATGGTCAGATGGGAGGTGAGAGCGCCCGGAGGGCGGCAGGAACAGGATGTTTCCGCGAGTCAGAACTCACTTCAGACATCTGGAGGAATTGTCGGTGGCAGATGGCCCCCGGCTCTGCCTGTCGCTGAGGCAGGAGTGGGTTTCCACGGTCTGAGCTGAAAGGAGGAAGCACTTCCCAGGTGGGAAGCCTGGCGCTAATGGAGGAGGATGAACCAGAGATCAAGAGCATCATCTAATCCAGGGGTCGTCCTGCCGGGCCAGTGGCAGGAGGATGTAAAGGCTCCGGTGGCATCAAACACAGCCCGGGCTGGGAGCAGCTCGTGGAGTAGCGAGAGCCTCTGACCTACTTGTCCCCAAGCCCTGCAGCACAGAGACTCCCTTCCCTGCATAAGCCAGAGACCGAAATCTAGGGCAGGGCTCCCTCTAGTGCCTGAGGCCGTGTCCCCTTGGGGAGGCTACGGGAGGACGGAGGAGGGAGGTGGGGGAGGAGGGGCAGCCCAGTGCTGTGGGTGCGAGCCCTGCCTCTGCTCCTAGCCCCCACTTACTTTGGCCCGGGGAAGGCCTCACTCACTGAGCTGCGAGGAACCTGCCACTCACCCCGCTCTCTCTCCTCCTCCTCCCAGGATGACTTCCTCCTGATCCATTACGATAAAGGACCCTGCCGGAACAAGCTGGGCCATTCCAGGGCGTCTGTGATCTGGCACCGGACACAGGTAGGAGGTGACTCACCTGGGACTTTGATCTCCGGAAGAGAGAATGTGTGTGCGCGCCAGTTGGTTGGAGATGTGCTGTTTAGGAAAGTAGAGCTAGTAAAGGTGGGTCCTGCCCGAATTTTTCTTGCCCTGAGGTTGTGCTTCTGGTAGCCCTGGCCCAAAGCTGTGGCAGATAGGCATTGCGTTTGGACGTCAGATCGTAGATTTCTTTTGCATCTTACTCATGGCTTTGGTGATGATCCATTGAGTTGGTTAATCCTTGCATGGCCCTTACTGAAGAGCTTTTTCTAGAAGCCTTGAGGTAAGCAAGTTAGTCATAAGAAAGAGGGACAGAAAGAAAGGAAAAAGTGCCTACCTGGTCGGGTCTGAGCAGCAGTCCGTGCGGTTTACAGAGGACCAGCGCATTAATATTTATCTATACTTTCAACGCGCATTTATTTCCTGCTGCGTGCCGGGGTACTATTCTAGGGTAGGGTATTCACTGGAAGAATAAGATCCATCTGTCTGATTCCCTGGAAGTGTTCCAGTAAGTAGATGTGCTCCAGTGAATAATATAGATGCGTGTCGTATAGGGACAGGGATAATTCACCAGTAGGACAAACATGATAGGAGTTCAGCTGTGGAGGGGATGTGATGAGGATTGTGTGGTCGGGAAGGGCCATTCCGGTGGTACCCGTGGTGGAGTGTTGAGCGCTATTAACCCTAAAAATAAAACTTCCAGTTGTTTTACCAACAAAAATGGGTTTATTTGGGAATAGCCGAGAGATGCAGCTTGGGACACGTAAGCTACAGCAAACTCACAGACAAGATGCAGCTCAAAGAGGAGGGACTCTCTTTCATGGAAGAAAGGGGGCACTGGGAAGCCTGTCACACACATCGGAAGTCCTTTGGAATAAACTGGGGGCCCCAAATGTAGGGGCTTCTCGTTGCTGAGTTGTGAGCACCTCATTGGCTGGGCTGTGGCAGGGGTGGTGGGGGAGGAAACTGTCTTTCCTCCTTCTGGGGAAGCAAAGTAGTTGCTAAAGTAGGAGCTCAGTGCAAGGTCCCTGTTGGGTCTGCCCTTGAGGACAAGTGGTGGGCCTGAGCTCTACCAGCTGGTCTCCGAATGCCGTTTTAAATGAAGTTTCCTTCAGTAATTTTCACGGTGATGAGGAGGAGCGGGCTGTGGGAGAGGGGGACAGGGCAGAAGGGACAGTCCAGTTAGAGGAGGGGACAGACTAGGCAGAGGAGGGGACAGTCCAGGCAAGGAGGGGGGCAGTCCAAGCAGAGAGGGGACAGTCCAGGTGGAAGAGGGGACAGCCTAGACACGGGACAGTCCAGACAGAGCGGGGACAGTCCAGGCAAGGAGGGGGGCAGTATGGGCAGGGGACAGTCCAGGCAGAGGGGGGGTCAGTCCAGGCAGAGGTGGGGGGACAGTCCAGGCAGAGGTGGGGGGACAGTCCAGGCAGAGGGGGGGACAGTCCAGGCAGAGGGGGGGACAGTCCAGGCAGAGGTGGAGGGACAGTCCAGGCAGAGGGGGGGACAGTCTGCTGGGGATAAATTGCACTGATTTGGGCTCCTTGCCTTCGCATAGCAGCTGCATGAGGGGACGCTGTCGCGTGCACCCCTTCAGAATCACTGGCAATCAGGGCAAGGGGAGGACCTGGGCATCACGTTCCGCTCCCGCCTCTCCCATGTAGGCCATGAGCACCAGCCAAGGGAAGGTGACTTGCTCAAAGGTGGTTATCTGTTGCTGCGTGACAATCCCCCCCAAATGCACTGGCCTCACATCCTCATGTTTACTGTGTTTGCGATCTGCAGCGTGAACGAGGCCCCACAGAAGGCTTGTCTCGTCCCCTTGGCATTAGCTGGGACGGAAGTTCCTTCAGTGCCCTGGGTAGTTGGACACGGCAGGGCCGTGGCAGGTGATGGAGCTCCTAACCGTGTGTGTCCACACCGCCTGAGCTGCTAACCACGTGGCTGGTGGCAAGCATCAGCCCCCCAGGACAGAGCGAGGACAGGGCGGGGTCCCCCTTTCTCCTGTAGCCTGGGCCGTCACATCTTATCAGGTGTGCCTGTTCATTCAGATGGAGTGAGTCACGTGTCCCTGGGGGCCCCTGGGCAGCACGGAGTTCGGGGTAACAGTCATTAACAGGACTGGAGAACTACACTTAGACAATCCAAGACCCAAGGGTCCCTGCCCTGCACCAGCCTGGAACAGCTTTCTGCCAACTCCTTTTGGGCTCCTGAGTGCCCGCTCTGAGCTAGGTCCCGGAGCCACTGGGGGCCCCCGATCCGCAGGCACTGAACCGGAGAACTGAGCAGAAGCGTGCACCGTGCAGGGTCCCACGGAGGCATCGGTTTCTCTGTGGTGCGAGGAGCTCCCGGAACGGGCAGGGTCGTAGCTACAGAAGTGGAGGGTGTCCACGAGTTAGCGTTAGATTTGGGGAAACCGGTAACACACGTGCGAACCAGCGTCAAAAGGAAAGCAAAGGTGAATCACAAAACCAGCAACGTACGCCAAGCGGGAGGGGGTGGAGCCAAGCCTTGTGGGCTGGACTCACCGAGGGGCACTGTGGGAAGTGGGAGGGGCTGGGGTCACGGCCTGTGGACTAGACTCACCGAGGGGCACTGTGGGAAATGGGAAGGGGTGGAGCCAAGGCCTGTGGGCTGGGACTCACCGAGGGGCACTGTGGGAAGTGGGAGGGGGTGGAGCCAAGGCCTGTGGGCTGGGACTCACCGAGGGGCACTGTGGGATGTGGGAGGGGGTGGAGCCACACCTTGTGGACTGGACTCACCGAGGGGCACTGTGGGAAGTGGAAGGGGTGGAGCCAAGGCTTGTGGACTGGACTCACCGAGGGGCACTGTGGGAAGTGGAGGGGGGGGAGCCACGGTCTGTGGGCTGGGACTCACCGAGGGGCACTGTGGGAAGTGGAGGGGGGGGAGCCACGGTCTGTGGGCTGGGACTCACCGAGGGGCGCTTTGTGCGGAGGCAGAGCCACACCGCAGGAGAAGTTCGTGTGCAGAGAACGCCACTGCTGCTCCTAAGCCTTCGGTGTTGACAGTGAGGACCCCCCCCCCCGCACAAGGTAGAGACCACCCACCGCCAGAATCACGTGGGCTCGTGAGGCTCCGTCTTAGGGTGAAGTATCAGGCGGAAGCGTAGTCCTCATTCCCCACGCTCGGCTCCCGCCCTTTGATCCTCTGGGGCCGTGGATTCCCTCCCGCTTCACACAGGCTCCTGCTTGGGGTCCGCTTCCCCGCTGGCTCCCTACTGATCCCGGGAGGGGAGCGTCACTTGGGGTTTAGTGCAGAGCCTCTTGCGCAGAAACGGGTTTTCCCGTCTCCCATCAGTTCATCCCTGAAATGTCCGGGGCGCGTTTGTGCGGCGCCTGGGGTAGTGGTTGATCGATGCTCGGACACCCCAGAACGGCAGGCGGGACCCGGTTTCCAGGGCCTGGCAACGCCTCCCAGCTCACTCTGGCCTGCGGGACCGCCGTCCTGCCAGACCCCGGTGTCCTCCTGATCTCCACGGCTCTCTCTTTCCTCTGCTTGTCCCAGCCCGGCTCACGGAGATTCTACTCCCTTTGTCTATAGCCAAGGTCAGGGCCACGTCCTCTGTGACCCCCCCCCCCCACTTCGGGCTCCGAGCATTTGTTCCAACTCCGATCGCTTACTGCGACCCCCCCCCCTGTTTTCCCCTCCCTACCGCGTGACTTCTGTTTCAGGAGAGACCGACTGTCCTGCGAAGTTGGGACTTGTTTTGCTTATCTTTGTGGCCCTACGGCCCCCGCCCCGTGCTTGAGCCACAAAGATGCTCCGGAAGTAAACCCGGTTGAAAGCGGGAACCCTCGGTTTGGCTCTCTTGTGACTGGTTGTCAGCCTTCCTGCGCAGAGCCGCCGTGTCTGGAGGGACCTTCGTCCTTGTTCCCTCAGCTCCTTTTTCCTTTGGGTGGGGAAGGAAGCAGAGGGGCCTGTCCGGCTGGCCCATGTTCTCCGGGAATCCTGCGGGAGCTGCCGGGGTCCTCGTGGGGGCCTGATGGCCTCTGGGGACGTGGGGCTGGTTTGTGACCATTCAGAGAAGCGGCGCTTGGCTGTGGTTGGGAGGCGCTGTAACCTGTTCCCTCTCTGGGGGAACAGAAAGGCTCTTGTTAAGAAAAGTGGACTCTGGACCCGGAGCAGTTGTGCTGGAGGAAGCAGGAGCTGGAGTGTTAGCGGGACAGGTGAGGACAGCTTGAGTGGGGGCCCACCCAGCTTCGCATGGGCTCATGTCTGTCCGCCCGTTAGATGACCTCCAGGGGTCTGCCTGGTCCTCCGGTTTCTCTCGTCTCTCCTGCCACTTTGTCCGTCCTCTGCGCTGTGCAGGGCTGACCCGTGTGGCCCGCCTGCGGCACTTTGAGTGAAGCCCAGCAAACATAAACCGCCGTATTTGGGGAGCTCATAGGATTGCAAGGCGGAGGGAGGTATGAGAAGCACAGAAGTATTTCTTGTCAATTATTCGGGCGGGAAGATTTGAGGGAAACTATGGAAAGAGTGGTAACTAAATCTAGCCATAAAGTTTCCAAATGGGGCGCTGCAGGAAATACTTTTGTGGAGTGCGGGGCCACAAAGCAGGGGCCCAGCATGTGACCCTGGGGACAGGATGGGGGTGCCTGGAGGTTCAGTGCAGCTCATGGGGAGCTGGGGCGGAGTGGTGATTGAGCCTGGAGAAGACCCCAGGTATCGTGCTTAGACTTAAGACTGTGGCACTAGGGAGCCACAGCAGCCTTAAGAGCAGCAGAGTAGAATGCACATTGGGGATACAACCTGAAGATTTCTCATTCTGGCATCCTTGGTCCCTCGAGACCAGGGTCCTGCTCCAGCCCCACCTGCTCCGTCCCCCGCCTGGCACATGCCCAGCCCAGAGCACATTCTGAACAGCGGATTTGGAATTTTAACTTGGCTGAAACCTATCTGTACAAACACACAGTGCCCTTCGACCCGTAAAACCACGCCCACCCACGTACATATGCTACCGGCTCCAACTGTTCCCTGAAGTTCTGGCCTTGACCCCCAGATTGGTTCACCATCCCCCAGACGGGTCAGAGGTGCCGCCCTGGTGCACAGACGGTGCCATGGCTTGGAGCTTGTGCCTGCGCCGGCTTCCTAAGCTCCTTGGGGAAGTGCCTGTCAGCCTCCCGGGGCCTTGCCCAGCGCAGGCCTCCACAGTGCCCCAGACGTGCCCCCGACTCCCCGCGTTTAGGGGCTGTGATTGAGCACCCAGTGTAATCTGTTGACTTGACAAGGTTCCTGCTTTTCCTGCCTTTAGCGGGAAGTTAGGTAAAGCTGTCCTAAGAGATCGTTTTTGAGAATCGTAGTGTGCTTCCTAGTGACGACTGTTGTGGGAGTAAAAATATTAGGCGCCAAATATACTTCACCTAGTACTCTGCCAGGTGAATGGAAAAACGCGCCTTTGTATCGGAAAGGTTTTACACAATTCCGTCTTGTCCCGAGTGATGTCATTTTCTTAAATTTCATATGCCCGGATCTCCTGCTGAAACGGTGCCCCTGCAAACAGGGAGGAGAAGCGGGTGGTGTGGGCCCTGGCTCTAGCTGTGGGGACACGTCCTCCTCCTCCTCGTGAGCTGCCAAGGCCTGGGTGTGAGCAGCCACGCTCCCCCGTCCGCCCCCGCCCGTCGCTTTACACACGCTTCCTGTGAACTAGTGGTGCCCTTGCTGGTGCCCGCCCCGAACCCGGCCATCGTGTCAGGGATGAGACACGCCGTAAATCACTTTTATTTATTTATTTATTTTTAAGTGTTTGTTTATTTTTGAGAGGGAGAGACAGAGAGCGAGCAGGGGAGGGTCAGAGAGAGAGAGGGAGACACAGAATCCCAAGCAGGCTCCAGGCTCCGAGTTGTCAGCACAGAGCCCGACGCGGGGCTCAAACCCACGAACCGTGAGATCATGACCTGAGTCCATGTTGGATGCTCAACACACGGAGCCACCCAGATGCCCTGGGAGAGCTCAGTTTTAGCCAAAGGATGGCATTTAAGGTAGCCTGCTGATCGCCGGCCTCTGCGTTCACACGTGTGCATGGAGGTGTGCCCGCTGACGCCCTCCGAGGCCAGGCTGACGGGTGGGAGCCGCTCCACAGACACCCCGTCCTGGAAGCCTCGTGCAGGGACCTGCCCTACCAGTATTTTCCCCAGAGCTCAGTGACAGGGACGTGCACTGTGTCCTGTACTTAACCAGGATGCCCAGTCCCTTCTGTCTTAAACAGATTTCGAGACCGTCGGAATCGCTTTTTGGCCACAGATTTGCACTGGTGAAATGAGAGCATTGGACTGGACTTCAGGGGCCAGAATGACTTCCTTATCCTGTGTTTACGGGGAGGGGGGACCAGCCCTTGTGACCCTGGCGACCAGAGAGCCCTCCTCCTCGTGTGGTCCCGGCCCGGTTCACGGCCCCCTTGACCTCCCAGCAGAGGCGTCTCCTGCCGCTCGCTGTCCCCACGCGGGTGGCGAGTGGACGTTTGGGACAGGATGTATATGGGCAGAACTTAGGTTTTCCCTCCAAGTTCTTCATTTTGGGAAGTGCCTCGCTGGCCTCCGTGGGCCTCAGACGAAAGGCCCGGGTGATCTGGACCCCCCCTTCTTCCCGGGCTCGCTCCCCTCTGGCCAGCATGTCTCGGTTACATGCCCTGAACCCCACTCCCAGCTCCCCGTCCGCTTCTCTCAGCGACACCCCTGCCCAGTGCTCGTGGGAATGTGTCCATTCACCTGGCCGGGCCGGCCCTCCTCCCACATCCCCGGAGCCCACAGTGCGGAGGTGGGATGTGGGTGCCCCCAGACCCTCCGGAGCCAGGAGGCGAAGAGAGGGAATCAAGGAGACACCCGTCTAGAGGATGCAGGCAGCCCACTGAGGGCCACCCCGACCCCGCGCTGTGGGATTCGAGTGTCCCACGTGCCCCTCCCAGTGCAGACCTGGAGGGAGGTGGGAGAGTCCGCGCATCCATCCCTGCCGCCTGCTCTGCCCTTCCTCCCTCCCCCGCCCCCACTCTGTCCCTTCCCTTCCTCCCTCTCCACTCGGGGGCTGCTCAGACACCGAGTTCCTTGTGATTGTCCTACAATCCTGTGCTCACTTCAGCAGCATATAGACTAAAATCCTACGCTCCTGACACTTCTCCTTGTCAGGGGCCGAGTTAGGCGCCCCCAAAATTCCCGTGTTGCAGTCTGAGTCCCGGGGTCTCAGAACATAACTGTATCCGGAGATGGGCCCTCAGAGAGCTGATGAAGTTACAGTGGGGCTGTTGGGTAGGCCCTAATCCAGAACGACTGATGTCCCTGTACGAAGAGTTGGGGACACAGACCAGCACGGACGGAAGGCCGTGTGAGGACGCAGGGAGAGGGTAGCTGTCTGTGAGCCCCGAGAGCAGCCTCAGGAAAAACCAGCTGGGCCTACACCTGGGTCTCAGGCTCCTCGCCCCAAGGACCGTGGGGAGACAGATGTCCGCTGTTTGGGCCCCGTCTGTGGGCTTTGGTTACGGTGGCCTTCGTCTCGGCCTGCTCTTCCGCACACAGATGATAGGATGGCTTCATTCCCTTGCTTTCCTCAGTCTGTGCTCCGTCCCTGGGAGACAGTCACTCATTGGAACATCTGTGTGCTGCTGGTCCTGAAATCTGCTGGCTTCTCCCCAGAGCTCGAGACTCATGTCCCGACTGCCTCCTCCGTATCTTCATGTGGGTGCCCACGGGTCTCCCGGACTCAGAACATCCAAATGGAACTCACTGTTCTTCTCTTGGGACCAAGATGGCATGACCATTGCCCTCAAGCCAGAACTGAGTGCACGGTTCTCGGAGCCCTTCAGGTCTTGCTGATTTTGCTTTCTGCACATCATCCGGTTCTGTGCCTCTTCTCCTGGTCGCTGCCCGCCCTCCCAGCTGCCCGGCCTGCCGTGAGTCCTGTAGGCTCCTGGCTCCATCCTCCCTCCTGTAGACCCCTTCCTCCCCTGGAACTTAACCCCATTGGTTTCTCAACAAGATGAATGCTAAACTTCGGAGCAGGGGTCCCGAGCTCTCTGTTCTGGCCTCGCTGGACTCCTCCCCGGTGTCCTGCCTGCACACGTCTGTACTCCTCTGGTCACCTGTTCCGTCTGACAGCCGGCCCGGAATCCTCCTCCTGCTGCCTCAGCCCATGCACACCTGGCTCATGCCTGCTGGCCCTGCCGCCTCCCTAGGGAAGCCACCCTGAACTTCCTGGCACCTGTTTCCTGAGTCTCGAATCTGTGTCTGCACAGAACTTTTCAGCCCTTTGTCCTCGCCTGCGGCCACCTGCCTTCCCACCAGACCCTGTTCTCGCAGAGAACAAAGGCAGATGCTCATTCTGCCTGCACCACACAGCTCGGAGCAGATCCTCAGTAAGCAGAGAAGCGAGGAGCTATTACAAAGCACGGGCAGGAGGGAGCGGGAGCCGTCACCTAGTGCATGGCCAGACTCCGCACGCGGCTGGCATGCTTACCCCGTGGCACCTCCTGTCTCCAGTGCCTTGCTAGTCCTATACCAGCAGGCTGCTGGGCAGGGGCGGCTGCGTCCTGTGGTGGGAGCACTCCCACCCTGCCTGTTTCAAGCCGCCACCTTGATGTCACTGAAGGAAGAGATGGGAAGAGACACGTGAGCAGCCACAATCCTCGGTCCCTTACTCCTGTCACTGTCCCAGCCTCTGCCACATCTAGCGTGCGCTGGGTGGGCCTCGATGTCATGTTCAAATGCCAAGTGTCAGAGGATTAAAGACGCTTCACGCATTCACCGTATCGCACCTTTGATTTTGCTTTCTGGCTGGAGTGTGGTTTGTAGAACTCTGTGGAGGAGAGGATTCAAAACGTGCCAGTTTCTGTGGTCTGTGCATAGAAGCTTATACTGGTTGGTCGCAGAACCTATGCTCTACTCTGAAGCTGTGGTCTGAGTTTGAGAAGCCATACTTAAAAAAATTTTTTTTTAATTTTTTTTTAATGTTTATTTGTTTTTGAGAGACAGAGCATGAATGGGGGAGGAGCAGAGAGCGAGGGAATCCGAAGCAGGCTCCAGGCTCTGAGCTGTCAACACAGAGCCTGACACGGGGCTCGAACCCACGCACCTCGAGATCATGACCTGAGCTGAAGTCGGACGCTCAACCGACTGAGCCACCCGGGTGCCCCGAGAAGCTGTACTTTTAAATCTCAGAGTTTGCCAGCATGGACAGCACTGCGTTCTGCCTTGATTCCCTCCGGAGCCTGGAACCGTTTACTCATCCGTAGCACCTGCAGTGTATAATGTAGTGCCTGACACACATTTACAACCTGCTCACTGATGATTTTTGTTCTGTGATCTTTGCATCTCATCTCATCCATTACGGTATCTGCATCCTCCCGTCACTGATCAGCAAGAGGCTGGGTGGGTAACCTGCTTACTAAACGGCATGCAGAGTAAGAGGCAAGATAAACGGGGTGGAAACTACGATGTGTTATTGGCCAGGAAGGTGAGCATTTGGTCAAGGATTTTGAAATGTTTCTGATAACAGAGCGTCCCTTCTTTGGGACGGACAGCGTGTTCCAAGTAGTGGAGATTGCTCGAGGGCCCTCCAGGTAACAGCCGTCTGGGTGTTTTTATGTTTTCTAAAACATCAGCATGCACGCGCTTTTAACAAAGCCTGATGCGATTGCACATCCCGTAATTCCACCACCGACATGATGCTCAGACGTGATGCTCAGTTAGCCAACTGGGCAGAAAACATGGATTCCTAGCGCTCGCAGGGTAATTTGTAAACGCAGTGCGATGTGTATATGATGGCTTTCGGGCGGAAATCTAAGTGAACATTACACTTTGACACAACTGGGGTGCTACAGCCTGGTGTCCTCTTTCAGAGCTGATAACGACCCTTAGAGATCTTTTACCTCATGTGTTTACTTTATTGTTGAGAAAAATGAGGTCCAGAGAGGAGGGAACACATAGGAGTCAGAATTGGAACAGAGTGCCCAGAGCCTTCGCGTATTTACCATTGGGAACACTAGGTGGCAGTCCGACTCTGTCATCAGGTTTCAGTTCTGCATTGTCCCGGGCGCTGCGTGACGAATGTTGGAGGCTGTCAAAATGTGAACACCCTGCTTTTCCGACCAGCCACACGGCCTGACTTAGATGACAGCGTGTCTACGTTTGAGGCTTGTTCCTCTTGGCACCTACTCACACCTTAGCGTAAGCATGTGTTATAAAACAAAGTCAGATCACGTAACGGTCACTTTTCAAAGCAGTCCTGGATTTTAAACTCTGGGAAGGACCCACGCCTGGCTCTTTTCTAGGGCGCTATTCCTGAGTCTCCTGTTGTCCCATCTCCTAGTCTTTCCTGTGCACTAACCACCTCCTTATCGTTGTAATCTCCGGCATGTCCCACTGGGAGCCTTCCTTCCCATTAGCAAATGTAGGCGTCTGATCTGTGGGCTCCCTTTATACCTGGAACCTGATGGCAGTTTCTGTAAAATGTACTGCTGTCAGTTGGTGAAGTCTCCATCTCCTTTCCACTGAACTGGGTGCTTCTTAAGGGCCGTGATCTGATGTGACTCTGTAGGACGTCATACGGTGTCTAGCTCGGGGAGACTTGTTGGTGAATTGGATGTATCAGTGGATGCTAGTTTGGGCCCTTAGATGGAAGGAGGTAAATGAGGAAAGGGAGAGGAAGAAAAAGAAATGAAAGGGAGGGCAGGGGGAGTGAGGGAAAGGATGTATTGATGGTGCGTGGGTAAATGGATGGATAGATGGATGAGTAGATGAAGCATAGAATGATGGGGGGATGGGGGATAGGTTAGGTGATGGATGATGGATGGATGAGTGGATCGTTGGGGTCAGTGGATGGATGGATAGATGAATAGTAGAGGCAGGATGGGTAGACGGTGGGTGGATGGATGGATGGATGGATAGATGGGTGTCTGGGTAGGTGCATAAATGGATAACGGATGGGTAGATGGTGGAATAGGATAGATGCTGGATGATGCTTGGATGGATGGCTGAGTGGATCGATGGGTTGGGTGGGTGGATGGATGGGTAGATGAGTAGTAGATGCAGGATGGGTAGACAGTGGGTGGATAGATGGATGGACGGGTGATGGATGAACAGATAGATGGTAGATGGGTGGCTGGGTAGACGCATAAATGCATGACAGATGGGTAGATGGGGGCCAGGTGGATGATTGTGTGGTTTGTATTTCAGCCATGGAACCTACAGACTAGCCACCTTACCCTCTGCTCCTGTGTTTCCTTCTTGCAGGTCGTGGGCATTTTTGCTGGATTTGGGCTCCTGCTGTTGGTGGCCTCGCCTTTCCTGCTCTTGGCCACTCCATTTGTACTTTGCTGCAAGTGCAAGTGCAGTAAAGGTGACGATGACCCATTGCCCACCTAGAGGAAGGCGCGATGCTGGAACGAGACCCCTGCCTCCGGGAAGCGTGGCTCGCCCCCACCCCACCCTGCCGTCCCCCCTCACTAAACATCTTTCTTGCCTTATGTGCCCCATTGAGCTTCACAGTGTCACGCCGGATGCCGTGATTTCAGGGACTGATGTCAGAGTGCTTGCCGAGGCCCTGGGTGCAGTCACCTGGACGTGGGGGAGGCAGGCTGGCGTGCGTAGGGTGCGTCCCCACACAGTCAATCTCCGCCGACTTGACAAGTAAGGCGCTGTACAGAGCACCCCGGGCAGATTTCTCCCAGTGGCGATAGACTAGGAGTGTCTGGTGGCTGCAAAATGCTGTCCGTCTCCTCCTCGGCATCCTGATGGTGCCGTGTTTTTGAGAGGAGTCTTTTAAGGATTACAGCTCACTTGAGGCAGAATCCAATAATTCTGACTTGAGAAAAGCACTCTGTTTATGACAACTGTTTTTATTACTAATGGCATTTAGTAAAATCCTTTTTAGAAGGTGTCTTTTTGTTCTTCCAACTGAGTAGTGAAAAATCAACAAGGTGCATCTAAACCATCCTATGCCTTTCTTGAAATGTGCATTTTAAGAAGTTATCGTTCAAGTGACTTTTCTGGCTCGGCCACTTTTCAGGAGATTTAGAAAGCCTTATGCGCTCTTTGTGTTTTTCTTGAAACTCGTAGCGACGTCTTGAACACCGTAAGTGGTGTGCTGTTACAAACGCGCTTTCTGTATTGTTGCATTTCTTTGATGATGCCAACGTGTTTAGAGGAGTATCTTCATCACTAGATTTTCCTTTTGTTTTTTTCTCTCTTTGGTGATTCTGGGGCTCATGTCTTCTCATCCAGGCATGAGCAAATATTTTGTAATGTCTTTGGAAACCAAATGTACTCGGGAATGGCCCTGCTGAGAATCCACATGCATGGGCTGCTTGCCCCAGCCTCCCGGTGCAGGCAGCAAGGAGAGAAGAGTGCTATCCGGGCGTCCTGGCAGGACTGGAGGCCTCCCCTGGGAACTGGGGGAGAAGCTTCCTGATTTTCAGTTGTTTAAATGACTTGAGTTGTTTTGGAGAAATCCTGTTCTCTTACACAGTTCCAAGTCCCGTTGCTAACCATTTGCCCCACTGAAAACACCTTCCATATCACTTAGTTATTCGATTAGGGGATTTTACCACTCGGCCTCTCCTGGGCTGTGTGTGACTGATACCATGGCAGCAGAATGCGCGGCTGAATGACACACACGTTGCTCCATCCGTTGACTTTAAAAAGGGGAGAACGCTTATTCTTTACGGAGAGTTGGCTCTAATAAGCCCTTTAAAGCCCCTGTGCTTTTAAGGAGCAAACTGATTGCTTTGAACTTGGCGGCTTCTGAAGTAACAGAAAGGCAAATGTCGAGTTTTTATAGCGGAACTTTTTAAACCTTTATTACACATTCCACAAAGGACTGAAATGGAAACAAAATCTGACTTGGTTGCTTGTTGTGAGCACATTTGTAAAATGTGGTGGGTGTTTTATATGTTTGACTTCTACCTTTCTGTGTTGGCCTCGGGTCCTGCTTTCCTTCCCTATGTAGAAACTTCATTTCTTAACGTTTGATAGGTTAGAAGGAACAGCACCACGTCACTCTTCACCTGTAGTATTTATTATCTTTATGAAACTGAAGCCATTAGGAAACTAGTCCGTGTCAAAATCACATTCAGAACGTTTTCCTTATGACCACGGTGGGATTCTGATTCAGTAACGAAATACGAACGTGCCTGAGTCCGTCTTTTGCGTGGAGCCTGGGCAGGAGTCTCCGTAGCTGAAATTGTTGTGACAGGGTGTTGTGGTAGGCAGCTTCCTGGAAAGGTGACGCTCCCTGAGTCCTGAGGCTCGGGTCGGTGGCCCAGGCTGGGATCCGTGAACACACTTGTCTAGTGGCACCCTTTAAAATGCCTGTCAAAAGCGGCAGGCTCGTGGCCCTGTTTCCATGGTGCCCCAGTAGGGGGCAGGCCTCACCCCATCCAGGTCCTGTTGCACACGGCGCAAGTCCACACGGTAGTTCCCTTCTCGTGCGAGGTTGAACCGGAGCCTTTGGGAAGGATGCATTCCCTGGGCTGGAGCTCAGGTCTCTGTTCTTAGCGGGTTGGGCTGTCCGTCTGTCCCAGAGAAATCCGTAAGCAGGCCCTGCATATCCGTAGCCCCACCATCCTTGTGCCTTCACCCCTGACACGTTTCACACGCGTGTGGTTGGACCCAGGTAGGGACCATGAAGATTCTGGGGCCGGCCGCAGCCACACTGGCACCGATTTGGTCCGAGTTTTTGCACCAAGCATGCCTCACTTTGATTTTGTAGTGACACAGCTAACATCGTCTGTTCATTGGGAAGATACCAGCAGGATTGCATTGCGATCCTTACATAAACTTACATTTCCCCCCTGTCTGACCCTTTGATTTCAGTAGGGAGCACCATCCCCGTTGTCCGTGGGGGTGCAGCGTTAGCCATGCCTGATGTAAAATGTACACGGAACGTGGGAAGATGGCCCACGTCTTGGATTTTAACCTTGCCCTCCCTCCCTGGTGAAACCTGGGCAGTTCTGCACTTAGTAGGCGGGCTGTTGTGTGGCTTAGCTTGCCTTAACTGAACACGATATTCCCTTTCTCGGGTGGTCTTCATGCCCACGTTCTGGAAGCACACGTATGTTTATCCCTTTAGAGGCCTTGAAATCCTGGCGAGGAGGGAGGAAGGTTCTCAGATCATGGCTGACTCAACCGGTGTCTGGTTGGGGTGGCCCTGGAGGGCACCGCCGACCTGTGGGTCATCTGAGTCCCTCGGACCCCGTCGAGTGGTTTTGCAGGACATGCCCATTCTCTCAGTCTGGCTCTGTCGTGTCCCCTGTGGCCCAGCCCTCGAGCTTTGCGGCAGTCACACGAGGCCGGTGCGCTCCGAGGAGGACGCCGTAGATGTTCATGTGGCAGAGGTTGACTCGGGATCCAAGTGTAGTCCAACCCTGGGAAGGCACGATCGGCTGTCCCTGTCAGTTCTTCCTCACCCGCAGGAGTGGCTGTAGCCCCGGGAACCGACCTCCACAAAGGGGAACAAATTCTCTCTATGACATAGGATTCCATAAAAACCAGTGTAGGATCCAGGCCGATTCCTACACTGGAATACAGGGCCCGTGGGGAACGGGATCCTCAGATATCCCAAAGTTTTACTCCAAGATGAGTCTATGTCTTTCATCTATCTTGCTCGCAAAGTTAAACGTTATCTAAGAAATTAGGAGAGGACATTTTCCCTTGATAGTCTTTAAAAGTTAGGAGATTGGAAAGAACCAGGGTGGGCTTTTGTATATTTCTGATTCTCTTTTATTAATAGATCTTCCTGTATATATATATATAAATATATATATATATAAATCATAGTGAAATCATCAAGGGAAAACATTTTGCATGTATAAAGCTTCACAAAGGTCTTTTTAAAAAATACCAAAGCTTGTTTATTCTTTATAATTAACCGAAGCCCTTAGGAAAATACACAAATGAAGAGGCTATGGCTGGTATTGCCAAAAATGCCAAATGGAATGAAGGGCCTGCACTCAAATATAGTTGCTAATGCATCAGTAGTAGGCGAGCATGCCGTTTCGGTTGGTAAGGCCCCACGGGCTCCCTTGTCCCTTCGGTTTGTATAATCTCGTCTTCCACACTCCTGGGAGCCTGGGGTTGGGGGTAAGTACCAGCCACATGCCTGACCTTTCCTTCATCCTTTGCTCATTTTACTATGGGTGTATTTTTACTCCTGTATAAAAATATGCATGAACGGGTCATGCACACGTAGACAGTATGTATTTGACAATGGTGGTAAAAACAAAAGTTCGGTTCTCAGTTTTGACACGTCAGTCCATTTTGTGCCACTAACACTGTGATGTATAAAAGAGCTGTTTGAATGCCTTTTAATGTTGTGTTTTGTACTTTGGAATCACATGGAAAAGTTTGATTTGTAATTTCAATACATATTTTAAATGTATCGTGTCTTACGTAGTTTGTCCGCTCCCCCACCCCCCTTTAGAAACGGGATTTTTCTCTTTAAAGAGATTTTGGCTGGAATACAGGTTACTTTTGTAAATCCGCTCTGGCTCCATCTTTTTGTACATTCTTCGTTGACTCCTAGCCGGGGGCAGAAAATACAATGCCAGGAGACGGGAGCCAGGGTGGGTGGGGGAGGGGCCTCCCATCGCTGGCAGAACCGAGTTTCTGTCCTGACGTTTTCTCTGTTGGGAGTGTTCACAGCTCCCAGTGCCAGACTGGGTCGCTGGGTAAGTGGCCACACACTCCCCTCTCCTCCTCGTGATTCTAGCCCAGTAACGCGGCATCAGAAAGCCTCTCCTCATTGGCTGTTTCCGTGCCTGAGACAAATACTTACAACCCTGTTGAAATGCATGGGCAGCGTCATAACAATCCATGAACATCCTTTTCCTCCCAGGAAAAGAAGAATAAATACAGATTCTGCCTGTCTTCGTAGTAACTTTGGTAACTCACTTTGATTTTCACTTGCTTCATTGACACTTTGTGGGAGAAAATACACCTTATTTATTAACGTGACACAGCAGGCTCAGGAGGGGCAGCTGTTCCCCGTGTTGTGGTTACATTTTAAAAACCATCCTTAGAAGCTTAAAGTGCAGATCAGAGGGGTTGTGTTTTGTTAACTGGTGATTTGCTGGCACCACACACACTATTCCTAGTCGCTGGGAGCTCCTAGTCTGGAGGGGAGGCAGCTCTGCAGATTGGTGACGGGACTCAGGTGTGGCCAGTACTGTGTGGCGGGCATACATACACACAGCACCTGGCCAGGGTGGCGGGTCAGAGGAGGCTGCTGGGAAGATGCCTTGCAGATGAGTAGGCGTCCGCTAAGCAAAACTCTGGGCAGGCGTGTTTGAGGGAGTGGCCAGTCCAGGAAGTTGGTCCATCTGGCCCATCGGGGTGGCAGTTACCCAAGTGTCCAGCCTCACGGGGCGCAGTGCATGGAGCTGGGGAGCCCAGCTCTAAAGCTGTGGGGAGTGGGTTTGGGGCTGCCATGCAAATTGCCGTAGACTGGGGGCTAAACAACAGAAGTGTATCCTCTCATGGTTTTGGAGGCTGGAAGTCTGTGGTCAGTGTGTCACCAGTGTCACTTCTGAGGACCTTGGGGAGGAGTCTGTTCCCACCCTTGCTCCTTGGCCTCTTGTGTTTTGCTGGCAGTCCTTCGCCTTCCTTGCTCTGTAGATGCATTGCCCCAGTCTCTGTCATCCTCACATGGTGTTTTCCTGTGTGTCCGTGTCTAGATTTCCTCCTTATGAGGACACCAGTCCTTGGATTCAGGCCCGCCCTAGTCCACTGTGACCTGGTCCTCACTCGATCATCTTCAGAGACCCAATTCCCAAGTAAGAGCCCATCACAGGTCTTGGGAGTCAGGACTCCCAACATCCTTCTTGGGGACACAGCTCAGCCTCTGATAGGGAGCGTGGTCCACAGGTGGACAGTCCTGCCCTGGCGAGGCTAGTCAGAGGAGATGGACAAGAACAAAAGGTGAGGGGTTGCCCAGGTGGGGTCCAGAAGCTTCTGATGCTGAAGCCCCCTCCCCGAAACAGGGCTTCCGCACTCTGGTTGGGCTTTGATTCTTTGGGCTAATCTGGAATGCGGAAATAGCCCCAGAGAACGCTCTTGCTGAGAAACCATTTTTAAGCAGATAAATCCACATGCATGTTGTATATATAGGCACATGATTAGTTTCCCTCCCAGAATATCTGGATGGTGATGTTTACCAACATTAAAGACTCAGAGGAACCCAAGTTGCTCGGCACCAGAGGTGGGACGGTACCGATGGGCAGCACAGGAGCAGGGAGCTGTTCTGAGTTCAGCTCAGCGTGTGCAGGTGTCCCTTGGGGGCGAAGTAAATGCCAGCGTGGCCAGACCAGGAGACCATGTCCAGTACTTGATTTGGGACTGAGCCGTCCAAGCCAGTTAGTGACTCAACCATTTAAAAATAGCAGTCATGGGGCACCTGGGTGGCTCAGTCGGTTGAGCGTCTGACTTGGGCTCAGGTCATGATCTCGCGGTTCCTGAGTTGGAGCCCCGCGTCGGGCTCTGTGCGGGCAGCTTGGAGCCTGCTTCTGATTCTGTGTCTCCTTCTCTCTCTATGCCTGTCTCTCAAAACAATAACTAAACATTTAAAAAATAAAAATTAAAGTAAAAAATAGCTGTCACTGTTCATCACTTGGTTTCCCCAACTTGTTCCGTTCTTCCATCACTCGGGTGTGCATTTTAGGGATGGTGCCGACACTGGGGGGCGGGGGCGGGGCAGCATGATCAGGTGTGTAGCCGCTGTGGTCCGGGCCACCTGGAAACAGGTGCCAGGCCATGTGACAGGCCGGGGCATCCATTTCCTCATTTCAACACGAGGGTACAAATAACTCCCCACGTCTTCCTAAAGATAAACGGGGAGGTTCAGGAATTGTAGAGGAGAGTGTTTGACAAGATGTGAAGCCATTAACGAGTCCCAGCTGTGGTGAGGTTGTTGGTCCTGCCAGGAATGCCCCCTCCCCTCGTCCGCTCCCAACCACCAAACTCCCCCCAGCCCCGTTGTCTTTCCAGAACCCATGACATGCACAGGGCCCGACCAGTTCCCTGCCTGCGCCACAGCTCATGCTCCAGGGGTGCCGGTGAGTGACCGTGTTCGCAGGGCTCTGGTGACACCAAGGAAAATGGGGGAGAATCCTCCACGTGGGAAAAGTCGAAAGTCACTTGTTCCCCTGGGCAATTATCTGCGTCTTTTCTAATACCTGTTTTTATTATGTTTATTTTTGTCATGGACTCAGAAAATCCACTCAGAACGTGCATATACTTAATTTCTCACCACACTCGGAAGACTCGGCGGGATGTAGTCTGTCCCCACTCCTTGGGATCTCTCCACTTACATTTTTAGGAAAGGCCCAAGATGTAAAGGAATATATTTGAAAGGTTCTGACAAATGGACTCAATTTTATCTAGGGATTTAGGAAATTAACGTTATTTACGGAAGATTTCATGTTTCATATCACTAATTCCTACCGTGGTGTGACACTTCTATGTAAATGCTTGTTACGTGAGGGAAATAAGCTGTTGCCGCGCGCGCGCGCGAGCGTTTGTGTGTGTGTGTCTGCACATGTTTGGGGAAGGAGGGTCAATCACGGTCACTTGGTGAAAAGAATCAGCCATCACATTTGAACTGGGGATGTGCAAATGTCTTACTATAGGCATAAAAAAATCACTAGTGTGAATCAAGACCCTGTTGTGAGTCCAGTGCTTTGCTTACTGCCGTACACTGGTTATGTGAATGCTCACAGACCTGCAGGGATTATCATCTCCACACGACACTGGAGTCGTGGGGAGCCATTGCCACAGGGGATACCAGTAGGAAGCGGCAACATGGTGTTGGGGGCCCCAGGTCTGCCTACCTGACCAGTGCGCCTCCACCACACTGCTTTCCAGTCCTTCCTTTCCTGATCCGCCCTTGCCAATGTGCAGAGACATCCCTCAACAATGTGTGTTAGCTTCCTTGTCTTGTCCCTGGGAGAGTTTGAACTCTGTGTCTGAAGATGGTACCACATTTGAAGACAGGGGACTCTGGTCCTACACTCAGCTCGGCCCGGTGAACGAGAAGAGGGCCCCAGGGAAGCTCAAGGGGGAAATAGTTCCTCTAAGGCACACAGGCTGTCTTGGATGCCTTCAGATACCGTGAACACAACCTGCCTCGCCACCACCCCAACTTATCACACAGTGACCTTTTGGGGGGTCTGGCTCAGTACCTGGCTGGTGATGGTGGCCACTGCAGGATAAACACTGTCCTTCCCACATCAACATTCTACTCTGATGACACGGATTCTCATCACAGCCCTAGAAGAGCAAGTATCAATATTGTGGAAATTCTTCACGCTGTAGGTGACGAAACTGAGGCTCCTGTTGAGTCTTCCCAGTAGCAGTGATGAGTAGACCGTGGGGCAGAGGCCCCGCCCCGCAGCTTGTAGAAAGAAAACTCAGGACGTAAGTACTTCACGGGCAAAGGCCAGTGGTGACCAGGGGAACCTCTCTTCAGAAAGGGTTTCAGAGATGTGGGAACAGGGCAGCCTTGCTGGGATCGAGGGGGATTATCAACAGCGTGAATAACAGCAGCCTGAGGATTTTTCCAAACTGTTCTTCCGGGATAGCAAAGTGCTTCCCAGGACAGGATCACCTTGGAAATCGACATTCCCCAAAGGTATGAACTGGAATAAAAACAAGATCCTGGATGAAACTGAAAACCACAGAAGCAGATGTTGGCAAAGGCCGCTCAGCTCATTCTGGAAGCGATCCCCTTTAGCTGAAGATGAAGTATGAATGTGCAGGAGATGGCTGAGGTACAGTGGGTGCCAGAAACCTGCTCTGCAGAAATGACCAGTAACAAGAACACCAAAAGATAGAAGCTTCCTAGCTCCATCCTTACGGGGCTCAAGGTCTACTGGGGTTTACAAGCCACCGTCCTGCACGAGAAGACAGGGACCTTGGCAGGACATGAATTCTTTTATTTATTTATTTATTTATTTTTTAGTTTTTAATGTTTATTCATGTTTGAGAGAGAGAGAGAGGGAATGAGTGGGGAAGGGTCAGAGAGAGAGACGGAGACACAGAATCCCAAGCAGGCTCCAGGCTCTGAGCTGTCAGCACAGAGCCCAATGCGGGGCTCGAACCCGTGAACTGCAAGATCATGACCTGAGCTGAAGTTGGACGCTTAACCGACTGAGCCACCCAGGCTCCCTGGATATAAATTCTTAATGACAAAAGCAATAGAGAACAAACGACTAATTAGGTAACATAACATCCCTCTGGGGAGAGAGGATCTCTGGAGATTTTGTTTTCTGGTTCCACCTGACACCTAAGATCTGAAAAATAATCCTTTTGGTCCATGAAGGGGAAAGGACAAAAAGTCCCCCACACTTGGTTACTTGAGAAGTTTTCAGGGGCAGGAGGGAGAGGGTGCCGTGCAGTTAGAGTGTAATCTGTTTCTCTCTTCGGCACAACTGATTGGTTATGGTGCAAAATAGATATTAAATAATTCTGTAACGTTTTTATTAATGACAAAGGAGCAATCAGCATGTAGTTGAAACTTGCAGATGAAACTAGATAGGGAGTTGTTACAAATGAGAAGCAGACAATGCAGAGGGGCGGAAAAGGACACTTAACAACAAAGTGAACCTCTGCTTTGCAAAACGCAAGCAAAATAACCTGCAAATGAAATGCACACTGGACGGACGCAGAGGGCAAGGCAGCCACAGGCCTGCAAGGGACAGCTTTTCCGGGATAATTTCGCCACCTGCCCACAGCCCTCCTCGGCCCACTCCTCAGCCCACTCCACTGCTCCACCTAAGGGTGGCGTACCTCGTCGACCACTTCTGGGTCGTTACAGTGAACCCAGCAGCCCTGTCCCGATTCCACCCCCAGCCTTTGGTGTTCTCCCCGCAGCATTTCCTGTCCCCACCCCTCTGGCTTTCCTTCCTGTTAGGCAGTTGCCTTTGCATATTTTGTTAAAATTCAGATTCCATGGCTTGTCCACCTGCCTGTGGCCCCTCATCCCTTGCTCAGTGTCTGCTGTGCTGGAGTCACTGGTGCCTTGGTCATCGGCAGATCTCAGGTATCTGCGTGCACTGCGTTGAGAACCACGCTCCCCCTGTGAGTGCAGCAGCAGCAGCTCCCCGACAGTCTGTTTGCCTGGTGCGGCACATGGGCAAGCTCCCTTCGGAGCTCTTAGTTCTGTAGAGCTGCCGTCTGCAGAGATGCCTCCCGTCCGCTGCCCGGACTGCACAGCCTGGCCCCTGGGAGCTCCCGCCGCTCTGGCATTTGTCGAAGAAATGGCTCATTCACCAGCTGGAGGTGAGAAGAGAGACTCCGAGAAGTACGTTACGACCTTAACTGTGGCCAAAGCGAGGGTTAAAACTACCAAGCTCTGTCTTTGTATCGCATGGGACTCTCCGTATCCCTTATTGGAGATGGTGACACAGTGCCTTGTGTTCTGTCTAGTTGCGGGACATTCTAAGCTCTCGGACAGCCAGCCTGTTTTCTCTTGGCCTGTCTGGTCCCACTTAGAGCACAGCACCTGATGCACGCTGAAGATTTAACACTTGTGGAGCGAGTGCTCCGTGGTTCATTCCATAAGCAAGATTTAGGGACAACTTAGTGATGAAGGACCTTATGATCTGGAGGAACAGAAGTTGGGTGGCCCCCTGGCAAGTGTTAAAGAGGCACCAGGGCATCAGGGAATCACCAGACCTAGATCTCATTCTCAGTTCATTCATTAGCTGAAGGAACACGGATGAGCGTTTTCTCTGAGCCCCAAGTTTATTTCCCAGATGGTGAAGATAACTCCCATTCTGACTACTCTATTGGGTGGCATGACCATAATGGATGGGGAAGTTACTGTTTGCCTTTTGTGTGTGATTACTAGAGTGGCTTCATTCTTCCTATGGGGATTGGAGTTAGGATCTTACAATTACTGAGTCTCAGAATTATCTAGTTCTCGTTGCCCTCCATCAATCTGAATATATTTTAATTTTTAAAGTTAATTTATTTATTTTTGAGAGAGAGGGAAGGGCAGAGAAAGGGAGAGAGGGAGAGAGAGAGAGAGAGAGAGAGAATCCCAAACAGGCTCCGTGGTATCAGCACACAGCCCAGCGTGGGACTCGATCCCACGAACCATGAGATCGTGACCTGAGCTGAAATCAGGAGTCGCATGCTTAACTGACTGAGCCCCGCAGGCTGCCCTGGATATATTTTACATAGTCCTGCGAACACCAGGATAACCCCAGGGGGTGGGTAGGTAAGAACTGAAAAGAATCATAGTACATTTTCTCATAGAAACCTTCCCGGAAGAGTAAACGTTAAGCAGATACTTGTCAGTGGACACAGGTGTTCAGAGAGCAGAGGGACCCGTGGGTCAGTAGTAGTTTGAGGAGCTTCTGGAAGAAGAGCAACTGGCAATGAGGGTTGAGGGCCATGTAGGTTATGATGGTGGACAAGTGGGGATGTTGCCCGGTGTGGAGCTTCTAACGTGCTAGGTGCTTTACACATGTGACTTAATCCTCACACCACGGAAGAGCTAAGAATAACAATCTTCTTTTTAATATAAGTGCTGCACAGTGTGCCAGGCTCTGTGCTCGGTATTTAAGGTACAAAGATGAAACAAAGTGATGGCAAGGTGGTTACCACATGGACACTTGAAGAGCCAAGACAAGGTAGTGATTAAGGTCAGAAATGAAGGAAAGAGAAGGAAAGTAAGAAGACATGGGTGCTCCAGGCAGAGACAACACCATAGCACAAGCTATGGAGGTCAGTTGTGAAACAAGAGGGTGTGTAAAGTACAGACAAAGCTGTCATCAGACTTATTTTTAGCTTTGTATTATGGAAAATTTCAAGCATATACAAAATGATATAAAACAATATAAGGAGCCCATATGAGTTCAACATCTATGTTCAACTATCATCAGATCATGGTCAGTAACTCTGGTTTTCTCCATATCTTTCTGACTTTCTCCAGCCTTTATGTTTTGGGGTCAATATCAGATCTCTTATGGTCAATCTGTAAACATTTCCCCAGGTATTTCTTTTTTTTCTTTTAATTTTTTAAAAATTTTATATCTAGAGAGAGCAAGCAGGGAGTGGGGCAAAGAGAGAAAGAATCTCAAGGAGGCTTCACGCTCAGTGCAGAGCGCTGCGTGGCGCTCGATCATGACCTGAGCAGAAATCAAGAGTTGGATGCTCAACTGACTGAGCCCCCCGGGTGCCCCCTAGGTGTTTCTAAAGGACAAGGACTCTTTATTAATCCTAACTGTATCACTGTTATCCTTTCTAAAAAATCAGCCAAATCTCCAAATTTCCTATTATTCCACATATTTTGCATTAGTTGGTTTTAATCAGAATCGAAGAAAGCTCCAAACATTGTGGTTGGGCATATCTACGTGTCTTTGACTCTGTGGCTTTCTCTTCCCTGAGATTTTTCTCCTCGCAGTGTTTTTTTGTGAAAGAGGGAGTTTCCTAGAGAGTGCTCCCACATTCTGCATTTCACAGACTGCATCCCTGTGGTGCTGTATGCATGCTCCCTTCTCTACACCCCCTGGACATGGCTGTTACGTCTAGATGTGCCTTTTTGAAGAACTTAAAGGGCGGTGGGTGCTGGGTGCCTCCAGTCGATTGAGCGTCCAACTTCAGCTCAGGTCATGGTCTCACGGTTCATGAGTTCGAGCCCCACACCCAGCTGTCTTGTTGTCAGCACAGAACCCACTTCAGATCCTCTGTTCCCCCCCCTCCACCCCTTCCTACTTGCACATGTACACACACTGTCTCTGAAAAATAAATGAACGTTAAAAAAAAAAAGGAACTTAAAATGGGTAGAGGAGACCCGAGGAGGCCTGGTAAGAGTTGCCATGGATGAATCAGGACATGTACTATTAACCTAAGGCTTTAGTTTTCACTGTTTCTTGCTTTCTTGTCCTCCATCTTCCTCACCACCCCCAGCCCACTGCTGTTGGAGTCAGGCAGCCGTGGGGTGTCTATACTGAGGTTTCTGGGTAGGGTGACTGCACCAAACACGCAGGGGAGATGGAGATTGATGGAGATGCAGAGTGGCTCGTGTAGACAGAGGCTTGGGGGCCAGATGGAAGCAGATACCTCTGTCAGCCTCGGTGACAGTAACCAGGGGTCAGGAGTCAGACAGAAATCTCCATAAATTCTCAGGAGAAGAGATGCTGACAACTGAGAACCCCAAGCTTCCCCACGCAGTGCTTTGTTACCCTGGAACTTAGCCCAAATCCAAGCCAGCAGGGGTGAGGGAGAAACCCTAAGCCAATCACAGGGGTGGGGGGGTGCAGGGAAGCATCCTGAGTGGATTGCTTCACAGGAATTGTTTAAAAGCTCATTTTCTTGAGCGAAAGGGGTGATGGAGGCAGAAAAAAACGCAGTGATACTTCGTGGACATCAAAATCTGCCGAAAGCCTGGTGTCGATCACAGACGCGGTCTTCAGGACCTGGAACTGCTGGCGGGAAAGCGACACGTAAATGCTGATTTCGGACACAGCAGTGTTTCAAAGTACCACCCGTCCCGGCGCCAGCCCATCAGGATAAGGTTTACAACAAGGGCTTTCTAGACAGAATCCAGGGTCAAACCAAGCCCCGCCGACCATGTTTCCTCATCCTCTGCACACTCGCCTTGTGCTTCCCTGGCACGTTTTTCTCTTCTGTCTTTTGTCCTTTTTGGTACTTTCTTCAAACCTTTGGAAAGTCTGAGATCTGATTCTAATTTTTTTTTTTAACTATGAGGTTTCTGGCTCGATTATGCTGGCATTCTGCTTTCCCAGAGAGACGTCCGTAGCCAGGAGGATGTTGACGAGGACAACAGGGCTCAGGTCCAAGTGCACGAGTGTCCAGGCGACCGCCAGCCTGTTCTCAAAGCTCGCGGCAGCCTGCAGGGCTGGATGCTTTGTTCCCATGAGATTCCAAAGGAGTCAGCCAGCCTAAGAGTCCAGTGCCCGCCGAGCCTTCCTCTCTCACCAAAACTGCAGCCAGAGTAAACCAACAGTGAGATGGAGGGAAAGGCCACTGTGGTTTTCTAGGGCTCCAAATTCCTGTTCCAGATTTAGCTCCGATTTTTCCAGCTCATGCTCCCTAACCACAACCACCCAGGCCTTCACTGTCCTAGACGGCAACAGAGACTCCTGGAATCTCCCGCCCTCTCTTCTCACCTGCAAGTTCTCTCAACCTCCAAGAGACCCACTCATGTCCCATCCTCTGTGAAGACTTTTCTGCGGATCCAGCCTCCACCCTGCCCCCTGCCCGGGACCAGCATCTCCGGCCCCTCCTCCTCCTCCAGCCCCCTACCGTTTGGTCTAGTCACCAGGTTGGCACTTGAGATTAATTGCAATGGCAAATTTATGAGTCTGTATTTCTTTGTGGAATGCACTTTCCTTGAGAGAACATAGGGCCTGAGTCTACACTTTATTTTTCCTAGTGTCTAGGGGATGGGCACCGGATGGTTTCTAGAAGGGCCAGTGGAAACCGTAGAGTCAAAAGGCAAATAAAACAATATTTTGATGACCTGGGCTCTGCTAACGCAATGGCCCCAGTCGCCCTACTCCGTTCACCCCCAACATCATGGAAGTTGGTCACAGACATGAACAGGCTGCTAGCACTCAGACCAGAGCTTCATCGTCAGGCCCAAATTCATTCCCAGAGTCCAGGCAAAAGCATAACATAGCTGTGACAGTCCACGCGGAGCTTGCTTATGTAAATATTTTTCTGCACAGTTTTATGGGTCTGAGTCGGGGTCTGACTTCCAATGTCAGCACAGAGCCCTGGTGGGAGTATACTGTTTCCACCAGGCTTCAGTTGAATATTTATGAATATTCTGTAGTCACTGCCTTCTATTGTTCCTGGAAGACTTGTATTATTTAGAGAGTGATTAATCATATTCCGAGGGAAAATGCTGGAGCCAAGCCCCATGGTGAGGTTTCTGATGGCTTTTTCTTCCCAGATGAGCAGAATAATAACATCAACCAAAGCTTTCCCAAAGAACTGCTTGTCTCCTATACCGATCTGCACACATTTCCATGGGTCAGGGCAGAATTCCATTACCAAGCAGCCAGTTCAGGAATAAGTCTCCTGCTGTTCACTTTTGCTAACCGTTAGCACGCCCATTCTTCGGCGTTCACGGTTTAGGCCAAATGCCGAGGCCTAGAATTATATCTCCTGCTTACTTCTGGTAAGGATGTCACAGCTTTTCAAGTTACCCAACATGAGAATGAGAAATAATTCTAGAGTTTCAGAAGTTAATATGCAGGAATACCCACTCTGTGCTGTAGACACATTACTTGACAGGCATCACCTATCAAATATCCTATGTAATATAAGTCATCTGTATTGTATGGTAGGCATTTTCCCAGTTTTACTTCATTTCAGATGAAAGAGGCAAGAGTGTATTGGTTTGCTATTGATAATTAACGAATCATCCCCAAATTTAGTGGCTGAAAACAGTGAACACTTAACTATTGCCTCTGCATCGAGTGGTGGTGTGGACATTTCTTCCAGCCTCCACAGAGCTTACCCAGGCCCCTGCCATTAGCCCTGGGTCAGCCAGGTACGTGGTTCTCCAGATCAAGGCTGGGGCCTGTCATGTGTCCCTTACCTCGGCTGGGACCGTTGGACAGACTGGGCTGTGCTTTGTGTGGCCTCTCATTTCCTGCCGTTGTGACAAACGATGTCCTCAGCCTGACCTGGGCAGAGGTCAGAGAAGGAGCAGATACAGGCACTGTCTCTAGTGGTCTCAGCTCAAAACTTTCATTTTGACTTTCTCGTGTTTTTTGGTGTTTTTGTGGCATTTCTTTTTTTTTGTTTGTTTGTTTTGTTTTTTGCTTTTGCCAAAACACATCTCAAGAATGCTTCAGAGTTAAGAAGAAGTAGGGAACTATGTTCTGCCTCTGGCTGGGAGTTGCTGTAAAATCACATTGCAAAGGGGGTGGATAGTGGGAGGACATGCATGTACCAGTCACTGCTATGTTCTCAGCAATGATGTGGAGTACTCAAGAGGGATAGAAAGAGAGCCTTCCATCTCAACAAAGAAATGTCACAAGGCATTGCATCCATGGTGGGAAGGACGTTATTGTCCCAAGTTAAAATAGGTGACAGACATCTCTGGAGGGGAGTGGGATAAATAAGGTTTGCTCACCATTGATTCCAGAGCGCACTGTGTTGAGTGCTGTGGACCAGAGGAGACAGTAGAGATACGGAACCAGTTACTCTCTCTGTATCTCTGTTAACTTAGAAGTGAATTCTCCCCTCGGGTCAGAGGACTGATTGTGGTACAGACTGATCAGTGGCTTCGCTGATTCTTAACCAGCTCAGATGGAGACCTTCTGCTCCTGCAGCATATTGGGGGCAGTCACGTTACAGATGGAGCAGTTTCCAGTAAGAACCTGTGCACTCCTCTCCTCTCTTCAGAGACTCTTTAGGAGGAACGAAAAATATAACGAAACAACGATGAAAATTCAATTGGAAATATTTGTGGTCTGAGTACTGAGCAGAGATGGAAGAGCTAAAAAGTTTGACATTTATACTCAGGTTAAGTTGTAAGCATGTCAGAGGCACCATCAGCTTTGCAATTTAGAAAGGGCACGTGTGTCCCATGTGACTGCTGACACTAGATTTGGGAGCACAGACCTGGGTGTGGCAGTAATCCAGTGGAGAGATGACAAAGGTCCTAACTAAGGCCAGTTTTATTGGAGAAAAGAGGATGGATTTCATGGTGTTCACAAGGAACATCACATGGCGGTTCCTTGGGTGCAAAGCTGTGGAGAAGGAGAAGTCCGCAGCTCTGTTTTTGGCTCGAGACTGAATGAATGCGCAGAGTGCCCTGGGGCAGTGAATACAGGGGAGGAACAGGGTGGGGATGGAAGGGAAATTGTAGGTTCAGTTACGGACTGACTGAGCTCAGTGTGCACATGGGGCACCCAGGGGATGTGTCCAAAGGGCAGGTGATATACGAGAGTAACACTTGGGAAAGTAATCAGGATGAGATATTAATTTTGGAGCATTGTAAGACAAGTGGACGGTAAGGATATGGGAGCCAAAGAGGTATTGGAGAGAGCGAGCTACCAAAGGAGAAGAGGCCCAAGGCAGGGAATTAACTTTAAAGCATGGGCAGAAGAGCCATCTATAGAAGGAAGGCCCAGGAGGAGTGGTCTGCAAGGTAGAGGGAGAAAATAGGAGTGGGGAATAAACTCCTTCCAAAAGGAAGGGATGGTCTCATGTCTAGTGCTGCAGAGAATTCAGGTTAGGTCTTTCTGAAAGCATCTGTTATTTAGAGCCGTAAGGAGAGCACTGGTGATCCCGAAGAAAAGATTATAAGAGAGTAGAGTCAGAGATGCCACTCTGTTGTAAATATAAACAGCTGTTGCATTTAGCATGCTTGTTACTTGTCTGTGACTTTGCTTGGCTGTAACAACAATAATGCTAGAGAAGCTAACATTCCCTGGGGGGTTAACATGCCCCCAGCATGGTGCTTAGTGTTTTAGAAGGCGCCTTCTCTTCTTTAAAAACCCTCAACAACACTGTGACTCTGGTGGTCTCATTTCTACCTTGTAACTGAGCACAAGAGACTTAGAAATGAAGTATTTGGCCCAAAGGCACGCACCTAATCATGGGGGACAGAATTGGTTCCTAGAGGCAGCCCAGAGGCAGCCCTCCTACTCAGGAAAACAGTGCCCCCTGTTCATGGTGTCCTACTTGAGGCTCCTTGGGCTACAGGGATCACATGGAGCTATTTCAAGCAAGAAGAAGGCAGATGGGTTCATGACAAGGATGAGGCAGGTGTGCAGGGCGGTCTCATATTGGGACAGAAAAGAGCTGTGGTCTTTGTAGTGAACTCAGGGTTCTCTCCATCCTCTTGCATCGACCTCTCCTCCTTTCTGAAGGCTGACTTTGTCAGCTTCCCACACCTCGATTTCCTGGCAACAACTGTTTGCATTCACTCTTCAAAGAGGGTTTAAGTCAATGTGGGCATCCCTTAGTTCCAAATGCCAATCCCCAGGGAAGAACGCTAATTGGAAAAAGTTGATCAAGTGCCTTCCTCGGGCCCCATCGACTGAAGCCAGGGGCCTGGACCGATCATTGAATGGCTACTCTCATTTGACCACTGAGAACCAATGGAGCTTGAAGGGCAGGTCCCTGAATAGGATGGGGGGAGGGGAATCAGAGATAAAACAGTAGGTGTATAGTCTCCATAATGTCTAATTTCCGTGTCTTCCCTGAGAGCTGGATAGTTTACCCCACATTTTATTTTTTTAAAGTAAACTCCATATCTCTATGCCCAATGTGGGACTCGAACTCACGACTCAGAGATTAAGTCTGA
This sequence comes from Cryptoprocta ferox, assembly GCA_028646485.1. Lineage (NCBI taxonomy): Eukaryota > Metazoa > Chordata > Mammalia > Carnivora > Eupleridae > Cryptoprocta > Cryptoprocta ferox. The sequence continues at coordinate 128,209,386 of CM053576.1, read as the reverse complement.
CGCTCTACCGACTGAATCAGCCAGGTGCTCTTACACCACATTTTAAACATGAGGACCAACAGGTAAATGAAGAAATGCTCAACATCACTAATCATCAGGAAAATGCAAATCAAAACTGCAAGGAGGGATCACCTTACACCTGTCAGGGTGGTTATTATAGACAAGACCAGACAAGACAACAAGCATTAGCAAGAACATGGAGAAGACAGAATCCTCGAGCCCTGTTGGTGGGAATGTAAAATGGAACAGCCACTGTAGAAAATAGTAGGAAGGTTCCTCAAAGAATGAAAACTAGAACTACCATAAGATCCAGCAATCCCCCTTCCAGGTATTTATCCAAAAGAATTGAGATTGGGATCTCCATGTGGAATTAACACTTCAGTGTTCATTGCAGAGTTATTTACAATACTCAGGATATGGATATAACCCATGTGCAACCGCAGGTGAATGGAGAATGGATAAATCCAGACAATGGCCTATACATACTATTCAGCCTTAAAAATGTGACAACATGGCTGGACCTTGAGGACATTATGCTCGTTGAAATAAGCCAGTCACATAAAGTGAACACTGCCTGATTCCACTTGTATGAGGTATCTATAGTAGTCAAATTGACAGCATCAAAGGGTGGAGTAGTGGTTGCCAGGGCCCAAGGGGAAGGAGAAATGGGGAGTTATTATTTAACAGGCATAAAATATCAGTCAGGCAAGATGAACAAGCTGGGGAGACCTACTGGATGCCAGCGCACGAATAGTCAAGGCAACTGTAATGCACACGTAGAAATTTGTTAAGTGGGTAGATCTCCTGTTACGCATTCTTACCATAATTTTTTACAGAAAGACAAGGAAACTAAAATAGGAAAGTTAAATAATTTAAGTGATGCCAGAGAGAAACTTAGTTGTGAAAATGATGGTGGGGTCTGATGACGGGCTTCAGACTCTACGGGGGAAAGGAGGATCAAGACGGGGCTGAGCTTTGAATCCTTCCAGCCTGGAGGGTGGTGTTACCATCAGAAACAACGAACAGAAGGATAAGAAATAAGAGAGATCATGATGATTTCAAGTGTTGCTCTGTTAGTTGAGGTTGAGGCCGAGGGCATTCCAAAATGGCAGCCTGGGCTGCAGGCCGCCAGTCGGACAAGAGAAGCCAGACTCAGAGTGCCCGCAGGCACCTCAGGGATAGCAGTGTAGTGAGAGTCACGGCCACCAGTTGAGAGGGACTGGAGGAAGGGACGATGAGAGGGTGTAGCCAGTTCCCGGAGAGAAGCATCTTGGAGTGGTGACATCATAGCAGCCTCCCGCTAATGAAATTGAAGGTGGATGGACACTTTGGGACCCGAGGGGCTTAGCAGAGACCTGAGTATCACCGATAAGGACACTGAAGTCACCACAGATGGGAAAGTGGAGGTTAACTGGCGTTTCCCACGCTCCAGCCCCTGGGCCGGTGCTCTGCACATGCTAACGCCTCATCCTAACAGCGACCCTGAGAGGTAGGTCTTACAGCTGAGGAACCTGGGTGCTGGGGCATGAAGCCATCTGTCCTAGGTCCAGCAGTATCCCGCAGGGAAAGCCGTCCAGCTCAGTGTGCCCCCACAGCCCCCGATTTCGTGTGGGGCTGGCCCAGCTGGATGGGGTGGGTGAGGGGCTGTGGGGGGCAGTGTTGGGTGAGACCCAGCACATCCGGAGCCCCCTGCCCACTGCCAGTGTCTGCTCTGCACGGACCCACGGGGCGGTCTGCCTCAGCCCCCAGGGGTCCTGACGGTCACAATAGACAGCAGGGTTGTGCCACACTTAGAACAAGAAAGGAGTCCGAGTTTGAAAACACGCTCGGGCACCAGCGGGCTATTTGGTAGGAATTTTTTCTACCCAGCTTTTCTTTTTCCTTCATGACATCGTTCCAGTGATACCTGTGCACCCTCCTGAGTCCCTTCTTACCTTCATTTCTTTCAAATACTCTCTCCCTTCCATCTATTTCTGAATCTTTCTTTCTTTCTCTTTCTCTTTCTCTATCACTTGCTGCTTTTCTCTGGTTCTGTATGCTTGTGTCTCTCTGTCCCTGTCGCCCTTTGTCTCTTTCTCTGTCCTGTTCTCTCACTGTCCGAGTCTCTAGCCCTTGTAAGGAGTCACAACCTAGTCACCAAAGTTTCTTTTTCTCCTCTTCCGAGATCTCGGAGGGATGAGGACGGGGGATCAGCGTCCCGGTGCATGAGAATTCAGACCCCAGCTTGTACCTGGGAAACTTGCATAGAAAGCGCTCAACCTACACAGTGGTGAAGACACAGTTCTAACTGGTCTGACGGAAGTTTCTTAACATCCCAGAGATGAACTCCCTGAAATTATTTTAGAATTTGTGCCTTGAATGACGAGAAACAGCTCTGCTCTCAACAGTTCCGGGGCTTCTGCTCAAGGTTTTGAGTTGTCCTTGCCCTGTGCCCGGAAGTGCTACAGTAACGGCACAGTTATGTCTCTGTTGAAATGTGGTGAGGGGCTGAGAAAGTGCTCAGTGCTTGCTGAGTGACAGGGGTCTGTCAGTATTAAAGGGACTGGGTTTGGAGACTCTAGGAGACTTCCAGAAGAATGGAGCTCCAAGCACCACTGCATGGACAGCAATAAGGAGCTTTTTTGGGTTTTTTTAATTGAGCTATGATTGATACATAACACTATGTTAATTTCAGGTGTGCAACATAATGATTCAATATTTATGTATGTGGCAAAACGATCATTGCAAGAAGTCTAAAAATGGAGCTTTTTGAATGAAGACCACATGAGGAGAAATAGCTTCCAAATAGTGTCTGAACCTTTGTGGATTGAATCATGTCCCCAAAAATGATATGTGAAAGTCCTAACCCACACTACCTGTGACTTTATTTAGAAATAGGGTTGTTGGCAGGGAGCGCCCGGGTGGCTCAGTTGGTTAAGCATCTGACTCTTGGTTTTGGCTCAGGTCATGATCTCATGGTTCATGAGTTCGAGCCCCGCATTGGGCTCTGTGCTGACTGTGTGGGACCTGTTTGAAATTGCCTCTCTCCTTCTCTCTCTACTCTTCCCCGACTTGTGCACTCGTTCTCTCTCTCCCTCTCTCCCTCTCTCTCTCTCTCTCTCAAAGTAAATAAATAAGAAATAGAGTTGTTGCAGATGTAATCAAATTAAGATGGGGTCATTCTGGATTAGGGCGGACCCTGATACAGTATGACCTGTGTCTTTATAAAATGAGGAAAGCGCGCACGCGCACACACACACACACACACACACACACACAGAATGCTACATGAAGACAGAGCAGAGACTGGAGTTATGTTGTCACAAGCCAGGGAGCACCAGGCTGGCCAGCACGCCCGGAGGCTGGAAGAGGCCAGGTTCTCTCCAGGACGTCAGAGGCACCATGGTCCTGCTAGACCCACACGTGGAGATCCCTAAGGACCCTGAGCTCTGTCACCACCTGGGCCCTCCCCTGGCTGTTCCCTTTGCCAGTGATGACCCCTATCTTCTTCCCCCCGGGAGGTCTGCTCAGCCTTCAAGACTGGCTCTCAGCAGCCCCTCCACGAAGTCTTTCTCAGCCTCGCCCTCTGCCAAGTCCGCTGAGCGTCTCACTGCTGAGAAATCCTGCCACGTTCACACCAGATTGCAAAGACGTCTGTCACTATTTGGAAATCGATTACGAGCTCTGGAGGGCGGGGACAACGTCATGTTCCTGTTTGTATAAAGACTGACATGAGGTCAGGACGCTGCTCAAAATGTCTGATTCACAGTCACATTCGTCCCACGTTTGTATGTACATATGATAATTTTCTGGAAGAAGCAGGAAGAATGTCCTAAGGGATGGGGGACTTTTTAAAATTAATTTGAAGGCACATCAGGGATAGCAGTGTGCCTGTGTGGGGTCTGGCACTCCCGCCCTGTCCAAGCAGAGTAACCCAACGCCTGGCACATTGACTGTGCTAAGTGACCGTTGTCCTATCTGTGAATGGAGATGATCTAATAAGCTAGTATTTGTGAAGCACTTACACCATGCCAGCCACTTGTGTAAATGCTTTTTATGCATGAACTCATTAAACCTTTAAAGCACCTTATGAGGAAGACACTCATTCCCCAGATGAGAAAAGGGAGGCACAGAGACTTACATTGGCCCTCCCAGGTCTACACCATAGTGAATCTGGAATATTCTTCCCACTCCTCAGACCCAGGCTGTGCTGGGAATGAGGCCGTGAGGCAAGGCCACCTTCCAACGTCAACTCTTCTGACCCCATTCTCTGCCCTCAGCCCCTTGAGTCTTAACTCACAGAGAGCTTCTGTCCGTCTGTCTTGCCACAGAGCTGACTCTTCTGTGTATTCAGGAGGGCGGAGCCCTGGCCCATTCCCAGGGTGAATGTGCAAGTTCCTGTGAGCAGGTGTGAGTCTTCACATCCAGTCCCCCGCCCCCCAGCCCACGCCAACACCTTGCACAGAGAGGAAGTACCTTACGTTACAGCGGCCCAGTTACGTGGTGCTGGTTTCCAGGGGTTGGGAACCTTCACTGACAGAAACAAAAGCCAGCGGGTTCTGTGTACTATATGAGAGCCCCCCTGGGACCACTCACCTCCAGAGCTTTACTAGATCCGTGTTCACACAGGCCTACCTGCCCACCGGTAACCCCGCCCCGCATCACCGCGAGGGGCCAGGAGGCAGCCACAGACCACATCACATGTAATCTTAATGCACAGCTATAGGAGTTGAGTTATCGTTGCCTAGTTGACATGTTACTTTTGGAGATGCTTAGAGAGATATAAATTAAACGTTATGGCTCTAAACAAATGCTTGTGGCCAGTGACTTCTTGGTGGTGATCGTAGTGGTAAATATTTTCCTAGGCCTTTAATGACCTCCATGCCTTCGAGTCTAAGAGTTCAGCCTGTTGAAAGTCATTTGGTGCCTTTCCTCCTCCCTCGAGGTCACAAGCCCTGTGCCAGGAACAGCTGCGTCTTTCTCACTTCTGAGACCTCAGAACGGAGCAGAGTGCCCGGAACAAATAAACAACTCTCTCTGGAGGGAAGGAAGGAAGTCCTGTATCTTTAGAATATCCTGGAATTGAAATGTGACTGAGAGACCAGAGAATGACAGGGAGGAAGAGGTTAATTCTCCTTAGGCTTTGTCTATAATATAGCTTGATTTTTTTCAAGTAAAATATTGTTTGTAATACTTTTATTTCTGTCGCCTGTACATATGTGTGTGTGCTGGTGGTGCAGTTACCATGGTCACTGACAGATGTTCTCAAGACAACCATTGTATTGTGCACATGGTCCCCTAGACCCATGGGATAGCTCATCTCTGCTCCATGACGTCCAGGACCCCAGCTGGGAGGAATCAAAGGTTGGGAGGCTTGGATCCTGGGCCCAGAGCCTTCAGGAGGCATCCTCATTCATGTCTCATGACAGATGCCTGCCGGGGCCTCAGCTAGCTCTTGGCCGGAACATCCACCAAGTGGTCTCTCTGCTTGGGCCACTTTGGGCTTCCTCCCAGCGTGGCTGCCGAACTCCAAGCAAACAAGGCTGCAGTGATGGCATTTTTGCCACCCAGCTGCAGAAGTTACACGGCGTCACTTGGTTGAACCAGTCACAAAGGTTGTCCAAGTTCAAAGGGAAGAGAGCACATGAGACAGGGCATATTACTGAGGCTTCTTGGGAACGTATAGTCAGTCACAGCAGGTGCGCAGTGTAGAATGTAGAATGTTAAAAATCTCTTGCTTGATTTTGCCTGTGGTGTGGATAGACTACAATTACCACGTCAGGGTGTTGTGACGGACATGTAAGTTGTTTCCAAGTTTTCTTGATTCTGTGAATGATGTTGTAGGGGGCGCCCGTGCCAGTGTCCCCGTGTGCACACTGGAAGGTTTCATCGCAGTGCGTGCTCAAAAATCCTAGCCTCCCCCCGGGTTTGCTGAGGGTAGATGGCCGGTGCCGTTGAGGGTTAACTGCGTGGGTTAAAGGTGTGTTACCATTATGAGAAACGCTTTGTTAATATAATTGCTTATCGTGTTGAATTAAACATGACGTTGTGATTGGTTTCTTACTTTACTAGAAATTCTTTGCAAGTATAGCTTCTCCCCCCCACACTTTGCAGTGGAGATGATCCTGAAGGCACTTCCAGCCCTTGCTGATCATTTCCTTGGGAGTTTCCTGAAAGGATAATAAATGGTTCGGAGGACACTAAGTGCATTCTGAAGGCCCTGGTGCATGTTGCCGATGTATAGGATGCTGTTTCGACCAGGCAGTGGGGATGGAAACCAACTTCTCACGGCCCCATCTACATGTTAATACTGACTACACTGATGTACTCTGTGCTCCTGGATATTATCAGGGAAGATGTGCAATAACACGACATAGGCAGTCATCAGGAGGATAATTACCAGCGACCAAAGGTGCCCTGCTGGGTGCAGCCAGCCCCCCGCTCCCCAGGCTTACAGGGTGCTGTTCCCCAGGTCTGTAGCACCAGCTCTCCCAGGCCTCACCTGTATGGAGTGATTGCAAATTAGCCAGGCTTCCTTGGCCTTGGGCTGTGAGGAAGCCCATTCTTTGGGGTCCTGGTAGACAGAGGTCGCCTCCAGACAGGCGCGGTGGTGATATAACATCACAGGGCTTTGAGGAAGCACCTTCCTCCCCGGCTCTGCATCCGTGCAAAAATTAATGCCTTGCTGTTTGTTCATAGCATCTGTTCCATTCAGCTTATCAAACATTTACTGAGCATTTAATGTGTGCCAGGCCCCGTGCTAGGGATCTATATGTAGATTTGGGGGGGGGGCGGTTCTCAGTAGGGAAGCTAGTCTACAAGATAGAGACAGGTTTTGAGCCAACATCTGGAGTCGATGGGCACCGGCCGTGAGAGGGGCAGGTGCAGACGGATGCAGATGTGCTCGCAGTTCCGAGGTGGCGATACTACAGCCTCTGGCAGGAAGGACAGGGGTAGGGGGCCCGGGAGTGGGGAGGGGAGGGGGTCCCAGAGGAGCTGGTGTTTAAATTGGGTCTTGAAAGATGTTCACCAGACAGAAAAAAGGTGGGGGGGAATCGTTGAAAAAGGATCAGTTCATTTCCAAAGAGCCTTTGTACGTTGGGACCTGAACCAGGAAATGATGTGGGGCTTATGGGGCTCCTCCAGGTCCATGGGGAGGGGGAGCAGCAGGTGTGATGGGGAGCCCCCGAGCAGGCCAGCACATTTATCCGCAAGCACCGTCGAGGAGCTGACTGGTGAACAGTGTAGAGTCCCCGTTGCTGAGCACGGACCCGGTTTCTCAACACAGCGCGAGGTTCTTTCTCTAACGCTCTGCTTGGAGAGCACCCTTGTTAGAGACCTGGTGGCTGCAACCACCCCATGGGGCCACGTGTGCCCGGGGGAAGCAGGCCTCCAGGCCCTGCGAGGGGATCTGGGCCTGGCCTTGCTCCCCGGAGACCACGACCCTCCCCAGGAGGGGCTGGAGCGGTGTCCCCACCTGCCACAGTTAACGGAGAAGCCCCGTCTCCTGACAAAGCCGTGGGAAGGGCGGCCTCAGCAGCGTGTCCAGGTGGCCGTAATCATCACAGTGGAACTCAGTGAAAATTCAACGCTTTATCTGCACCGTCGCTGGGCTGCAAGTGGCATCAGTGACACTCCACCACGTGCACAAAGGGCTGCAGCAGAGCCGTGCCACGTCCTGGCCCAAGCGCGCTCTCTCTCTCATCCCTGCTCCCAGCTGGCTCTCCTCAGCCAGGAAGGCAAGGTCTGCAGGCTCCCTGCCCATGCCCGCACTCGCTGGGACAAGCGCCGTCACCAGCGCCAGGAGCGAGCAGCCATCAAGGGCCCCCCTAGGTGGTGCTTAGGGTGCTCAGCCAGCCCCTCCCAGTGGCTCGTCATTTCCTCTGTTCAGTGCTCGGCTTTCACTGATGAGAAACCGAGCTGGAAGCTGGAAGCAAACTTGTAGAAGGTGGCATCATCAGAAAGTGGCAGCGGGCTGATCCCAGAGTCTCACCTCTCAGGACTTGACACTCGAAGGAGTGGTCAGTCCACCTCGTGCCAGGCCTGTGGATCGATGGAGAATATCCCAGATGCGGCTCCGGGTTTGCCTCCTCCCTGCTTTCCCTCCCTGGACCCTGGAAGAGTCCCCCATGATGTCCTTGGTTTTTGTGGAGCCCTGAGTGTTACAGGCTAGGGGGCTCCTCGCTTCACTTATATTCCCACGGCCAGACCTCTGCTCACCCTCTCCATACCTGACCACAAACGTCTGCTTTTCTGGCTTGAACTCTGTTTCCAAAAAAACCATGACTCTAGTCCAAGGACCTCCCCCATCTGTGCTTTAGCGAGCCAGCCCAGGACGTTACCTCTGGCCCCTGGAAGCCAACCTGACACTGGCCAGTCGGCCAGGCTGCCAACTTTCCTGGCTTCGCTCTGGGATTCCAAAGACGGATTCAGATGATGACAGGCTGAGACGCCTCCATCATTATCAGTGTAGGCCACGGAGCTGCCGTCCCGCTGCGGGGACATGGCGGGACCGTGTGCCACGAGGTGCCGTTGCACTGCGGGGACATGGCGGGACCCTGCTGCGCTAACCACACTGCTGCCAGCAGATGGAAACCCGTATCCTCGTGTCCACCCAAAGGGAGGCAAAGAAAACAAAGCTCCTTGTCCTGACAGTGCTTCACCATCCCAGTTGGCTTTGTCCACTTGTGTGATTCGGACCATATGTGGTTTAAGGCAGGAAAAATTACCTGTTTTTCCCAGGACTCATTCTCGTCGTTATGAAAGCCACCTGTAACAGAATCCCTCTGGATCTACTGTCCTTGAAAATCACTAAGATTTAATTTTTTAGGGGCGCTTGGGTCACTCGGTCATTCAAGGGTCCAACTCTTGATTTCGGCTCCAGTCATGATCTCACAGTTCATGAGTCTGAGCCCTGAGTTGGGCTCTGTGCTGACAGCATGGAGCCTTCTAGGGATTCTCTCTCTCTCCCTCTCTTTCTGTCCCTCCCCCACTTGCACACGCATGTGCTTGCTTGCTCTCAAAATAAATAAACTTTAAAAAAAAAAGATTTAATTTTTAAAAGTCATTTTAGGTTCCTAGCAAAATTGAGAGGAGGTGCAGATGTCCCATATACCATCCAACCCCACACTGCACAGCCTCCCCTCCATCCACATCCTGAGCCGGAGTGGGGCATTCGTTACAACTGAGGAATCTGTATTCACATATGGTAATCAGCCTGCACCCACAGTTTACATTAGGGTTCACTGTTGGTGTTGTACCTTTTGTGGGTTTGGGCAAATGTATAATGCCACGTATCTGTCATTAGGAAATCACATAGACAGGCACCTGTGTGGCTCAGTCAGTTAAGCATCTGACTTTGACTCAGGTCATGATCTTAAGGTTCATGAGTTCAAGCCCTGTGTTGGGCTCCATGCTGACGGCTCAGAGCCTGGAGCCTGCTTCGGATTCTGTGTCTCCCTCTCTCTGCCCCTCCCTCGCTCATGCTCTGTCTCTCTCTCCTGTCCCAAAAATAAATAAACATTAAAAATTTTTTAAATAAAAAAAGAAAATCACATAGAGTATTTTCACTGCCCTAAAAGTCCTCCATGTTCTCCTATTCATCCCTTTTTCCCCCAACTCCTGGTGAGAGCTGGTCTTTGTGCCTTTGCCAGAATGTCATGTAGTCAGAATCATACAGTACCTTTTCAGATTGGCTTCTCTCACTTAGTGGTATGCGTTTCAGTTTCCTCCATGTCTTTTTGTGGCTTCATGGCACATTTTTTTTAGCTGAGTAATATCGCGTTGTCTGGCTGTTCTACAGTTTGTGTATCTGCCTACCTACTGAAGGACGTCTTGTTCGCTTCTAAGTTTTGGAGATTATGAATAAAGCTGCCACACATATCTGTGTCCAGGTTTCTGTGTGGACATGAGTTTTCTACCCCTTTGTTTATTTTCTTAAATGTTTGATTATTTTTGAGGTGAGGCCAGAGAGAGAGGGGACCAGAGGATCCGAAGCAGGCTCTGTGCAGTGGAGACCCTGAGGCGGGGCTCGAACTCACCAACCGTGAGATCATGACCTAAGCCGAAGTCAGATGTTCAGCCACCTGAGCCACCCAGGTGCCCCTCACCTCCTTTGTTTAAATACCAAGGAGTGCAAGAGCTGGATCATAGAGCAAGAGTGTATTAGGTTTTGTAAGAAACCACCAAACTATCATCCAAAGTGACTGCACCATTTCATGGTCCTCACCAGTGCTCAGTGAGTGCTCCCACTTCCCCACATCCTCACCAGCATTAGATGTTGTCAGTGTTCTGGGTTTGGGCCATTCTGATATTTATGTAATGGTATCTCATTGTTTTAATTTACATTTCCTTCTGACATATGATGTGGAACATTTTTTCACTACTGTCTTTTTTTTTTATTGCTGTGTTTAATCTGGAAAGGTCATGAAAATTTCTCTCTAAAGATAGAGTAATATGAATTATTAAGCTTAGCCTCAAACAAAAGTTACCTTTCTCCTTCCTTCCCTCCTTTCCTTCTTCCTTCCTTCCTTTCTTCCCTTCTTTCACTCCCTCCTTCCTTTTTTCTTTCTTTCCTTCCCTCCTTCCTTCTATCTTTTCCTCTTTCCTTCCTTCCTTTACCCTCGCTCATTCCTTTTTTTCTTCCTTCTTTGCTCCTTCCTTCTCTCCTTCCTACTTCCTTCCTTCCCTCCTTCCTTCCTTCCTCACTTCCTTCCTTCCTTCCTTCCTTCCTCTCTTCCTTCCTCCCTTTCTCCCTTCCTTCCTTCCTTCCTTCCTTCCTTCCTTCCTTCCTTCCTTCCTTCGACAGAATGTCAGTGGGACTGACTCTGCTGTCACTTGCTGGAGGGAAGGGTGAGGGTGTGGCCCGGCACCCACGAGCAGCCCATGGTTAGTGTTAGCACGTCTACATCGCCAGCAGCCTGCGAGCGTCCTGAAGCAGGGAATATCTTCCCCAACACTGGCTGTATTTGCCTTGGCTTGTCCCCTAATAAAATGCTAGGCTCTGAGTAATCACCGAACCATATTTTTAAAGTATGAATAGATGAACCTTGTGAGTCCCCTGATGCAGTGGTACTGAAACTGGAATGTACGTTGGAATTACCTCGACCTTTTCCCAAATGTAGACCCAGACCTAAGGGTTCCTGATTTCTAGAGCTGGAGCCTGGGGGATGAAACCTGGCATGAGCTCCCCCTGGCGATCTTGATAAGCAAATGCATTTAGAGAACTAAAATAGACCATCCACTTTCAGTTATCAAAAAAAATCTAAGATTTCCCAAGCGTGTAAGAATCTGGCGTTTAAAAACACCCGGGGAAATTAATTTCATGTTTCATATCTTGGAGACGAAAGCAGGCTCTTAGAAAAAGACTCACTTCTCAGTAATTCCTGCCCCTTACCTCTTTTCTATTCAGGCTTGGCTTGCCTTTTAGATCTTAAATACATTGTAGTCCCATCTGGGGTTAGCTGTTTGGGGCGTGATGTGAGCTAGTCTTTCAACTCTGCTGCTCCGTGGGGGTGCCCCCCCCCCCCCCGCACACAGTCACGTTTGTCTTCCTCCCCTGCCCTCGGGGGGCTTTTCTCTTCCCCACATGGCCAGCCCCGGCCACCTCTAATGCAGAGGGAGTTTCTAGACACCCAGCCACGGGATGAGGGAGCTGTCCGCTTTGGCCCAGGCCTCTTCCCAAAGAGTCAGGCTGCCGTGATGCTCCAGGAACATGGATATTTTTTTATTAATTATATTCTCAGTGCTTCCTCTGGAAATCATGGTCGGAGAGGTATGATGGGACCTCCCCTGCCTACTCCGAGGGAAAGTGGGACGGCCATAGGCTTCGGACCTGGAGAGAGTGGGATTTGCGTGGCTACCGGTGCAATAGTGGGAACATGCCTTGGCACGCCTGAACCCAGTTTCCCATAATCTGGTGATTCTACTTTGTAGGTCATTGTCGGTCTGGAACCAAATGTATGCAAAGTTCCAGGCGCATAGAAAGTCACAAATCAATGGTAATTACAGCAGTGATGAAAAGGATCACAGTGATGGACGGAGGAACGCCACGGCATTAAAACTACAATCTCTGGGGCGCCAGCGTGGCTCAGTCCGTTCAATGTCTGACTCTTGATTTCGGCTCAGGTCATGATCACATGGCTTATGAGATGGAGCCCCATGGTGGGGTCTGCGCTGACAGCATGGAGCCTGCTTGGAATTCTCTCTCTCTCTGCCCCTCCCTCCCCCGTGTGTTCTTTCTCTCTCACTCTCTCTCTCTAAGTAAATATTTATTTAAAAAATCTGCTACAGCCTCTGTGCTGTCCACTTCATGCTCAAAGCTTTCATTTGTAAGTTTAAAACAACTCATTTTATCAAACCTTGGAGTGACAGATGGTTGAAATTCAAAAGATTTTGACAACCGTCGACTTAATCCCCTAGCTTTGCCAGTGAGCCCATTAAGTCGTCGAAGGAGAAGGTGATTCACCCAAAGTCACATCTCTCTCTGGTCCCTTCTTGATTCAGTCCCTAGCAATTTAACTTCCAAGTGAGAGTGCGGGCCTCCAGGACCTGTGGCATTTCTTTCTAACCTGGTTAGGAGACTGGGAGGTGGTGAGAAGCAGAAGCTGGAAGTCTAAGTTTCTATTTTGAGGAATGCAATGGAGGACGGTGATGCGGGTCATTTATTTCACAGGCCTGTAAATTGCCAGCCCTTCAGGGTCTGCGAGGTCGGGGATGAGTCAGGATGACTGCACACGGAGTTTGCTCGAAGGCGTTCACAGCCTGGGACAGCTACAGAAACTGAGCAAGGCTTGCCGCGCAGAGGGCTGGGGTAGGCGCCGCCCCTGGAGGTTCGGGAAAGCTTCACTGGGAGGGGGCTCTGAGCTAAGCCTGGAGGGATGGGTATGATTTGGGCAAACGGCATCCAAGGAGGGCAACCCGCTCAGAAAGAAAGCACGAGTTGACGCAGATGCTAGAAAACTCGCAAGGAAGCTAAGTTTTTGGGCTGGACCGGAGCGCAGCGCACCTGCAGGAGGCAGGGAGGAGTGTGATGGGGAGGACTGGGCAGTGGGCACCTCTGGCGTAGCACCGCAGCTTGGCCTTTGGCCTGCGGACCACCGTTGCCCAAACAGGATTCCACTGTGGGGATGTGTCATCACGTGTTCTGCAAAAGTCACCTTGCACCCCACCCCCTTCAAAGGAGGCAGGAGGGTAGGGTGGAGTTTGTTGTCAATTCCTGCATTGGGGAAACTACGGGCTAATCAAGTTAGAGGTGCTTCTTTTACATGTGACTCGTCTATTTATTGGCTTTGAGGATCTCAGGAGGGACATAGGATGTGGTGTGTCCTCTGAATGTGGACTTGGAGATTGTGGGTTCCACCATAATCTGGTAGATGTCGGGGTCCCAGTGTAAAGTTTGGGGTGAAAAGAACGCTGCCTTGGGGCACCTGAATGGCTCAGTTGGTTAAATGTCCGACTTCGGCTCAGGTCATAATCTTGTGGTTCGTGGGTTTAAGCCCCGCGTCAGGCTCTGTGCTAACAGCTCAGAGCCTGGAGCTGCTTCGGATTCTGTGTCTCCCTCTGTCTCTCTGTTCTTCCACCGCTCACACTCCGTCTCTTTCTCTTTCAAAAATAAAAAAAAAATTACAAAAAAAACTTAAACAATGTGTCAAAACATCAACCTCCTTGTGACCGGGGTTAGCATCTCTTTCTAAGGGAACACTCCCAGGGTCACCGTCCCCAAGGAGGGTTCAGAATTATCTGGAGGCCCAGTCTCCTCGCTCCTTGTCCCTGGAGCTAACCTGTGGCGGACCCTCCTCAGAGCTGCAAGGACTGGCAGTCAAGGCCCCCTTTCGTGTGCAGGGCGGGCTCTGCTCCACGGCCCATCCCACTGGAGGCGAGGAGCCCAGACAGGGCCTCGACCTGCTGCCCAGCTGGCTGCTGCCCTTGGGAGGCAGGACGGAGGCAGGAGGCCAGGGCCTGTGGCCGGGAGCAGGATGGTGACTTCCACTCTCTGGGGCGGGGGGAGCTGTCTGGGAGGCCCCAGAGCTGCCTCGGCTTTGAGAAGTAGCCCCTGGTCTGTGATCAGGGCCTGTGCGTGGGGCTTACACCGACATGGAAGACACACCAAAAAGATTTCTGGCCAAAGCTTTTTTGTTTTTAAGTTGTGGGACTGAAGTGTGCACGTGTGCATGTGCCCAACTATATGTGCCTGTGCGAGTGCGCACATGCAGACGTGGGCTTGTGCACGTGTTTGTGCCTGTGTGAGTGTGCGCTTGGAGACACGGGCTTGTGCACGCCTGTGTGCATGCATGGGTGCGTGTGTGTCAGTGAGTGTCTGGCACAGGCACGTTCTCACTACGGATCCTAAAGGTAGAAGAGGGGTCACTTTGCACATGAGGTCTTTGCAGGGACAAAAGCGCACACATTGAAGCAGCCCCGGGCAGCAGCTGCACGGAGGTGCCGCTCACGCTCGGTCTCGCTCACGCTCGGTCCCGGTCAGGACCACTGCTCAGGCGTGGCTCGCCCTCTCCGAGCCTCACCCCACGCAGCCTGTGCCCTGAGACAGAGGCTCTGTGCTCACCCTCGGTCCCGGCATTGGCTCCATTCAGAGAAGACCCAGCAGCCTCCTCCCGAGTTCACGCCTGGCTCTCTGCGGCCCTGAGCTGCTCAGCTCACAGCCTTGTGGCCTCATTCCCCGGTTCTACTCCTACCTCGGCCCCTTGGGACTGAAGAAAGAGTGGGTGTCTCTCCTCTGGCCTTTATTCTGCTTCCAAATGTGGTTTTCCCCCTTGTGTTCTGACTCCTGCTCCTGGCCACGCAGTGCCTCTGGGACACAGCCCCTGAGATAGGTCGGACACTGGCCCCCGTGCCCCAGGTGAGGGGCAGGCAGGCCCGGGAGAAGGCAGCGGGTCTGAGGGACGCCCCGGAAGGAGGCAGGGCTGGCCTGGAACCTGGGGAACTGACCCTGGGCCGGAGGCTGGGACGTCCCGGAGACAGGTAGTGCCTTCCGCGTGTCGGCCTTCCCAGTGCCTGCTCCTTCCCGGGGTTGGCTGAGTGAGCCAGGATGAGCTCAGCTTCTCAATCTGATTGTAAATCCCTAATTTTTTTGTAAATCCCTAATTCCTAATCAGACTTAAAAAGATGTTTATTTTTGAGAGAGAGAGACAGAGCGTGAGCGAGGGAAGGGCAGAGAGAGAGAGGGAGACACAGAATCTGAAGCAGACTCCAGGCTCTGAGCTGTCAGCCCAGAGCTCGATGCAGGGCTCGAACCCACGGACCGTGAGATCATGACCTGAGCCGAAGTCGGACTCTTAACTGACTGAGCCACCCAGGCGCCCCAACGTTTATCAGACTTTTTAAATTGTCCGCACAAACCTTTCTAATCTGGAGGGAGAAAGAACCCTGTAACTTGTGGTAAATGCTGGAAAGTCAGAAGACTTGGCTTTTGAAGACCTGAGTGCAAATCTATTTGGATTCTATTTGAGGCCCCAGCAGTGCAAGTGAGGGAGGATTAAGCAGCAGGGATGTGATAAATGGGGGAGATTCCAGAAAAGTTTCCTTGACGAGGCCATTTAAGGTAGAAGCTGGGACTAGCTTGCCGCCTCCAATCCCAGGAGACTTGGGGAGGAATTGCAGGTTCATGCCAGAAGTGTGGAGGCAGAAGCAGGAGGGAGCCCTGGGAGGTGGTGGAGGGCATTTTCTTGATGTCCCCCATTTCTTGGCTGTTAATTAACCTCCCAAAGTGCTTGAGTGAGTGACTATGTGTGTGTGAGTGTGCACGCATGTGTGTGTGCATGCATGTATGTGTGCGTGTGTGGGTATGCATGTCCGCTCTCTCGTAAACCTGGTGCAGGGTCTGGATTGGCATGGAGGGAAACCCTAGATTAATCTGTAAGAGGCAAGAGCAAAATCTGGGAGAGCTTGGAGCTGTCACTCTCTGGAATTGGAGTTTCTGTTGAATTGCACTACATTTCCGATAGGCTAGAATCAGGGGCTCAAACGGCTTTCTGGTCACTGCATCTACCATCCTAACCTAGGAGGGCTGAGCTATCGGCCGGTACGGACACCAGTGGCCTGAAAGAAGCAGCGCTGGTCACTGGGAGACATGTGCTATTTATGGACATATCTAGAAAGTTGGGTCAACAGGACATGGTGAGTAAGTGATGTGGGGAGCAAGGGAGAGCAGGTGCTGATGGGGAATCCCAAGTTCCTGGGCATCCTGAGACTGGTGGCGCCTCTCTGCTTGGCACAGGGAACCCAGGAGACAGAGAATGCTTGAAGGGCGCAGGGAACTGATGAGTTTAGATGCCTGGAGTCGTCGGTGCTGCTGAACATCCAAGTGGAAAGATGACCAGCTGGGCTGTTCGTTTCTAGACTTCAGAAGGGACTCTGGGGTTGGCAGATTAGACTTGGTGACAGGTTTATACTTTGAGTCCTGTCTGAAGGTTTTCCCTGTAAAACACTTTTGTTTCAAGGCTAGACTTGTTGCCCAGAGATGAGAGTGTTGGGGGGTGCAAACAGGAGGAAAGATTGATTAGCAAGAAAATGCTGGCAGTGGGGAGGACAGGGCTCTGCGCCAGGAAAGGAAGTGAGAAAGGCCATGGGCGGGGCTGGGGTGGGGGAGGGTGACAGAGCCTCGTGCTGCCTCGGTGATCACAGCCATGCTCACCAAGGTTCAGGAAGAAGGGACCTACGAGGTCCACGGGGTGGGACTTGGAGAGGGTCCACAGGACCTTCATCACCACTGTACTGTGAAAAGAGCCAGTGCTTGAAACGCTCTCAATTCTTAGCCTAAGAGGAGCAGAACTGGACCCTGGTTCAAGGACCAGCATTTTCTTTGCAAATATTGAGTGGGCAAATATGAACCCAACAGGCAATGGTTGGAAGCCTCTCATGTTTCATGCTCCTCGCTCTCAGGGATAAAGCAGACAGTCCCGCGAGTACCTCATAAACTAGAGGGGCCATGGATGCACACAGGGGCACGTACCTTGCATGGAGTTGGAGAACGTAGTGCAGTAGTGCAGGATGGGAAAGGCGGGGAGGAAGAGAGGTCAGGGTCAGTTTTTGATGTCCTCCTGGAGGAAGTTGCTCCCATATGAAATGGGACCCCCTGGAGGGTTTTAAATTGGGAAGTGACAGTTAAGTCCTGTGCTTTAGAAAGACTTTGCGGCACCACTGGGATTGGAGGGGAGGAGCCTGAGATCTGTGGGGTTTGCTGGGGAGTCCAAGTTACTGACTGCTGTGGGTCCCGGTTGGGGGGGGCGCCCCGCCTGTCAGCGTGCAGTGCTGAGACACGGCCGGCAGATGGCACTCGAGCACTTCGTTTATCCAGTTTCAGGCGGGCCTGTGCTTTGCATTCTTTTGTTACTTTTTTTAAAATTTGTGTGGTTTTGTTTTGCCTGTTAGTGGTGGATTTTGTGTTTGCCTCCCGCCCTTCCACCCTGTACCCACCCAGCTTCCTTTCAGCTTCTTTTAGGATATTTTCTCCCCTCCGCATCCCACGCGAGATAAACCAAAATAAGAAAGGACAGCAAGAGAGAGAAAGCAAGGGGTCAGGTTCAGAGGGGATAGGCTAGCCTCTGGGGTAGCCGGGCGGGCCCTGCCTTGCCCTCCGAGCTTGAGACCAGGCCTCTGGGGCCAGTGCCCCACCCTGGGCCAGGCAGTCATCACTGCCAGCAGCAGGGACCTCAGGCAGGGGGCAGGGGGCCGGGAGCCGGGCTCCGGAAACTGGGGGCAGGCAGGTACCTCTTCACCAGGCACCTGGCACACTTCCTGCACCCCAGGTAGACCCTCCCATTGACAGAGGTCCCCTTTCAAGGTGACACAGAAATCAACCTTCATCCCAGAAGTCCTTCTGTAATGTTCTGGGTTTGTCTTCTCTGTGATCTCTCCCTGCAGGCTCCGTTCTTCATCGTCTTCATTGTACAAAGAGAAGGAGCCCCCGCAGCACATCCCCCAGAGGGGCAGCTCTGGCCTCTGTTCTGCCAGCCTCCCCCTGGACCCCCAGCTCCCTTGTCCTCAGCGTGGCCCCACCTGGGATGTGTTTCAGTTTCTGGCCCACCCCCCAGGGCAGGAGCGGAAGACAAAACTAAGGCAGGTGAGGCCCACCTCCCTTCCAAAGGGTTTTCCATCATGTTTAATGCTTGGAAGACCTCTGAGCTCCACATCGCACCCCCTTTGCTGTCTCGACCCCCTACTGAGACTGGTGAGCCGTGGGGCACCTCACGTCCCTCTCTGGGCCCCTGGTGCGATGTGTGCGCTCCATCCATAAAATACGGACAAGAGTCCAGCTCCACCCAGGGTTCCATTGATTGAAACGATGTGCGTAAAGTAGGGCTTGGTAACTGCGGTGGTCAGTACCACATCTCAGGATCGAACCTGGTTACTGGTCTGTGCGTGGATGACAAAGGGATCGATGCTTTTCATTTACCAACTGCCGCATTCTACTAAGAATACGGGTCCGAGAAACTTGCTCCTCAGCCTTAAAGGTGAGATGTTTGGGCCGTAAAGCAAACTCTGATCCCAAATAAGGATCTTCCTTCCGTAAAGAGAAGAGTGACCCCCAGACCTTCCTCGCTCGGAGTGGCTCAGCCTAGCCTCTGGCTTGGGATTCAAGTGTGGATGCTAGAAGGAGGAAGTGGGAGACCCGGGTTCTGCGTCTGCTTCCGGCCAGCTGTGGGCTCAGATGATTCACATCACGCCTCGGGCTTCGTCGGGCTTTGCTTTCCTTGAGTGTCCTCTAAGGCTGTTGTGAAGACTCAGTGGGGATGAGGGGCCAGGAGGGCCCTCCCTGCCTCACAGAGACTTCTGTAGCTGTGGTTGCCATTTCTTTCCAGCCGTCTGCACCCCGTCTTGTCCTGGGGCTGTGCCGAGCACCTGCAAGATGTGGAGGGGGACGGGCCCCAGAAATGAACACGGCGTGTTTTCCTCTCTCCAGTGGCTTCCATACAGTCCCCTCGACGTAGTTGAAGTCCATTTATTAATTTTAACAATGACCAGGAAGGGATTAAGGTTCCCTTTTCTGGAGGCATTTCCACCAAACAGGAGTGTGATTTCATTTTACAGCTTTAAGAGGAGTGTATGGATACACTACATCCCCCTGGGCTTTGTGTCCCTAAATAGTTTTATTTACCTTGAAAATCTTCTTCTTCCGTGAATATTGCTGTGAACGTCTTCCTGACTCACAAGGCATTGTCTTCCTCCTCACCTTGTGTGTCATGTTGTACTGGCTCGCAAGGGTGCTGAGCCCGTGAAATGGTCTTTACACTCTGGAAACGTCCCTCGCTTTCTTCTGAGAGCACGGTCGGTTAGTGTGCCCGTGCAGGGCATCGGTGCTATTAACTTGTCCACCAAACAGGCATTTCTCACGTGCGCATTATCCATTCTTTGAAAAATCATTTTGCATTTTCTTGCATTTGGCATAAAAAGTTTTGCATTCCTTTTGCAATTTCATCCAAAGTTACCTTTTCTTTCCTTGCCATCATCATTATAACTCTTTTTGGTGTTACTTTTAAAACATCCACTACTCATGCATTTATGAGACGCAAGGAGGTTTGGATATTTATAAGATGCTTCAAATCAAAGCAGCAAGCCACACACACACCTGCATTGCCCAGCCGAGCAGATGGGATTTAGTTCTAGAAGATACTGTTCGTCCATTCTAAAAAAGGTCTTAAGTGAAAAGTTTGTAAGTAGAAAACCATTTAAAATCTTGTCCATTGCGTTTACATTAAGAGTTTTAAGCCGAGAATTAAATTTTAATTTTACCAAAAAATTCTAGAAATCGTTTCCTTTCAGTGCATTCAAATGGAGAATTGCACTGGTAGGCTCTCTACTGTTGAGTCACTCTTGCGTTTCCAGAACAAACACTACCGTTCATTGTGCTGGTCTTTGAACGGTCTCTGTGCTGTGCTTGCTGCTATCTATAAGGAAACTGAATATAATGATTTTAAAATGCTGTTGACCTACAGTTTTCTTTTTCTTTTTGCCTCTCGGTTGGGTGGGTTGGGGTTTTTTTTTATATTTTGCGAGCTTTACAAAAATGGTTTGGGAAAGTTTCTTCTCCGTCTCTCTCTTCCTCCCTCCTTGTCCTGATCGGAAACACTTAATATTCTTTTTCTCAAAGATTTATTAGAAATCTCCTGTTAAAAAAGAGAGTGGGCTTGGCGCTCTTTTACAGGATGGGGGTTCATCCACGGCCTCGGTCTGTTCCGTGTCCCTGGGTCTCCTTTCCGTGGGAGGACACGGAAGTGCGTGTTCTCTTCCAGAGGCTGCGTGAATCTCAGCAAAGCACATTCCTGCCTTCTTTTAAAAAAAAGTTTCCGCTAGGCCTGCAGCGACTTCCTCACCATCAGGCCCTACTATTAATAGTTCATCTTTTTTATTGTTACTGTTGGCTCTTTAATGTGTAAAAACCAACCCATGGGTTTATTAATTACTTCTACCGCTTCCTGTCTCTAAGTAAATGATTTCTGCCTTCATCTTTTTAAATTCTTTTGTTCTGCTTGCCTTCATGTTTTCTTCTTATTGTCTTCTAATTTCTTGAGTTGTGTAATTAAATAATGCATTTCCATTCACACTTGCTAATTGACATACAGATTTCCAGGAGAGAAATCCCTCTGAACACTTCCAGCCCTATGCTGTGGGCTGTGGATTCTGGCATTTCATGTTTCATTTTTCCTCATGATGAGATGTTTTGCCTTTCAGTATTGAGGTTTTAGTTTACTCTTTTTTTTTTAAATGTTTTTATATTTTTGAGAGGGAGACAGAGTGTGAGCAGGGGAGAGGCAGAGAGAGAGAGAGGAAGACACAGGTTCCGAAGCAGGCTCCAGGCTCTGAGCTGTCAGCACAGAGCCCAATGCGGGGCTCGAACCCATGAACCACAAGTTTATGACCTGAGCTGAAGTCAGACGCTTAACCGACTGAGCCACCCAGGTGCCCCTCAATTTACTCATTGATCAAAGTGTTGTTAAATAGAAATTTCTTAAATTTCCTTGTGGAAGGCTTTTATGATTGGTTTGACATTCCATTTTTTTTTTTAATCTCTGAATTTTTCTCCTATGTAGCATTTCTTTTGGTTTTTAGTGAAGTTTTCTTGTGGCTTAATAAAAGGTCAGTTTTTAAGGACTGTTCCATGGACACTTGAAAAAGTTAGCGTATCTTCTGTTTCCATGGCGTATAATTAGACATGGGTGAAGACTATCCACCTTATTAATTACACTGGTTTGGTCTTCCATATTGTGATGTGTTCTACTTTTATCTCTTATGAAACGAGACACGTATAAAGTGCCACCACTGGAGTGTCCCCATGCGTCCGCGTGCCATCTTTCCTTCTTCATAAATGCTGATTTCAGGGTATTTGGAGCATAAACCTTAGGTTTGTTCTGGCTTAACTTCAAGTCCTGGCTCTATCACCTATTAAGAGTTTGGCCTTGATTGAGTTCCTTTGTTTGGCTGAGCTGCCTTGTCTGGAAGATGGGAGGATGATTCACACCTTGTAGAATCCTGGCGAATTTAGGGGGAAAGCCTGTAACGTGCCAGCCCCACAGTAGATGCCAGTCCCTGCTGCTGTGCCTTTGCTTGCTGCCGGCCTTCTCAGATCCACGCTCGCTGGCGAGCGCAGCGGTTAGGTTGTGGTGGCCGTGTGCTCTCTAGCACGTTTCTAACGGTTCTGCGACTTCCTCGGAAGTTATTTCTCCAGGTCCTAACGCTACAGACACGACTAGTGTCACGCGTACTACTGAAATCGCGTTGCCCCTCTCCCGGTGGCTGCTTGGGCCATCATTCCCTTTACTACTTCCGCTGTGGTTGTTGCTAACGCTTCAGTGACTGTACTTGCTGCTACTCACACCGCGGCCGTAGCTTCTAGACAGCTGTTTCTCTTGCTGTATCGCCATTGCTACTGCAATCATGGTTGGTGCATTGATCTTATTTTTTAAATTTATTTTGGGAGAGAGAGAGAGAGAGAGAGAGAGAACACGAGGAGGAGGAGGGGCAGAAAGAAAGAGAGAGAGAGAGGGAGAATCCCAAGCAGGCTCTGTACTGCCAGCGCAGAGCCCGATGTGGGACTTGATCTCGTAAACTGTAAGATCATGGCCTGAGCCAA
This sequence comes from Cryptoprocta ferox, assembly GCA_028646485.1. Lineage (NCBI taxonomy): Eukaryota > Metazoa > Chordata > Mammalia > Carnivora > Eupleridae > Cryptoprocta > Cryptoprocta ferox. The sequence goes on along the minus strand of CM053576.1, from coordinate 128,187,320 downwards.
AATCGAGTCGACCGACTGCTCAGTCGACAGAGCCACCCAGGCGCCCTGAGGCGTTGCAATTATTTATGAGCCTTTTAGCATAAAAGGAGGTCAGACTGGCCAGAGGGTCCAGGCCTCATTCCGGCTTTTCCACATCCCCGCCTTCCTCACCTGCCTGCAAAGTGCCCCCCTAGACCTGATGCAACAGGTGACTGAGATAATATCTCCTTAAGGTCTGCAAAGCTCTAGGGAGGTAGAAGTGGCCTCAGAGATTATGACAGAGAACGACCGAGAGATAGAGGGAGAGCGGAGGTTAATACGGACCAAAGACTGCAAGACTGAGTGCCTCAGTCCCCGTGTCTGGTTCCAGATGAAATACCATTCGTGCAGAGAGAGGATCGCGCGCTGGGCTGGAAATTCTGGGGGCACGTTGATTCTGGGCTGTTCCTGGAGGAAGAGAGTAGGTAAGTGGAGGCCACGGTGTGTCGCTCGGCCCTCGGAATATTGACTCTCCGGTTTCCAGTGTTACGTCCAAGCTAAAGCTATGGATCCATAGATATAATAGTCTAGTTCAGGTTTCAAGATTTATCATCTCCTAAGTGAGACCAAGGAAATGGCTTCTGCGCAGGTTTCCAGGGAGTGGGGCCACACACCAGAGTGAGACTTCTTCAAGAAGGAATCCAGTGTGGTTATCATTAGGGCTTTACGGTCTGACGTCACCGACGAGCCCTTTACTTCCCAAGGAGAGATACAGTTACTTGCTCCTGTGCCTTCCAAATTGCGGAACATCGTGGCCCTGTGTCTGTCTTCCGTAGCCCACTAGGGACCAGAGGTGACATCAGAAGTGAGTGTGGGCCTCTAATCCTGGCCTCCTCTCCTATTTACAGGGCTACCTCCTCTGGGTCTCCACGCCTGGCTAAATGCAATCACGCAAAGGCGTATGAAGCAGTGAATGCACATATTAAATGCTCTGCGGATGTTATTATAACAAAGATCATCGTCTCTCCCCTGCCGAGAACATGGCTGTAGAGGGGAGTGACCACGTGCCTACATGTTTTAGGTGTTTGGGGAACATTACTATTTTCTCTTAGATGTTCCATCGCGACAGACAAGGATTGAGCACGAGAATAGAAGGTGATGTTTGCGGGGCTGACAAGAATCGACCAGAACCTTAGAATTTTGGAGGAGTCATGAGGAGACAGAGCTCAGCAGCTTTAAGTTAGGTGCAAACACGTGTGCACGTGCGTGAACCACTCATGCACAACACGAAGGCCGTGATGCTGAATGTGACATGGCAGCCATCAGCGTGCCAGTAGTTGGCTCAGATACGAGGCACACTGGAGAGGCAGCGCCCTGGCTCAGACACAGGGCTGACCTGGAGGCTGGGCCTGGGGAGGGGTGCCTCACCTGGACGGGTCCAGCGGGTGACCCTTGCTCCCCTGCTGTAATGAGTCCTGTCAATGGAAGCGATGGAAGGCAGTGTATTTCAGGGAAGCCAGATGGATTTCCCTAGGTTCCCAGCAGTTGGAGGGAGGTTACCCCCACTGGGGTAGGAGGCAAGGGGAGCTGAGAGCTGAATGATGAAGCAGCAGGTGGGAGAGCCACCCTGGAGAATTTCTGGGCTCAGGTGTGTATTACGAAAACCAGGTTTTTATCAGAAGCCCAAGCATTTCACCGGGTTGGGGGGTCGCTACCCCATGGCCAGTGTGGACAGAGCTGGGAGGCAACACACACCTTTGTGGGGGAAGGAACCTTCCCGCTGTGTGTCTGGGGAGGCAAAGTGCTGGAGAGCCTTGTTGGGCTGGGGCAAACGGGCTGTCCAGTTGCCCTGCCAAGAGGGACAAGTCTCAGGTGTGGTTGGGATGGTGTGGGCACCTTTCTCCCCGCCAGGCATTCTCCAGGTCACTAAGGGCATTTCCAGATGACTGGCCAAGAAAGCAAGTGCTAGCAGGTGAGGGGTCCACTGTGAATGGAGATCAAATGCAAAGGGGTCTGATGAGGTGAGGTGACCGATAAGGGATATTTTATCATGGCTTTTATGATCATTGGTCACTTAGAAATCTTTCCTGAGGCTCACCTGCTTTAAAAAAATAGTATTTCTACAACACAGGCATCTACAAGTTGGTTTTTTAGGTATAATATTTGATCATTAAATTCCATGGATGAAGAACTGGACCTTTGAGATGAGTAATTTGCCCAGATTCAGGCAGCGCGTGAGAGGTGGAAAAGATGTGACTGGACTCAGAATTGGTGCTTTGTCTCTTGGCCTGAGTGTCTTAAATTCATCCAGCTTCTCAGAAGTCAGCAATGGGTTGGTTCCTTCTTGAAGGTCATTTATGGCAACGTGTATATTTAACTGTTGCCTGCAGGCAGTCTCTGGTGCTGTGCGGGTGTACGTTTGCGAGTATGAGATGTTCGCCTGAGCCTGCATCAGATCCCACCTTAGCCGACCAGGGGCCGTTCCCACTGAACCTCACCAAACACCCAGCAAGGCTGTTTGGCTGTTTTATAACACATGTGAGTGAGGCCGGGCTGGGTCCTGTTGTGTGATGATGCATAATTCCCTTTCATTGAGCCCTGGAAACATCTGTTTCTCTTCAGCCTGTTTAAAGGTTTTGCTTTATTAGATATTGGTTAATGATCACAAAGTCATTTGCCATTAAACACGGGTACCCCTCCCTGCACTTGATGCTGGTGTCTGGGGCCAGGGGTAGAAGAGCTGAGTCTGTACCCAGTGTGTAGGCATTGGCGCAGGAAGACTGCGAGCCCCAAGTCAGCAGAGCATCCAGCTGAGACCCCCCTCCCCCGAGCTTGTGCTTTGCGCTCTCTTATTCCCACCGGTCCTGTTGGCTCAAGACCTTATCATTTCCTTGAGTGGGGGCTCTTCCCAGCCCTGTCCAAATATAAGAAAGCTCCTGCACAATGGAGTTAGTCTGGTGTGCCTGCACTGTTGCGCTGATCTTCCTTAGAAGAATACAATTGACTGTCTAGAAAAATGCCAAGAAAAATGGATGCCAAGAAAAATGGTGCACGCTCACAGTGCTTGCCTGATTCTCCAGGAGCAGTAAACCCGACTTGACTTGAGCAAGGCCCTGAGAGGAGACATGCAGCTCAACTGCAACCACGAGCAGCCCCATCACCAAGCTCTCAGGCTCCAGAAAGTGATTTTGTTCTCATGGAGCTTCGCAGTGCCTGCAGCACTGCCCCATGATGCCACAGCCGTTGGCTACGAGGGGCCCTCGTTGGCCTCTTCATGCTGGGGTCCATGTCAGGGATTTTATAGGAAGCATGGGACAGAAATGTAAGAAGTCATGATTCTTTATCTGCTTAACCAAAGCTCAGTTGGGTTCCCTCGGTGTGTCCAGAAGCAAAAGTACAGCTTCTCCTTCAACGGTTCTTCACCTTGATTGTGCATTAGAGCCTCGGAGCCTGGGAGCCCACCAACACCAAGGTCATATCCCAGAGAATTAAGTCAGAGCCCCCGGGGGCTGAGACGTAGGCAGCGTTATTTTCTTTTCAGCTCTGGATCATATCAATGTGCAGCCCTATTGAGAACCGCTAGTGTGCCAGGGCTTAGAGAAAACAGCAGGTGTGTTATATTAGAGAAACTAATTTTACTCCATTCTGAAACAGCCAAGTTATTTTTCAATAGTTCAGTTTGGCTGTAGAGTGTTAATTTTGGATCTTCAACATTCAGCAATTAAAAAAAATTCCTTGAACTTGAGGGATGCAGAGCATTCCACGATGTTCCATTTCAGATATCCACTCAGCGTGTATTCAGTAACGATTGCCAGGGTTTTACCTAATGCTAGGCATTGTGCTGGACACAAAGACGATATGGCCGACCTCTGCGTGAGAAATGATCTAGTGTGTGAGAGAAACAAGCCAATGACTCCCGTCCAGTGTCGATGAAAGGAAACCCACTTTACAGCAATGGTCTAAATGAAGATAGGGTCCATCCCAGCTCTAGCAGATGTCCAGCTTCCAAGAGTAATATCTGCTTAGGGCAAGACCACTCGTCCGGACGGCTCTGCTCTCTCTCCCTGAGCATTAGAGTACCGCCTCTGTACTTGGGCTTTGAGATGTGTTTCATGGCACCTTCTGTTTGAAAATTCACGCACCTGGCCCAGTGCCACACTCTTTGCATTTATAGGAAAGTCCACAGCTCTGGGTGATAGGTTACTATGAATGTATTTCACTAATCAGAAAATGTTGGTTTTTTTTAGATAGTTTCCCCTTCCTGGATATCAGCCTTTCTCCTGGGGCTCCTTTGGGTGAAGACACTCCTCTTCCATTGCCGACACTATAGAACCCCAGCACCCACAATGCACTCCAGCCTCCTGTTATTTGAAGGGACGGGGTTGGTGCAAGGTACTAACACAAGACCAGGTCCCTGGAAGAGTATTAGTGGAATGAGCGAGGCTGGAGAACTGGGCTGCAGAGACCCCACGGGTGTGTGGCAGGCCTTTCCCACCTCCCCTTAGACTCCACTCCAGCTACCTGGTGCATAGCAACCAAGAGGATTTTCTCCCACCAAACTACACCACTATCCTTCCCCACTGTCTGCTTCCCCAAATCCGCCTATTTGTGCAATAATTTCCAACCCTCGGGTTCTGCAAAACTCCTTTGCACATCAAATGTTTAAGTCTGTTCATTTATCCCAGTGAGTTCATCTCTTTCTTTGACATTCTTTTGATCAACAGGGGACTTGAGTGAGCCTTTAGTCGTGACTCCTGCCCACAGGTCCATGTCAGGGACTATATCACTTATGCTATATGTTACCACATCATTATTTTATGTAAATTAAAAATTTACGTAAAGAGTAAGGGTATTTATTAGGAGATTGAGTTCCACTTCCTGCTTTCCCCTCAAAGAGCTTGGCTGGGCTGTTTGGATTTCCAAGGCCTTGATTTGCTCCCATGTAAGTGAGAGGTTGGGGCTCTGTCCCAGTCTGATTTGAGCTTTTGGTGTGAGACCGTTAAAAAAAAATCTAAGTCTCAGTTAAAGACAACTGAAACAACAACGACTCAATGGCTTATCCAGAAGGCTTGTAAAAAATTTCTAGCTCATTCTAGATCTTTTTTTCCACAAACAGCCCTCTGCCCCCAGTGATGAGCACCTCTTGACCATCTGGGCATGACATTCAATGCCTCTTACCCTTTCATTTCCCAAATATCCTGTGGTGATTCAGTGTAGAAATCTGTCACAAGTGCAGCTCACAGTGGGTGCACACTGTATGTGACGGCTGTCTTCCTGCCTTTCCCAGACCCCAATGATGGGAAACTCCAAGGCGGGACATTCCTAACAGCCTCTACCCACAATGCTGTCTTCTGTGTCCAGCATGTCTGCTTCCCGATGGTTGTAGGTGACAGACACTTGTACCAGTGGAGTGGCTAAGGAATGTCACTAGGTGTGTGTTGGCTTTAAGGAAGAAAAAAAAGAGAAGCAGAGGAGTTGGGCTTTTTCTCTTTAGCTTTTGTGGCTGGCTGCTTCCTGCTTCATAAATCTGGGGTGGGAGGTGGGGGAGTCGGTGAGCTGCTCCCCACGTCCCCAGCCTGTGGGAGGGGTCAGCGGCAGCACCTCTCTGACCAGCTGCCGAGTCCATCTGCAGCTGGGACCACTTCGTGATCTACGGCCACAGCGCTGCTTCATGGCAGCTGGTGTGAATGGGAGTGGAAAAATAAACCCTTTTCTTCCCCAACATCAGGAAAAGAAAAAAGCTCCCAAAGACACACCACACACACACACACACACACACACCCCTCAACTCTTCCTGGTTGCAGTTCTCAGCTTGTGGTCTAAGCCCCTGGGTTGGGGTTTTTACTTTTGAAGATTTTTTTGTTTGGGAGCAGATTGAACCCCCAGTGATGTACCAAGGTCGTTGGCATCCAAGTTTCCAGCCTCCAAGGGAGTTAGGAGGAAAAGCCTGGGAAAAAGGACTGGTGTTGAATTAAGAGGGAAAACACGTTCATTTCCATTCCCCTTTGGATTTTAATTTCAAAACATACACCTTAAAATGACAGATTGCAAGCAGCTATTTTGCCAGCCAGCGGAAATTCCGTGTTTTACTGGACTAGCTTCGTAATGCAGGGGACTGAATACGGACCATGGGTCTGTGTGCTTTTAACTCCGCGCCTGTGCCCACACCCGGCACCCAGCAGCCCTCGGAATCTTGTCCAAATGCCCCTTTGTTCAGCTGGGCTCTACTCCTCTCTGAAAGTATCATGCCTCAGTTAGATAACACAGGATTCTGATAGGAGCCGAGCAAAAGAACAGGCATGCATTTTTTCCCTTCCGCTTGGCAAGTATCTTTAATAGATACTGATAAATCCAAGCACTCTTTAGTCTTTGGTTAAGAAAAAACTCAAGGCCCTGAAGGGACTCAGAGCCCAGAGAGAGAAATGGAACTAAATGCATTAGAGTAGTAGGTGTTAGGACAAGTATTTTCAGAGGACCCTGTGGGGTGCAAAGGAGGAAGTTACCAAGCCCGCCACTGGGGAGATGTGTCAGCAAAGGAGGGGGGCATTATGGTTTAGAATTGCCAATTCACACAGCCCAGAGTAAATGCTACTATCTCCAGGAAGCTCTTTCTGTCATTTCAGCCTAACGTGATTTTTCCATCTTCTGGGCTCCAATATTTTAGTTTCTAAAACTTGTTTTTACTAGTTCGAATGGATATCTAATTTCTATCCCTAGACATCATGGGGGCAAGGATGGTATATGATACACCCTGTATTCCTATTCTTATACTTGGCAGGATAGATAAATAGTACATGTTTCTTCTTTGCCTGAATAAAGAGCTAGGCAGGAATTAACCTTACTCAAGTTCATGCTAAGATCTGTGTGCCTTTGGCCTTCATGCTGTGCCAAACCCTGGCCGGCTCAGGTCCAGTGTGGACAGATTGGAGGCGGGGGCTGAGTTCGTTGCCTGCAAAGAATCCTCAGGAAAGCTGGCCTTCCCAATGAAGTTAGTGGTTGTAAAGGTTCTTTGTCCTGATGCTGTGACATGGGGAAGGTGAGTGCTAGTTGCAAGAGAACGTGCTAACAGGAATCAAGAGAATAAGGCCTAAAGATAGACACAGTTGAGGAAAGCTGGATTGGCATGAGAAAATATATCATATTAAAAAGGTCATGGTCCATGGGCTTCCTTCTTCTGCCACAGTGGATATGTGTCATATAGAAAAAAAATGGATTACGACTCAGGTAAAGACATTTGTAGAAAGGGAGCCTGTGCATTTCTTTTTAAAATCATAGTAACAAGTGTGTATGGTTTAGAAAATTCAGAGTAATAGAAGCTTAAGGAAAACCTGTAGACTCCATTACACTCTTCCTTGGACCCCAGACTCAGCTCCTTCAAACTCCTTGCTGTTTCTTCTGGCTTAGAACTTCACGTTTCTAATAATACATATTTATCCTATTTTTTATAAGCATATTCTCTATTATTTACACTATGGAAGATGAGGCTTCATATAGCATACCACATGTTCACCACACATGTATTTTATTAAAAATTGATTTTTTTTCTATGTACCGGTTAATAATTCTTTTTGAAAGATATTTAAAGTCCCATTAAATACCATCCAATACTTAGGATGTGTATTGATCCCGTTGTGTTGTTGCTGTTGAGACATCCTTCGGAGACCTCCTGTCTTCAGGCTCCAGCACAGACTATTGCATGGCGAGTCTGTGGTTCATATGTCACCCTGGAACTTGGCCTTCACCAGTTTCCGGGAAACCCATTTTTTACCACACCGAATGTGGCTTGCCTTCTTTCTAAACTTCACAACTTCCTCTTTTGTTGGAAATGTCCTCTTTTGTTTGTTGGAGTACATCCTCTAGTAGCTTTCTGCGAAAAAAAAAATGTGCGTAAGATGTTAATCTGGTGGGACGCTGCATGTAAAAATGCAATTATTTGGAGCTAACATTTTGTTTTGGACAAACAATACTAAATCAGAAATTACATTAATCTCTCAACATTAGATTCTGCAGATAATTATTTCATTGAGTTGGAGTTATTGTTGTTATGTTCCCATCTGAGTCCTGATCTTTAAAGATGTGTTTCTTCCCTCTGAAGCTTTCAGTCTCTTTTCCTCATGTTTGATATTCTGAAATTTTGCCCTGATGTTTCTTGCTGCGGGTATTTTATTTGTTTATTGATTGAGTGGGTCACTTTATTTGTTTCCTGTGGCCACAACAATCACCACTAACTGGGTGTCTGGAAACAAAACAGATGTACCCTCTCAAGTTCCGGAGGCTGATAATTTGAAATCGGTTTCCCGGGGCTGGAATCAATGTGTTGGCAGGGCCGTCCCACCTCCACAGAGTCTGGGGGAGAGCTCGCTCCCTGCCTCTTCCGGCTTCTGGCAGCTGCTCCTTGGTTTGAGGCTGCAGTGCTCCCTCTCTGCCTCTGTGCCCACAGTGCCTTCTCTCCCGCATGTGTCAGATCTCCTCTGCCTCTCTTATAGATACACAAATGATTGCATTTAGAGCCCACCTGGATCATCCAGGAAAGTCCCCCATGTCAAGACTCTTAACTTAATCACATTTTCAAAGACATTCACAGGATTTAGGGGTTAGGGCATTCACATTGTCTGGGGGCTGTTACCCAGCCAGCCACCGTCATTCAATAGGAACTAAAGTCTTTGGTCCTCTCTTTCTTTCCTTCCCTTCCCTTCCTTTCCCTTCCCTTCCCTTCCCCTCCCCTCCCCTTTCTTTCTCTTTCTTTCTTTCTTTCTTTTTCTTTCTTTTTTTCTTCCTTTCTTTCTTCCTTTCTTTCTTCCTTCCTTCCTTCCTTCCTTCCTTCCTTCCTTCCTTCCTTCTTTCCTTCCTTCCTCTGTCTCTCTCTTTCTTTTTTTCAAATTTTTTCACGTTTATTCATTTTTTTGAGAGACAGAGACAGAGCGTGAGTGGGGGAGGGGCAGAGAGAGAAGGAGACAGAATCCAAGGCAGGCTTCAGGCTCTGAGCTGTCAGCACAGAGCCTGACGTGGGGCTTAAACCCATGAACCATGAGATCATGACCTGAGCTGAAGTCAGGTGCTTAACCGACCAAGCCACCCAGGCACCCCTCTCTCTCTTTCTTTCTTAATTGAAGTATAGTTGACACATGTTACATTGGTTTTAGGTACAACACTGTGATGTAACAAGTCTATATTATGCTGTGCTCACCACAATATAGCTACCATCAGTCACTGTACAATTCTGTTATGGTTCCATTGACCATATTCCCCATGCTGTGCCTTTCATCTCTGTGACTTATTCCTTCCGTAACTGGAAGCCTGTCCTTCAGCCATTTTGTCCATCCCCCAACCCCCTCCCCTCTGGTAACCACCAGTTTATTCTCTGTATTTATGAGTCTGTTTTTGCTTTGTTAGTTTATCTGTTTTGTTTTTTTTAGATTTTACATACAAGTGAAATCATAGGATACTTGTCTTTCTCTATCTGGCTTATTGCACTTAGCATAATACCCTCTAGGTCCATTCACATGGTCACAAATGGTTAGATCTCATTCTTTTTTATGGCTGAGTAATATTCCATCGTCTTTATAAACCACATCTTCTTTATCCATTCATCTATTGATGGACACTTAGGCTGCTTTCACATTTTGGCTACTGGTAATAATGCTGCAGTGAACATAGGGGTGCATATTGCTTTTTGAATTAGTGCTTTCATTTTCTTTAGGTAAATACCCAGTAGAGGAATTACTGGATTATGTAGTATTTCTATTTTTAATATTTTGAGCAAACTGCATACTGTTTTCCACAGGAGCTGTACCAGTTTTCATTCCCACCAACAGTGCACAAGGATTCCTATTTTCCCACATTTTCATCCACATATGTTATTTCTTGACTTTTTGATAACTAGCCATTCTGACAGGTATAAGGTGATATATCATGTGATTTTGATTTGCATTTCCCTGATGATGAGTGATATTGAGCATGTTTTTGTTTATCTGTTGGCCATTGAAGTCCTTTCATTCTAAGACATTTTCTTTTATTATCTCTTTAATAATTCTTCCCTTACATTTACTCCATGCTTTCTGGAACTCCTGTGATTGAGACCTTTGACTTCCCAGATGAATCTTCTTAGTGTCTTATATTCTCCTATTTTCCATTTCCTATCATTTTTATCCCAGTTTCCAAGAGATTTTCTAAAATATAGCTCCTGGCCCTTGTGTCATGTTTTTAATTTTACAAATTTTAGTTTTAATGTCTAAGGGCTCTATTGTTCTCTGATTGTTCATACTTAATAGCCTCTGCCCCTGGTTCGTTGATAGTCTTATCTCTCTGAAGACTTCGATTAAATATATTTTTAAAGTTCTCTTCTGCTCATTGCAGTGCCTCAGTTTTCCTCCTTTTTCTTTTTCTTCAGCTTTGATTGACCTTTCCTGCTAGAGGCTTTCCTCAGATCTCTGCTGTTCTTGGTTTTCTGCTTGGATGCAAGAGTCTAATACAAAAAAGCTGATGGGAAGATCTGTGTGTGTGTGTGTGTGTGTGTGTGTGTGTGTGTGTGTGTGTGGCTTAGGAAATGGTAAGCTTCACTTCGGGTAGTTGGTGCTTGGGATAGATATGGTGTGTACCTGTCTGTTCTCTCGGGCTCACCTATTCTCCAGAAATCTATTCTCATATCTGTTGCCCATGGTGTGCTGAGGGCCAAAGAGAGGAAGTTTGGAAGACATCCCCTTCATTAGGGTAACTTCCTTCCCTCTGTCTTCAGCCTCATACTTTACCTTTACTCTCTTTTTTACTCCTGTCTGGAGACTCCCTTGGGGTTTCTCCATGAAGCACAGGCCCAGTGTCCCATCCGAATGGTGGGTATGGCTGCCTCACTGTCCAGGGTGGAGCCCATCTGGTCTAGCTCTGTATGGACATCTCATCGGCTCTTCTGTTTCAGCCTCTCTTCTTACAGTGGCTTCTAGAAGTAAGTGGAGCCTTCATTTCCTCAGATTTTCTGTGGCCTGTGCATTAGTAAGCTCTTGCCTTTTAAATACTATGATTTAAATTTTTTGTTTGGATAAACAACAGACATTGAGCGCATACCTTGTCCCCATTAGCATGTGAGGCATAATCTGGGAAATGTGAATGCTTTGATGTGGTAGATTATTCATGGAGGAGACATATAGGGGATGATTCAAAATTGAGTTGAGAAAGGTCAGGAAAAGCTGATCAAAAAAGTTCCCGTATGCTGGACCTTGGAGGTTGAATTCATTTTGTGGGCTGTGAGGCACCTACAAAGGGTTTGAAACACAGAAGCAATATGTCTAGCAGCGCATTCAAAAAGGTGTGCTCACCAAATCCCTGTCTGTCTCTCCTTTGATTCTTGTGGCTTTTTTCTTTTTGTATTTTCCTTTTCCTCTTTCATGGTCTTTCGGATAATAAACACTTTCATTATAAATATCCCAAGTAGATTTCCTTTCTTTGGGTTTGAAATATCTTAGCATCAAGTAATCCTGTAACTAATTTAGCTCTTCTCGCCATTTCTTTTTCTTTCTTCCTTTCTTTTCCTTCCTTCCTTCCTTCCTTCCTCCCTCCCTCCCTCCCTCCTTCTTTTTCTTCCTTTCTTTCTTTCTTTCTTCCTTTCTTTCTTTCTTTCTTTCTTTTTTTCTTTCTTTCTTTCTTTTTCTTTCTTTCTTTCTTGTTTTTATTGTTGTTGTTACAAGCACAAATAGTTTGATTTGTTTGAGTAAGATTTTTTAATTATTATTAAGATAAACAGTTCACAGCAATAAAAAGAAGTCAGTGCTTACAATAGCTGAAAATGGATAGACATAGAGATTTGGAACATCTTTGATCACTGAACAGGAGGGCAGCTTCAAGATTTGTGACTAAAGGTTGTCCAAGATTCCCATATTTTAAAGATTTGCAGGCAAGCTCAAAACCTGCTTAAAATAAGGAACTCCTGTCTCAGATGCCGACGTGTACTTGTCCTGCATATGGATAGTGCTTATTTTGTAAATGTCATCCCAGGGAAGGTCAGAGCCACCCACCTGGTCCTCGTCTTTACCAGCCGTAAAAAGAGAAAGCTGTGGAGAGAGAGCTTCCAAAAAACTTACATCTCTGGCCATGTATAAAAAAGCAGGAGAGAAGCCAAACACCTACTATGTGCAGGCTCTGTGCTGGGCACTTGGCCGCCATTCGCAGTACTTCCTGGAGCCATCATGACAGGCAGGTGGTTCTATTACCATCTTCAGCTGGCAAAACGGGCTTTGCGGTCACCAGGTCTAGGTCACAACGGTGGCTTGGGGGAGAGAGCAGTCTGCAGCCAGGGCCGTCTGGGGTCCCACAGCTGCCTTTTCAGGTTTCACGAGAGTCAGGACAAATCATATGGTTTCTTCGCGGCACACGCTGCCGAGAACCATCTCCAAATGCTACTGTGTGTTTGAAGGGAAAGCAGGGCTCTTTCGCGCCTCCTTGTCAGCGGTGACAGTCCGCCTTCCTCCCGTGTGGCGCCGAGGGTCAATTTAAATCCTCTGAAGTGCCAAGAGCCCCATCTGCTTCTCCATCTGAAATGGGAATATTTTGCTCTTTTTTTTTTTCCTTTTTTTAAAATCTTGATTTGGTCTTTCAGTGTTTTGTGCTGCAGCCTTCAGCCCAGATGCCAAAAATGAGGGACGTGTATTAAGTGGTAAGGGGGAAATCAGTGAAATTGAAACGAACGAGAGACGAAGATTGGAAATGGGAACAACAAAAATGAAGTCTTGCTGTAATATCCAGTCCAGGTGTGATGGGGAATGAAAGCGGGTCCCTAAGCGATTCCAACAGCGCCGAGGAAGCCCCCACAGTGGGGCTGGGGGGTCAAGACGGCCCCAGAAGGCGTGCCAGATGCACCTTGAAGAGCCTGCCCACCCGTGCAGCCCGCGCTGCCGTCCCGCTGCTGTGTGTTAAGGATGCTCGTGTTTTACGTGTGCTCGCCCGAGGGGGGGGCGCGGCGGGAACGCACCGGATGTTGGAAGATGCACATGGTTCACATCCATGTGCAAAGCTCCAACTCTTCCATCACAAGCAGTGTTTTGGAGAATCGTAGAATTACAGAGCTTGAAGCCGCCGATGGTGATTGAGGTCCCGGCGGGAGTAGGGGGCTAGGGGCAGGGATCAGGGATACTGGGATGAGCACTGGTTCTGGAGTCACAGGACCCATGTGTGCTGCTGGCCAACCTCCAGGATTTCCTCCTCCTCTAGGGAGGGTGTCACAGAGTTCACTAGACAGCAGGTGAGCTGGCCATGGATAGGACAACATGCTAAGGTGACAAGGTGTCATTAATGGACACCTCATCCGAATCTCTCATTTCATAGTTGGGGAAAGGGAAACCTAAAGAAGTAAAATTATTATTTTCCTTTTTCCTTTCTAACCATCGTTGTTTAGCTCTTTGCACTAATTAAAGCTTCTTAGTCTTTGCTCTCCCCCTCGATTCTCGCAGTGAACCCATGAAGCAGGCTGAATGGTCCTCATGGTACAGATGGGATGCAGACACAGGAGACCTGGGGCTGGTGGTCCCTGTGGAGTGTGGTGAGGTCTGGAGATGGGGGCAAGGTGGCTTGCCCTGTGCTGGGCCAGCTGGCCCGTGGGGGAATCTCTGGGATGCCAGGGAGTTGTTTCAAGGCCGCTTTGGGGAAAAATGAGGACCCCTACCTTTTCCAGTTTTATTTTATTTTATTTATTTTTTTACATTTATTTATTTTTGAGAGACAGAGAGAGACAGAGCGTGAACAGGGGAGGGGCAGAGAGAGAAAGAGACACAGAATCCGAAGCAGGCTCCAGGCTCTGAGCTGTCAGCACAGAGCCCGACACGGGGCTCGAACCCACGAACCGTGAGATCATGACCTGAGCCGAAGTCGGACGCTCTACTGACTGAGCCACCCACGCGCCCCTACCTTTTTAAATTTTAAAATGAGGCTTCCGTGCAGATTTTGTTTTGTATATGCAAAAAGGGTGAGACTAATGTCTTCAAAACTTTGAAAACTCGAGTTATGCTCTGACTCCCTGATTCGATACATAGAACTATGACTCAGAGAGGTGAAGACACGCCACCAGGACACACAGCCTCATCCGAGACTGCCCACTTCTACTAACTCTGAGATAAGCACCCCTGCTATCAAACTGAAACGCTTCCGTTTAGGCTATTACGCACATTTATTTGATGGATCCCATGCGGATGTCAAAATAAAAGCCGAGCTCTATATCCATGATGAGAAAATATTTTTGGAACACAAAAACAATCATTTCTGAAATATTTCCATAACTGCTTGAAGAGCAGGTCACTTAACAATGTGCCCTTTGGCGCGTGGGTGGCTCAGTCTGTGAGGCGTCCAACTCTTGATTTCGGCTCAGGTCATGATCTCAGGTGTTCGTGGGTTCAAACCCCACATTGGGCTCTGTGCTGACAGTGTGGACCTTGATTGGGATTCTCTCTCTCTCTCTCTGCCCCTCCCCCACTCATGCTCTCCCTCTCTCTCTCTCAAAATAAGTAAACTTAATTTTTTTAAAAATATGCATCTTTTTGTTGAGTGTACAGTAAGAATTTGATACATCATAGACACTTCAAGTCTTGCCTTAATTAAAAGTTAAGTCGGGATGCCTGGCTGGCTCAGTAGGTTGTGCATGTGACTCTTGATCTCAGGGTCGTGAGTTCAAGCTCCATGGTGAGCATGGAGCCTACTTGGAAAAAAAAAACAGTTAAGGCAAATTAAAATCAGTAATAATCGAATTATTTCCTAACATGAAAGGCAAATGGAAAACGGGCATTAATAATAAATGTTTCCTGTTATAATTTCTGGGGTTTTAAAGACACTGGGGACCTGTGTCTTTGAACATGTGGGTCTCGTAAAGTGAAGGTGGGTGAGCCCATGACAGCATGCATTACCTCAGGGCAGGGAAGATCGGACAAGGCGTCCCTCACCACCTGCTGTGCCCCGGCATGTGGGCGATGCCGGACCTTGGCGGTCCTTCCCTGGAGAAAAGTCTGTCCGAAGAAACCAGTTCCTTGGTAGGTCAGGGTCTGCCTGAAGGGAAGCTGGCTTGGCCTCCAGTGACAGAGACAGAGCACCCTGTCCCCTGGAGGAGGGCCGTCCAATGGTGCAAATGGCTCTGAATCACGGGGTCCAAGGGCCGCCTCTCAGAGCAGATCCCTGGCTGGCGGCTCTGTGTTGGGCCCGAGAGCCGTTTGATTTATTTGTTTTTCAACTCAGGAGACATTTGCTTTCTATTTTTCTTGTCTTCCTCTCCCTGGCCTCTCCTTCGATGTTGCTTGTTCAGCACGCTGGTACCTATTCCCTGCTA
The DNA here is from genome assembly GCA_028646485.1 of Cryptoprocta ferox. Classification (NCBI taxonomy): domain Eukaryota; kingdom Metazoa; phylum Chordata; class Mammalia; order Carnivora; family Eupleridae; genus Cryptoprocta; species Cryptoprocta ferox. The sequence goes on along the minus strand of CM053576.1, from coordinate 128,172,067 downwards.
AAGGAACCCGCTTATGCATCCAGGTGTTGGAAATCTGAAAGCAATCTTGGCCCCATGGAGAAATTTCCTTGGAGAAATCACCAGCTCCGTCCTCAACAGCAGGTGTCAGTGTTGCAGCAGAAAACGCGCCAGGGCCCTGGCCAGCCCAACAGATATTTTTACCCAAAGGAGAAAAGGCCCAACGTGAGACACAAACATGGCAAAAGAAACTCCGAAATGAATGTGGAGCCTCATAAAAGGCTATAAATTATCAGCATGTCTTTAAAGGCTGAGCTGTTGGCTTTGAGCTGATGAGCTCCCCAAGATCACCTCCTCAAGGCCCAGGCTGCTGTCCTCGCCCAGGAAGGAGGTAGAAGGAAAGAGGCACCAAAACCCCTCCTCTCCTGACCACAGGCCTTGGGACGTGCGGAGTTTACTTGATTTGCAGGGGGCGGGGGGTGGGGGGACAGGCAGCGAGAAGGAGAGCTGGCAGACCCCACTCACTGCTCCCTCCCCGGCTCCTTCTGGTGGAGGCCAACACAAGCAGTGCGCATGCCCGGACTTCTCCCAGCTGTCCCCATGCATGGGATCCGTCAATGTCTTCAGGCTGGGACTCCTTCCCAAGAGCCCTGATGGTTGCCCGACTCAACACGATCCCTTTGCTCTAAAATGTGCTTTGCTCTTTGCAGACGTGCTTGTTCATTTAAATACAGACATAATGACATATAAATAAGTCAGAATTTACCGACCTTTACGCACACATGAGAAAGGCCTATTTCAGTGCAGGGGACTTGGAGATGCAGCTTAGCACATAGCTGTGGATGTAGGTGGCTGTGTGCAGACCTCACAGACAGAGAAAACCAAAGAAATGAAGAGAAACTGGGAGAGATTGGGCTGGGACTGGATGGGTCCAGAGTGAGATCCGTGTCTCCCCCAGCAGGATCTCTGATGCCAGGAGGCCGTGCCAGGGGCCGGCCGGGAGCTGCAGCACCAGTTAGCTGAGTGGCTTATTCTTCCCAATGAGCCAAGCTTCCCAGGAGTGTGCCACAGCATCCACAGCCCTGGAAGGATCCATTTAGTTTTGACTTCGGTGAAAAGAAAAGTCAGAATATTTGTCACCTCGAAAGTCCCAGGTGCTGGGGACACCTCAGAGTGAATGAATAAGGTTCTCCGGGGATGATGGAGGAAACATTGTGTGAACAGCTCAGATTCAAGCCACAGGCTAAATTGTTGTGTGTGGGGTGGGGGTGGGGGATGTAATTCAACACATTCAGTGCAATTTTTCATTTTAAAAAGTATCTTTAAATTCTATTTTTTTAATTAAGCCATTTCTATTGATGTTATTTATGTTGTATTTTAGTTTAGTTTACTTACGTTTATTTATTTATTTTGAGGGAGACACAGAGAGAGAGGGGAGAGAGAATCCTAATCAGGCTCCTCACTGTCAGTATAGAGCCCATTAGCTCATGACCTGAGCTCAAACCAAGAGTTGGACGCTTAACTAATTGAGCCACCCAGGAGCCCTGGTTTTATTTTATTTAAAATGTTCATTTCAGTATGGTTAGCGTACAGTGTTCATTTAGGTGTACTACGCCGTGATACAGCAATTCTCAGTGCTCATCAAAACAGGTGCTGTCTTGACCCCTTCACCCAGGTCACCCATTTATGTTGTAATTAAAAAAGTCATCCTTGCCACGTTTCCGTTGGATTCTTTCATTCGCCTCTGTTTCTGTCTTTGTAAAAGAAGTAATGGACTTTCTATTTCAGAGAAGTTTTAGTTCTGTAGAAAATTGGGCAGGTAGCACAGAGGGTTCCGGAAGACCATCTGTGCTCTGCCAGTTTCCCGTTATTACCAGCGCTCATTAGCGTTGTGTGTTTGCTACAACTGAGCCAATAGGCAAGAGTGTTTACTGCAGCCCACTGTTGACATGCGAGTTCACTCATTTTTGTACATTCTGTGGGTTTTGGCGAATGCATGATGTCACGTATGTACCTGCACTGTGTCAAAGAGAATAGTCTCACTGCTCTTAAAATTATCTGCCCCCCCAATTCATCCCTACCCTGTGACTGGTTTTAATTCTTGACCTGAAACTAGCTAACTGTGTGACTTTCAGTTAGTCATCTGATCTTTCCAAGCCTCCGCTTTCAAATCTGCGAAATAAGATTTATAATGTTACCTACTTCATGGGGTTGCTGTAAGGAATAAGGGAGAAGAGAAATATAAAAGTACTAAGAACAGGGGCGTGTGGGTGGCTCAGTCAGTTAAGCGTTCAACTCTTGGTTTCAGCTCAGGTCATGATCTCATGGTTCATGAGATCAAGCCCCACACTGGGCTCTGAGCTGACATCGTGGAGCCTGCTTGGGATTCTCCCTCTCTCCCTCTCTCTCTTTGCCCCTCCCCTGCTTGCTCTCTCTCAAAATAAACATTAAAAAAAAGGACTGAGTGCAAGTCCCTATGTATAGCAACTATGCATTAATTAATTATTTATTAATAATAGATAAGATAGAGTAATACTTGGCTTTCCTTCCACAAGTACTGACCTTTCTGGTGAGATGGATTCTCAGACATGAGAGGAACGAAGGGCCTTTGTCTCTTGCTACATCGTGAGTGGTGCTAAGGGTTGATTATGGGCTTCATGCAGGAACCTGAAGCCAGGTACCACCTAAGTAGGAGGGAGTCTTGATCTTAATCATCAGTGTCCATTAAGGGCAGAGGAAGGAGAAGAGATGTCATAGGGGCTTACATATGTGCCTCAGTTCAGATAAGCCCAGAGTGGCTGGGGAAACCTCCCGGGCTGATGCAGCTCATGTTGTGGCCCCTTAGCTCCACACCCCAGTCTCACAGACCCCTGATGCCTGAGTCCACTTCCCATTAATCTAAGCTGCTGCTTGTATGCTTTAGTTCAAGAAGCAAATCCCATCCATCTGAAATAGAAAGGACTTTATACAAGGAGGTACTATTAGTGTGGTAAATCCCAGGTCAATTTACCTAGTCCTTTGGTTGGGATCAGGGGTTTAATTCCTTAACTCAGGAATTTCTGTAATCACTCTGCATCATCTCTACTCCCAGGATAGAGCAAGACATGAATTTTTCAACTTGTCCATCAGAAAGATTCAAGAGAATCCATGCAGACTCTGCCCTGCCCTTGCGATGTGACGGGTGGGGCTGACTGTCCTCCAGACGCTGACCTGCAGTGCTGTGGGCAGATGTGGGGCCAATGCACAAAGGGCCATAGTTTGAAGTAAACATGAGAGGTGAGACATGTGAAAACCAGTATACAAAGAGCTGGAGATGCCCCTTATGATCTGGGGGCAGAGCTCATTTCTAAATGAGTCCTGGTCTCTCTTTTTCTCCTTGTCTTCCTTCCCTTCCGTTGGATTTCTGTGCCAGACTGAATTGGTGTAGAGCATGGGATCAATGTAAACACAGGGGTAAAGTAGGTCAGATCTCCACTTCTGTTTTAGAGGGGCGATGACCTTCCTTACCCAGCTCCCACCGTTTGGTCTGGAGCAGCCAGAGGGATGGGCCTGCTTGGGAGCAGCCATCACATTTCATGTCCTAGGATAAGATGAAATGTCCCTGGAGGTAGCAGCCACATGCAGCAACTTAGACTCCCAGAGTACGGATAGCACGGAGCATCCAACCCAGCAGGGAAATCACAGCCCTGAACCTGAGTGCTCCCTGTCCGGGCTGCATTTTGGGGATGGGGGTCTGTTGACTTCATCTGTTTGCCTCTAGTTCTTATCAGAATTTTGACTGTAGTGGTACAAATTTCTAGCAGATCAAATATCTATTTCTAACACAATACCAGTTTCTAACAGGGCTTTTTAAGCTCAGAATATCTGAAAATCGTAAGAGAATTAGATGAGAAGGGGCCACACCCACACTATGGAATGAGGGAAAAAGCCTCCCCATTTTATTCGACCTATTCATTCACACTGTGAAGTACTGTCTGTACAGTGATTCTAATATTAAGTTCCTCAGCCAAGTATGATTGAGGTAATCATGTCTATGAAGGTCCATCCTAGATTTATCCTACTCTCTAAGTCACACTCCACTGGTCCCTGCCTCTGCAGGCACCTTGCGGTCTGGTCCTATGTCAATACATGCTAGAACACAACCTTTATTATGTTCTTTTAGTAATTTTCAGGAAGTCCTTGATTTCTAGTTCCAGTTGCTAAAATATCACCATAAATACCTATTCTTCTTGACTGTATTCCCCTAGGGGATTGCTTTCCTCCTTCTGCTTAGCCCACCTCAGCTAATGACTAGATAGAGTGGGACGGGGGCAGGTGGGTGATCTCTAGCTCAAGTTTTGCCCACACATCTTCTGCCAAATGCCCCTGACCTCTCCCATTAAAAACATTCTGTGTTTCCTATATTACAAATACTGGAAGAGTTATTTAAAGTCTGCCATTTACTTATTTGTATTACTGTTTAAAGAATAACTTCTAGACTCAGTTCTGAAATGATAGGAGATCCATGTCTTCCCATCTTTGGACATTAACCGTCTTGCAGCTGTGCAGGTAGAAGTGGCTTAGGGCTTTAACATTTAACCAGTTCATGTCTGTTGATATACAGCCAAGATAGGAGTCATTGATGGGCCACCCCCGTCTTCATGGGCCCCATCATGCAGTCTCAACACCCATCGTTTTGCTGATTTTGAGGTACTGAAGCTGAAATCACAGCTTCCCACCTTATCTGTGAGCCTCACTCACAGAGTTTGAAAGGGGCTTTCAAACCCACGAGCTGCCCCAGCACCCACGGATCTTCCCAGCTCCCCCAGGACAGCTGTCCTTGTAGAAGTTTGTCCTGCCAAGGAATAAGTCTTTAGTTCGATTGAGGGGAAATGTCTCTGCTTCAGCCCTACTGCTCTGTCTTCTGGAAAATGTGTGAATTTAATAAAAACCACCAACAGTAAGTTTTGAAGGGATAATCAATAACAGAAAATAAAAATAGGTAATTATTCCAAATAAAAGGAAGACCAGGGAGCTGCTGGCTGCAGACACTGTGCTTGCCTGCACATTGTTCAGTCTGGAGAGCCATAGGTGCCAAGAATCCTGAGTGTCTTTTCCTAGGACCCCCATTGAGGTGGGGGTGCTGGGACACAGTCTGTTCCCTTGGCTCTGTGCTTCTGAGCTCAGTTCTTGGGCTACATTCCTTCTGAGGTAAATGCTGGACATTCAGAAGGGAGAGTGAGGCAGAACATGGAGAAACTTAGAAAAAAATACAGAAATAGTCTGTAAAAAAAGCTAGTATAAGGTCCAAATTTCCTCAAGTTTTGTGCTGGATTTTATATCTGTGTGGAACATAGCTTGAAAGGAATAGGCTGTATTAGGACAAAAAAGAGCTACTGTTTTCGAGTACTGCTGAGACTGGCAGTGATTAAATGGAATAAAAATATACAGCGTTGCAGAGGGTGAGAGGCCTGCGGTGTGCTGGTACACAGCTTGTGTGAAAACAGTTTGTTGTTACCTCTCCACATACTACATCGAAAGCTTTAAAAATGTTCATTGCTGTGACCCGCTTCAAGGGATTTATACCAACGAAGTCATTAGCCGAGTGCCAAGATACATATACACAAATGTTCATGAAAGTGTTTTTAAAAATAAAAACAACAACAAAAGTTAATTGTCTGTAATGTTAATAATTTAAGGCTGTGTAGCAAATGATAGTATGACTCCCACGTGGTGGCATCCGCAGCCACTGAGATGATCACGAACGTTACGTGAACGTTGTAATGAATGTATCATGAGCGAAATGAAATTGTTAATATGGAAGCCAGATAATCTATTACAGATCACACACAGTGTGATTTCACTGTGTAATGTGAGTGTGTATGTTCTGCATCTATAGGAAATAAAAAGACAAGCCCCCCAAAGGCTATAAGGAGATAAAAAAAGATTACCCTCTCCCTACAGTTGGGTTAACATAAATCGAAGCAAGTTGGTATTAATATCCTCTTATCACTGAAGAGACTATACAGGACTTTTTCTTTTCCTGTTTTTTCTTCTCTGCATTTTCTTTTTTTTTTTTTTAATTTTTAACATTTATTTATTTTAGAGCCAGAGAGAGAGACAGAGTGTGAGCGGGGGGAGGGGCAGAGAGAGAGGGAGACACAGAATCCGAAGCAGGCTCCAGGCTCTGAGCTGTCCAGCACAGAGCCTGATGTGGGACTCAAACTCATGAACTGTGAGACCATGACCTGAGCCAAAGTCGGCCGCTTAACTGACTGAGTCACCCAGACACCCCTCTTCTCTGCATTTTCTATTTTTCCACACAAACGTGCATTATGTGCATACTAAAACAATGAAAGTTAAAATAAAAACAAGTAAAATGTCAACCGGAATTTGAATATTCTTTCCTTAGAAGAAGAAATCAACAGTGATGTGATTGGAGTCTTTATAAATTTAAGGTTGATTTTTTGTTTTTTGTTTTTTTAGTTTAGGACCCTTTGAGTTTCTCCCAGTTCCTTCCAAGCTACAGTATGGAAATGCCAGCTGCCATCTGTTCAAGTATTGACCTAGATCATCAGGGAAGAAAATTTGTGCTCAGAAAAGAAATACAGAAGAGAATTAGGAGACTGAGAAATACCATCAAAGCACAAAGCAAATTGTTCTTCCTGAGAGAAAGCCTAGGTCAGGCTGCTGGCTCCTGCTTCCCTGCAAGCTTGACTTGACTTTTGTAATTCTTCCACCAAAGATACAGTGGAGAGGATAGATGTGTGGCCCTGTGTGTATCTTCAGCTGTCGGCTCTTGCGATGAAGAATACTGTCCTGTTTCTATGAAGACACACTTGAAGGAGATGTTCCTGTTTGTTTGGAATGTGATTCAATATATGTAGTAACTGGTTCAGCCCTGAGTAGGCACTAATCAGAATGAACCCTGGGAAAGGGTTCAGTACAGAAAAAAAGGACTATGATTACATTTGTGCTCTGGCCAAATACCAGGAAAGATCTGGTGTATTCACGTAACTTCCAGTGAAATCATGTGGTTTGGAAGAGCATATTGTTTTTGCTCTTTTACAAAAGAGAACCTACACTCATGTGATACACCTGCTAAGGCAGTGCCGTCACTTAGAATAGTGATCGGTTTCTACTCCTCTATCTAGCGGAACTTCTTTAGCTTGAAGATGATGGCTGGTTGAGTTAAGGCCATCTTTGGATTCTGACAGAAGAGGCTTTGAACCTCAGTTGTAACCCTCATCAACTACATGTGCTTGGGAAAACTATTTAAACGTTTGAGGCTTAGTGTCTAAACACACAACAGGGGTACAATTATTTCTCTTGCCCAACTGTAGCATAGCTCAGATAATGTAAAGTGTGCAAGATGCCTGCATGTCCAGCAAGCACAGACACGTAGTCCATAGTAGTTCTTCTTGTAAATGTCACTGATAGAACAAAGTTACAGTAAAGTTGGCTTTTCGATTAAATCCTGCTTCACTTGGAAGCAGTTGTTTTTTTTTTTAAATATGAAATAATCTAAAAATCAAGCTAATTCTGCAGCCAGTGCAAATATTAATTAGCAGTCTGGCAAGAAGCAGGTCACAATGCTGAATGTCAATGTGTTAAAATGTCTCCTAGTCACAAGACAGTAGCACCTTGCTAATTTGTCATTAAGGGGCCTCTGGAGCTGAGAGAGATGACAAAAATCCGTGTGAAGAAGAAATTCTCACTGACTAAATCAAGCTTCTTCAATTCTGTAAAAATGTGCTCCTTTTGTTAGTTTTGCTCTGGAGTTTTTCATGATAATCTCTATAATTGATGGGGTTTTCTGCAGATGAAAATTTACCTCTTCAAATCAAGTTTGGCAATTTTTTTAAAAAATCTTAAATGACAAAATCTTCTCACTGTGGACCTAAAACTGGAGATTTAGCCAAATGTAAATGTCTCAAAATTTTGCAACTGGCTCTCCCTTCAAAGTCAGCCCATTCTAATGCATTATCATCAGGAATTGTCAAGATGACTTGGTATTTCCATATGAATATGAGGACACTTAACAGAATCACCCCAACAAGAAACACAGCAGGATCCATTTCAGATGGGGATTTTGTTTTGAAAAAGCCAACGTTTTGAATTCAAATAAGCCTGTATTCGATTTCTAATTCCAAACTGAGTGTGTGACCTTTGGCCACATAGGTAAAATGGGAACAATTTTTCCTACCAGACAGGACAGGGCAGAGAGAGGAGTAGGTGGTGTTCAAGAACACAGTAGGCACTCGGTACACGGTAGTCGGCAGCTTCTCTGGTCACGTTTATATTTGTTAAGAAAACATGGTTGGGAAGAAAAAAAATCTCCAGTTCTAAGTTCTATCCTCCGTTCCAAACTTTTTGCCCCTCACAAATAGTCAGAGAGATTTGGAGGTCTCAGATATTTCCTGTAAGGACCTAGCAAAAACAGGGAGGCACTGTCTTTCACAGTGGTGCTTCGGTGAGAAGGTGTTAAACTGGTGATTTGCACCATCTTCTCCAAGTGTCCTGACCTGCACAATGAGGCTTTCTGGACTGAGGTTCCTTCCTGGTGTCTGGCAGCTCCACGTGTCTGTGGCGATCCAGAATCCAGACGCTGGAGGGCTGCCCAGGGTCTCACACCGTTAGCCAGCTTACCGGGATCCTGCTCGTACAAGCAGAGTCCCCATTTTAGGCAGGATGTCGGCCAAGGCAGTGGAGACAATGTCGTGTTGCTTATTACATCAGCCTGAGCTGAGGAGCGGGGACCTGGGGTCCCTCTCAGGTCCCCCTGCCTTGGACAGTAGAACTGTGGGCGAGCACGCCTCCTCTCGGGGGAATTTCTGCATCTACAAGGCCCATCGGAGGCCCCACCCTGCACGCTGATTCTGAGTTTAGGAAGCAGACTCGCCCGAGTCTAGGTTTGCACGAGAGTCCCTTATTCAATAAGGAAACAACAAACAACTAGTTAGAGACACAACTGTGCAGAAGTGATTTAGTGATTAGAAATAGCATGTTATAGGGGTGCCTGGGCGGCTCAGTCGGTTAAGCATCCAACTTCACCACAGGTCGGGATCTCTCGCAGTCCATGGGTTTGAGACCCGCAAACAAGCTGACAGCTTGGAGCCTGGAGCCTGTTTCGGATTCTGTATCTCCCTCCCTCTGTGCCTCTCCCCCACTCATCCTCTGTCTCTCTCTCTGTCTCTCAAAAATGTTTACAAAATTAAAGAAGAAAAAGAAATAGCATATTATAACTGGGCTCATTTTCATGCTTTAAGAGTTAAGACTGGAAGGGAGGTCAACTGAGAGTTTCGCCCGTGTGCCGTATATATTTACGAACAAATTTTAGCAAATAATAAAATTCCTCAATTCAGACACTTAGGTTCACTAACATTATTTCATATTCTTCTGTCATAATTTAAGAAGCTTTGTCTTCCAAAGGTTAATGCATTATTGTGTGTACATAATAATGTGTCTTTACCTATAAACTTGCAGTGATAGGGGGCCACTACTCTTTGGCACGAAAAAGCTTTTAGCAGATCAACCTCTTGGTTCTAATGAAGTCGTACGTATAACCCTGAGGTATAAACCATGTAGTAACGCCCAGCACTTTTCCAGTGTGAATTTCCTGACTGGCCTTGCCCTGAGATTTTCAACTCATTCAGTCCTCGTGAAAAATCTCTACGCTTGGGAAAGCAGTAACATTATTTCCATTTTACAGATGGAAAAGCTGAGGCACTGAGGGATTAACTATGCTGTCCAAGGTCACGGAGCTTGTTAATGGTAGAAGCTGCTAGGGAGCCCAGGCAGGATCAGTTCAGTGTGTTTTTCACACAAAGCGGAGTTTCTTTGGTTAAAGCACCCAGGCTTGGGGGCTGAGAGCCGCGGAGGCCTCAGTTACCTTTCCCCTCCGGACAGTGGTTGGTTCTCAGTGCTGACGCAGCGCAGCCCTCGGCCCTCCCCCTTTCCTCTGCTCTCCCTACACAACCCCGGTGTTTCTGTCCCATCCTGTGGCTATAAACGGCATCTGTGCTCCCAGATGCTTATCTGAACCCCTGCCCGGAACCCCAGGCTTCTGTAACCACCTACTGGCCTACTGGCTTGGCGTCCCTTGGCCTCTTGGTGGGTATTTAATTGGATCACCTCTTTCACTGTCCCCAACTGAACTCTTGGTCCCTCCACCCTACCTGCACATGGAGCTGCTTCCCATCTCAGCAGGTGACAGCTCAACCTCGCACTTGCCCAGACAAGCAGCAGGACGTCAGTCATCTTCCTCCCTCCGTTCATGTGGGGAACCCTCTGGGACCACCTTCAGAATAAACCTCGCCACGTCCATCTCCCTGGCTGATCCCCACTGGCCTCGCCCTGTCCATTCCCCTGGCTGATCCGCACTGGACTCGCCGTGTCCATCCCCCTGGCTGATCCCCACTGGCCTCGCTGTATCCATTCCCCTGGCCCATCCCCACTGGCCTTGCAGCCAGATTTGCTCAAGCGTATCTTCTTGCCTCCATAGCCTGGTCTGTTCCTGACATGGGAATGGACTGGTCCTTTTTTTCGTTTTTTAATGTTTTATTTATTTTTGAAAGAATGTGAGAGGAGGAGGGGCAGAGAGAGAGCGGCAGCGGGTCCGAAGCAGGCTCCAGGCTCTGTGCTGTCAGCAGAGAGCCCCATGTAGGGCTCAAACTCACGAACCACTAGGTCATGACCTGAGCTGAAGTCAGGCACTCAGCCGACTGAGCCACCCAGGCGCCCCCAGAGTGATCCCTTTTCGGAAGTCCCATCATTTGAGGCCTCTGCCCACAACCTTCTGGTGGTCTCCATCTCACCCCAGATAAGAGCTCCCTACCTAACCACCCTCCCCACCATCTCTGCTCTGCTGGCCCACCTGCCTCGCCTCTCCCTCCGGTGTCCTGGCAGCCTCCCTGCTCCTGGAATATGCCGAGCTGGGTCCCGGGCCAGGGTCCCTCCCTGTGGTTCCTTCTTTCAGATACTCTGCCATCAGATACTCTTGTGGCTCCTTCCCTCCCTTTACGTCTCTGCTAGGATGCCTCTGTCCTACCGAGGCCCATCTCGGGACATTCTAGAATAGTTGACCCCTCCCTCACCATTCCTGGAGATGCTTTCTCTCTTATCTTGCTTTGTTTTCTTTCACGACATCTCCTACGTGACGTGCTCCACAGTCCTGATGATTACGGTCTGATGATTATGGCCCCTCCCGCCCCACCCCTACCTCCACAATCCTGATGATTATGGTTTGCCCCCTCCCACCCCACCCCTACCAGAACAGCCACACGAGGACAGGGGCATTACTTTTGTTGCTGGGGAACCTGGAGTGTCCACAGTGGTCAGGAAAGAAGCATCTGCTGATGAAGGGACTGAGCGAGTCTCCTAGAAATGCCCAGGTTTCATGGAGCACAGCCAACTGGGCTTGGCAGCAGGGGCATCGGCGGCGGGAGCTGAGGTCTAAGGGAAGGAAAATGGAACCGGGGCCGACTTGGCTGCTGGGCTGACTCCAGGTGCTAAGAACCAGGAATCGAAATAATATGTTCCCTCCCGGGTAGAGAGGGGGTTAGTGGTGGGAAGAAGCTTCTGCGTGATCCATGCAAGTCAAGATCCAGGGCGGCCCAGTCCGAGGTGGGACGCAGGAGGTGGCATTTGCAGCAAAGGCATCAGAAAGGTTGGTCTACTTGGGGTGAAGGTGTGTGACTGGGGTCTAGAAAGAGAAAAAAGCTAGGGAGGGAGTCAGGAGCCAGCAAGTAAGGCAGGAATGGCAGCGAGGAGGCTGGCGTGGCCCGTCCCAGCGCTGCTGGGTCACCTGCAGAGTGTGGGTTCCGGAGCGCAGGCCGGCAGCCTTGGACCCACGCAGACTGGGTCCTCCTGCCAAGTGCGCACCCCCCCACCCCGGCACCTTCCCCGCGGGCTGGGATTCTGCAGGTGCTCTTGGGCCGCACCTGTCGCCAGCCGGGCTGGGGAAGGCAGGGCTGCCGCCTATCACCGCAGCCGAACAGATTACCTTTCTGGAGGTTTCTCCAGCTTCTGTTTACGGTACTTACCTTCTGTTCCTTTTGGTTTGTTTGTTTGTTGAAAGGAAGATTAAATAACCTCGCACAACATCATGCCACTTGGAAATAAAACGAACGTTGAGATTGTTTTTACAAGGAGATAATGAGGCAAACAGACACCTCTGTCTCCTGCCCACCTCGCTCAGGTGGGTCTGCTGTCAGAATTCTCCCAGAATGCACAGGCTCGCTGCGGGTGCACATCACGCTTGCTCTAATGCAAATTCCTCATAAATCTTAGTGGCTCCTCCAGGCCTCTCCTCCAAGGAGCCTCCTGTGTGATCCAGCTCCCCGCCAGCCGCTCTCTGCTACTACGTGCCGGCGCCTCTAGCTGGCGGCCAGTGGGACATGTTCGTCCTTCCTGTTGTGCCCCAGATGACTCCACGTTGACTTAGAGCCCGGTCTCTGCTCTGCCCAGTCCAACAGCCTCGCTGACTTCTCTGCGTGGATAGCTCCAAAGAAAGCATCTCACATTTCAATACTGAAGTTTTCTCTCTTCAATCCTGGTTTATTTCAATGACTGACGCCAAAGTCTGTCCTGGGATATCTCGTTTGGGTAAGCAACTAGTTAATCTTGAAAACGACATCAAAGCCAGGGAGGCCGTATTCCCAAGCAACACGTGCAAGCCCATCGACATAGTCTTAACACGACAGGTTCGATAAGAAAGCCCAGAATGTTCTATCAACCTGACACCTGCGGATAAGGGTGGTGAAAGACCCCCTGCCTCTACTCTGCCACTTTCTTGCCGTGGACATGTGAGGGACTTACTGAGCATGCTTACCGGAGGGATTTGTTTCCAGCGGTATAACGAACGGTGGTCCCGGAATGACATTATAGATGAAAACAACAACGAAAATGCCATCACTTTACAATTTTTAGAGATATTTTTCTGGAAATACATATAAATCATCTTAAAAAATTTTTTTAATGTTTATTTATTTTTGATAGAGACAGAGTTTGAGTGAGAGCATGGGGCAGGGGCAGAGAGAGAGAGCGAGACACAGAATCCGAAGCAGACCCGGGGCTCTGAGTTGTCAGCACAGAGTCCGACACAGGGCTGGAACTCATGAACTGCAAGATCATGACCTGCGCGGAAGTCAGATGCCTAACCGACTGAGCCACCCAGGCACCCCTAAATCATCTTTTTAATTACAAAACAATCCCTTAGAAAATCCCTTAGGGATGTCTCAGAGGTGTGAGTGTAAAAGAAGAAACCGAGCGAATGCAAGCAGACAATAAGCTATCACCTTGAGGACGTTTGCTAACAGGGTAATTATGAGATTCAGTATTCAGGGCAGCACCAAGCACAAGGCCACACGAAGGCAATGTCCCAGCCATCATAGGAGGGCCAACCAGTCTCCCATCTGGGCTGTCACCTCAAATGGCCTCACTTAAGTGTAAGAGTAACTAGAGCATCCTCACTCCTGAGTTAACTACAAGGAAAACTACCTGTCTCAAGCCTTTGTTCGAGATTGAAGGGGAAAGAAATCTTCCCTGAGAATCCAAAACCACAGGTTGAAAGTCACATAGGTGTAGAGATTGAATTCACACTCCTTGTGTAGCAGGAAAAATGTCAGCCAGGGTTGAGGGTCTCCAGGACCCCGATGAAAGCAAATACAAGTCCTCTTGGAAGGAGCTTACCTTGTCAGAAAGGTGGATCCTTGGGACCCACTCCAGACCTTCTCAGTTAAAATCCATAAACACATTTGCACGCTGAGTTCCCGCAGATACATTTCCAGTAAATGGGAGCTCACAGTAAATCATAAAACACGCAAGGAACCACGAGCAAGCGTGAGCAGAAGCAAGAAACATAGAATGTATGACAAATGTGTCGGAGAAGTGCTGTAATCAGACATCAAATGCCTTATAACTTTGCTTCTGAAAATCTGTGCATCATCTGGTAATATTTTGATTTCTTAAAATAAAATTCTATTTTTAATGCTTATTTATTTTTGAGAGAGAGAGAGAGAGAGGACACAAGTGGGAGAGAGGTAGAGAGAGAGAGAGGGAGACACAGGCTCAAGTCTCTGAGAGATTCGGACACGGGGCTCAAACTCATGAACGGTGAAATCATGACCTGACTGAAGTGGGACACTCAATCGACTGAGTCACCCAGGTGCCCCTTAAAATGAAATTGTAACTCTGATGCTGGATGGCTGAGGCCCCAAGAGGAAGGGCCTCAGGCTCCTTGCCAAGAGGATGTTTGGCTTTACACAAGAAAGCATTCAAGAGCAAGCCATGTAGAGAAAGAGACAGAGATTTATTAAGTACAGAAGTAAGAGAGGAGCAACTTCACAAAGCAGTGGTCTCTCCTTCCAGATGGGGAAGACGACCTCCCTTTGCCTCTACTGTAGGATTTCGTAGGTTTTTTAAAAATTCACTAACCGGATAGGGAAGGGACTTGCTCTTTAACTTGGATTTTATCATTTATATTGGGCAGTAAGTTTTTCCATTCTCTTAGGGTTGAGAGTTAACCACAGGGAGTAATTTTAATAATGTCCAACCTCTGTGGCTTTTACTGCCGAAGGGAGTGGGGTCTTGTGGTCCTCCATGAATCAGATCTTGGGACTCTTTTTATGACCTGTTGACTTTTAGGTTAAGGGTCAGCCTAAAACCAAGATGGCTTTACTTTGGTCAGCTTGTCTCCCAAGGCTCCCTTCCCTCCTGCCTCAACTCAGTAAGTCTGAGATGGTCTTGACATTTTGCATTTCTAGTAAACTCCAGGGTGTTGCCACTGATGATAATTTGTGGGCCACACATTAAATGGTAATGTTTTGATATCATGTTTAACATTTTTTAACATTTTTATTCATTTTTGAGAGACAGAGTATGAGTGGGGGAAGGGCAGAGAGAGAGAGGGAGACACAGAATCCAAAGCAGACTCCAGGCTCCGAGCTGTCAGCACAGAACCTTTGCGGGGCTCAAACTCACGAACCGTGAAATCATGACCTGAGCCGAAGTCGGACGCTTAACCGACTGAGCCCCCCAGGAGCCCCTTGATATTATATTTAACATGCTCTACCACTGTTAGAGTGTTGCTATAAAAAATTACCACAATTTAGCGTCTGAAGAAACGCAAGTTTATTATCTCACAGCTCTGTGGTTAGAAGCGTGAATTGGCCCAGTTGAATTCTCAGCTCCAGGTCTCTGTTATCCAAAATTAAGGTGTCAGCTGGCCAGGCCCTCATGAAAAGTCTCTGGGGAGAATGAACTCCAAGCTCATTCATGTTGTTGGCAGAATCTGGTTCAATGCCACTGTAAGACTAGGGTCCATTTCCTTCCCAACTGTTACATAAGGGCCACCATTTATGCTAAGAGGCCTCTTTTTGGTCCTTTTATGGACACACCTACACACCTACCTCAGAACCAGCAGAGAGTTACACTGACTCCTTCTCACACTTGGCATCACTAAGTTCCTCTCTGCTGCTTTTTTTTTTTTTTTTTGCTTCTTCCAGGAGAAGGCCTCCCATCATTTAAGACCTCCTGTGATTAGATCAAATCCTTCTGGGTAATCCAAACTAATCTCCCTATCTGAAAGTGAAAAGTAAAATCTCAGTTATGTCTGCAAAGTCACCCTTACCATTTAAAGCAATATATTTGTAAATTTCAGGGATTGGGTCATGGACGTCTTGGGTGGGGGGAGGCTTTTCTCTACATTATATGTATTAAGAGATACTAAGAAAACTTGATAATATTTTCAAAAAAAAAAGAGTTAAACAAATGAAGAAGGTTGATTAGAGAAATGAGTGAAATATTTAAAAACAAAAACACCAAGGCACCTGGATAGCTCAGTCGGTTAAGCATCTGACTCTTGATTTCAGCTCAGGTCATGATCTCATGGTTTGTGAGCTCAAGTCCCAAGTCTGTCAGTGCAGACCCTGATTGGGATTCTCTCTTTCTCCCTCTCTCTCTGCCCCCCCCTTTTTTCACACGTGCATGTGCCACTCTCTCTCTTTCTCAAAATTAAAAAGTAAACTTAAAAAACACAAAAACACCAAAATGATGGAAATTAAAATCTGTTAGAGAGAGTGAAGGGAAGGTTGGACATGGTAGAAGAATTGCCGACATTACCTGATGTGGTAGAGAGAGAAATGATGTCGCAGTTAAAGTAAAGTTGACACAGGGGCATAGGAGGTCACCCCTGTTCATTTGTACCAAACTGGAGTTCCTGAAGGAGGTAAGAGTGAGAACCATAGAGGAAGCAATAATAAAAGATAATGGATCCAATATTAACAGAATTATTAAAAGAAATCAGTCCTTAGATACAGAAATCTCAGTAAACCCCCAGTGGTTTAAATAAAAAGAAAGCCTTACATAGATACAACATAATGACACTGGAAAAAAACAAAAATAAAGGCCAAAGAAAGTTTTTTAAGACAAAAAGAAAAACAAGATTACATTTACAAAGATGATACTTTGATTGATACTGGACTCCTCACTTCCACAATGGAAGCTCAAAAATAAGATTTTCAATCTATTGAAGGAAAATAAATGACAAGGTAAAATTATATATTTATAATTATAATTATTATAAGCTTTACATATAATTATTAAATTTAATTATGAATCTGTTTGGCCGTGGAGGCAGATATGACCTTCAGGTGCCCAGATAACAAGAAACCACTCACTACCTCAGCACTCCCCCACCCGGAGACCTTCCAGGGAATCATTCATCAAACCTTTCCGCCCTAAACAATAGACATGTCCTCCCTGGAACAAGAAACAGCTACCAACAAATCACCTTACAGAAACATGTCAATACTTCATACCCCCCCAGCCAACGCCATAAAAACGCACTACCCCACTCCCGGGCTCGACTTCTCTGGCCCCTTTCCATACGGACCAGGGAACCTCGCCCGAGAGCGCTCCCAATAAAGGCTTTTTTACTTCCATATCTGGCCTCGGTTTCTGCATAGCATTCACTACATTACAGAGTCATATTCATTATAGGTAATATTTATGTTATATAATTATACAGTATTATATGACTCTGCTATATTACATAATTTATAATGTAATATGAGAGTTATAATTATCATATATTTAAAATTTATCATATAATTTATAATATTTATAATATCTCTGGAGATGGACTTTGGGAAGAAGAAAAACTATCACCAATGGAAGGTCTGAGAATCATGAAGAATTGAGCAAAGACAGTAAAAAATATGCAGAAGAATTGAAACAATCATAAATTTAATGTTTGAGTAATAATAAAGTACATGATATTAAAGAAATAAGAAAAAAATAAAATCAGTGACAGCAATAACTTAGAAGTCAGGAGACAGGCAATGGAAAAAATAAATGCTTTATGATCTCTATATTGCTAACGGGGAAGGTAAAGCCATTTATTGTATTTCCAGTGCCAAGAGATTAAGTATATATTTTAAATTGTCTATGATAACCACTGAAGAGTGACAAGAGTTCATAAACCCCAAAGTAATGGAGGAGACAAATGACAAAATGAGTACTTAAATCAATTAAAAGTAAGGTGATGTGAATCAATACGGAGCAGAGCACATAATCAGGAGGTAGAAATAAGTACATACATGTGTATGTTTGTAATTGTAATTTATTTGTAAATGGACTCAAATATCCAGTTAAAAGAGAAAGATGATCAGGCTTTGTTACCATTGTTATCCTTTTTTTTTTTTTAAGTTTGTTTATTTATTTTTGGGAGAGACAGAGAGAACGCGAATGGAGGGGGGGCTGAGAGAGAGGGAGAGTCGCAGGCTCCACGTCGCAAGGTCATTGTGCAGAGCCCAACACAGGGCTCCAACCCACAAAACTGTGAGATCATGACCTGCGGCGAAATCAAGAGTAGGACACTTAATCGACTGAGCTACCCGGACCCCCCAACATTGTTTTTCTGTATAGATGTGTGTGCTATTTATAAGGAACACATCTACAACAAAGCAATACAGAAAGGTGTAAAGTAGAGGCAAATACTAACCCACAGAAACCTGTGATAGCTGTATTGATATCAGATGCATTAGAGGTTAAGGTAGAAAGCAGTACATGAGGAAGAAGCATGTCTACAGTTGACCCTTGAACAATACGGGTCTGAACTGTGCAGGTCCATGTCCACGTCTACGTGGATTTTTGCTTTTTTTTTTTTTGATGAATACAGTACAGTGCTGGACATATATTTTCTCCTTCTTCTGATTTTCCCAGTAACATTTTTTTCTCTAGCTTACTTTATTATAAGTATACAATATGTATAATGTACAAAATATGTGTTAATCTACCACTTCTATTATTGGTAAGACGTCTAGTTAATATTAGGCTATTAGTAGTTAAGTTTTATGGGAGTCAAAAGTTATATGTGGGTTTTTGACCACATGGGGGTCAGCATCCCTAACTGCTGCATTGTTCAAGGGTCAACCATACTTAAATCTACCATGAAAATATAAAATTATGAAACACATAAAGATGCTGAAATTTACATGGGAGAAGAGTAAATGGCAAAAAAAAAAAAAAAATCCAAGGTACTAAAGAACAACTTGGCAATACTAGGGTAAGGAGGATTACCTTATGAGTTATTGAGACTTCTAATGCTACACTATTTTGGAGACCAGGGGAATAGGGCATTGCTTCAATGATACACCAGTTAACCAAAGCAACAAAAGAATCTATAATCAGCACTTAATAATAGAAACCTAATTTATAGCAGCACTGATGTATCTTTGCAGATTCACAGGGAAAGAGGATATAACTACAACTTTAAGAAATAATAGAGGATAATATCTTTATCCTGGTAAGGTATAATTTTTAACAAGACATAAAAAGTGGAAAACAAAAAGATGCAAAAATTAAACACTTTAAATCTCTTCCACTAAGTATACATCAAAGAAAAAGATTATGATTGTTTAAAACTAGAAGATATTTTCCAAATATAAAATTGAGAAGGGGTCAATATGTAGAATGTATGTACAGTTGCTACAAACCCACGTGAAATAAAAGAACAACCTAATTAAAAAAAGAGAGACGACGTTTGAATAGGCACTTGACAGCAAAAGAAATTCAAATGACCAATAATATATTTAAAAATGCTCAGTTTCATTATTCAGGGAAATGGAAATTAAATTCACAAAGTCATTGGATTCACAAGATTGGCAACAATTTTAAAGACTGGCAATGTCAAGTGTTGGCAAAAATGTGGAATAATTGGATCACTTGCATACTGCTAGTGGTGGTCTAAATTGGTTAAACAATTTTGGGAAACAAGTAACATTATCTAGAGTAGTTGGAGATGAAACTAACCTATGGCCCAATAGTAGCCTACCTGAATATGTGCCTGAAGAAAAGAGATCCACCGATACACTTTGTGAGCAAGACAAGAACTGGCAAAACACTGAAAACAACCCAAGCGTCCTGTAGGATAACAGATAAATACATTTTGGGGTATTCACAAAATTGAGTATTTGGCAGTGATGGAAATGAATTGCAACTATACTGAAAACATTGATGAAGTCTTAGGATCAAAATTTTAAATAAAAAGGCCAGTTGCCAAAGAATACATGAAATAAAATCTTATATAAAGTTTAAAATGTTGGATAACTAAGTATTATTTCTGGGAATAAACACGAATGTGGCAAAATTCTAAAAAACACAAGGGATGGTTGACCCTCATATTTCGCTTTCTGTTGCTTGCATTGCTCCCTCTCTCTGTGCATTTGCAAGTACTTGTTTTCACCTGGAAGAATTTTAGCAAATTTCATAGCAAATTTTAGCAAATTTCACCTGGAAGAAATTTAGCAAATTTCGTAGTATTATTCTACTGACCCCAAATTCTCTGCATCTGTTTGTAAGAAAATGACTTTATTCCCAATGTTTATTTTGCCTATATTTGGAGACCTTTTTTTGCTGGGTATAAGATAATATATTTAGAGGATTTTTTCCCCCCTTTTCTGTACTTTAAAGATGCAATTCTTTTATATTTTGGTTTCCAGGTTTGCCATTCAAAAGGTCTACTGCTGCTTCCTTGAATATAGTAAAATAGTTTTCTCCAGCTGGTTTTAAGGATTTCTCTTTGTCTTTGGTTTTCAACAATTTGGGAATATAAACTAAGGTTTCTCTGTATTTTCTCTGATTTGAGCTTATTGAGATTATTGAATCTGTGAGTTTCTATCTTTTTCCAGGTTTGGAAAACGTTATCTTTTCAACATTTTTGTTCTCTTCTTTTTCTCCTCTTTTTAGACTGCAATTGCCCATGAATTGCAGACCATTTAACTCTGGATTACGCTTGTTATGCTCTCTTAATTTCATTATATTTTCATTCTCTGTGCTCCGCTGTGACTTTCCTTCTCTCCGGTGTGTGAAATTGGAATATTGATCTTGAAGTTCTGCCTTTCTAACCTGAATACTCCACGAAGATATTTGAAATTGGGTTCTGCCTTACACTGATGTAAAAGCCAAAGTTGTCAGCTGCCTTCCATATGAAGAGTCTGCCATATACCGCAAAACCTTGGTTTGCGAGCATTATTTGTTCTGGAAACATGCTTGTAATCCAAAGCACTTGTATATCAAAGCTAATATCCCCATGAGAAATAATGGAAACTCATATGATTTGTTCTACAACCCAAAAATATTCATATAAAAATGGCTACAATACTGTTAATATAATACAAAATAATTAATACAAAATATAAAGGAAAATATACAAAAATTTTTTTTCATGGCTGGTGTGAGGATAGATGAGAGAGGAGAGCTATTTCACCATCGCTAACGGAATCACTGCTTTCTTTCGGCTCAAGGCAATCTTTTTCTTTTAGTGCAGCTTTAACAAGGACCCTATCCGATGACCTAGAAGGAAGCCAAGCATTCCTAAGCTCACTCTTATCTGGAAAAGCAAGGGACTGTCCATAGGTTCTTTGAAGTGACAAAAAATACACAAGTGCCATTTGTGGGCACTTCCCAATGTTCTGAAAAATCACTGATTTCTACCAAACATCATGGCCTGAGACTGAGCATCCAAGCATGGGAGATGATCATCCACAATCCCACAGAGAGAGAGAGAGAGAGAGAGAGAGAGAGAGCGAGAACCATTGGCTAAGTTGTGATCATGTGACGTTCCACGTCACGTACTACTCGTATTGCAAGACATCACTCGTTATTTACTAGAAATGTTTTCTTGTCTTGCAGAACACTCGTAGAACAAGTTGCTCACAATCTGAGGTTTTAGTGTATTTGAAAATGCCTTCACACAGGCAAACTATATCTATGTCAATATGTAAATAGTAACGGGACTTGGACGGTCGTCTCAAGTAAATTACATGCTGTGGTTGAATTTTAATTTAAACTTGAATCTCTGCTTATCTCATAAACAGATGACATCATGATACATTGTTGAAAAGAAAGAAGGTTCTTTGTACACAAGATATTACAAACTTACATATTATGTGGCAGTAGGAGACAATCCAGGACGGAACAATAAATATTGGCAAATATACTGCAAAAGCACATACATTTTGCAGCTAGGTGAGACTGATGTGCTGTTTATGGGGATATCACACAGGAGGGTAATTTTCAACCAGTAAACCCTTGCAGCCGAATTTGAAGAGAAGTTGCTTGACTTTGACAAAATAAAATTATCTTAACCAAATAGGAAATACAAACAAGACTCTGTTGTTCTTAATAATGAAAATTATATGACGATGTTAGAGGTTAGAGGGTTACTGTCCCCCACACAGGTCAGTATAAACGCACTGTGTCACTGTAACCATCTAGGAAACAACCCAGGACCATTACGGATCTGGAAGCCTTTTTGGACAGAAGTTTCATAGACTTTTAAATCCCCATTTTCAGTGCAATTCTGAAGGAGAAATTAGGACGTTATCCTAATTCTTTGGCTCTTGTGACAGCCTGTTCTAGTCTCCCTTCCACAGCTCTCCCTGCTCTCCCTGTTCCCTGTACATCATCTCTAGTCCAGACACAAAATTCTACAGTTTCTCAAGACTCAGTCTCAGTCTCTTTCTTCTTCCCAGTCTTCCATCTATATCTCTAGCTTTATTACCACTCAGCACAGAACCTGCTGAATCCTGTGTTACGTCCAGATTTCTCCTCTGAGCATCATTCCATAGATCCAAATGACAGGTTGATGTCTCCATCTGGCATTTCAAAGGCAGCTCAAGTTCAGCATTTAGAAATTTGATTTCATGATATGTTTACTTCAAACCCTATCAACTGCTCCATGGCAAGGGTATCTATTGTCTTAGAAAAACCAGAATCCCCTACATCAAGAGCAAAATCCAGCCTCTGGCCTGTTAGGTATGGCCTATGAGCTAAGAATGGTCTGAACATTTCTATAATGGTTATCTAAAAAATAAAAGCAGAATAAAATAAAACAAGGAGCAGAGTTCATGTGTGGTCTTCAAAACCTAAAATATAAAAAAAATAGTGGCACCTGGGTGGCTCAGTTGGTTAAGCATCCGACTTTGGCTCAGGTCATGATCTCATGGTCTGTGAGTTCGAGCCCCGTGTCAGGCTCTGTGCTGACAGTTCAGAGCCTGGAGCTGCTTCAGATTCTGTGTGTCGCTCTCTCTGCCCCTCCCCTACTCGTGCTCTGTCTCTCTCTGTCTCTCAGAAATACAAAATGTAAAAAAAAAAAAAAATTTAAAACTATATAAAAAAATCTCTTACGGATCCTGACTTAGAGTGACCTTTGACAATTATTGTTCATTCATGTGCCATATCCAACTCGCAGAATTTTACCAGATTGCCTTATGAATATTCCAGAAATCTTTTCAGTTCTGTTAATAATCACCGTGCCACTACAGGTGGGAATCTGATGATACCTTCCCTAAAATATCACAGTAGGATCCTAATTATGGGTTGTTTCCCCAAGTCCACTGTGAGAGACAAGAGCTGAAAACCATTCAGTGGCTTTGTACTGGTCCTCAAATAAAGACCAGTTTACAAGACACACTAAGTTCACTACTATTTTCTGTGCTCCAGTCACATTGACATGATTTCAGACATGCCCTTCTTCCTGCCACAGGACCCTTGCATAGATGCTCTTCCTGTGTCTGGAACATCCTTCCCTCCTCACCCCCTTCTCCCATGAAATGGTACTGTTCCTTCAAATCTCCCTTTTGTTCAACAGTCTACATCTATCCTCTCTAACCAGGCTAATTATTTTTATTATATATTCTCTTTTGTAGTACTTATAACAGATGCAGTTATATATTTATTTGTTTGATTCATGGTTTAATTCTTTATTTCTTTTATTTTTAAAATTTACATACAGTAAAATTAACTTTCTGATTTTTTAAGTGTAATTTATTGTTAAATTGGTCCCCTTACAACACCCCGTGCTCATCCCAACAAGTGCCCTCTGATGTTTAATTCCATTAGTTTTGACAAATACTTAGAACTATGGAACCATAAGAGAATAAAGTTACAGAAGGGTTCCATTACCCTAAATTTACAGTCTAATGCCTCCCACCCCACACTTCAACCCTGAAACCACCAATCTACCACCAATCTGTTCTCTAACCCTATCATTTTGCTTTTTCCAGAAAGCCACTGAGGTGGAGTAATACAGTACATATTTTGAGTCTAGTTTCTCTCACTTATCTAATGCATTTGAAATGCAACGATATTACTATATGTGTCAATAATTTGTTCATTGCTATTGCTGAGTAGGGTCCATGTGCTGTAGTTTATTTGTCCGGTCACATTAAAAGTCATTTGTATTATTTCCATGTTTGGTGATTATTAATAAAGCCTCTATAAACTTTTCATGTAGATTCTTTTGTTGACAATTTTTGTTTTTATTTTTTTGAGGTGTTTTCTGATTTCTTTCATCGTTTTGTACTTTTCAACCTATGATAGCGCTGCATGTATTGTTAGGGTTAATTCATTTATTTTAGTGCCATTAAAAATCATATTCAATTTTTTTTTATTTCCAGGTGTCTAATCCCACAAAAGGACAATTAACTTTTGTGTTCTGATCTTTTTCCTGCAACCGTTTGAAACTAATATTCATTAGTTCAGAGACTATTTTTGTAGGTTTTGTGATATTTTTGATCATACTGCCTTCTAGAAGAGACAGTTTCTGCCTTTTAAGGCTGTAGACATTCCCCTTTTGATCTCCTGTTGTC
The DNA here is from genome assembly GCA_028646485.1 of Cryptoprocta ferox. Taxonomy (NCBI): domain Eukaryota; kingdom Metazoa; phylum Chordata; class Mammalia; order Carnivora; family Eupleridae; genus Cryptoprocta; species Cryptoprocta ferox. The sequence goes on along the minus strand of CM053576.1, from coordinate 128,147,975 downwards.
TAGATTATCCAGCAAGATGTTAACTGGGTGTAATTGGAGCACTCATCTTGGCCTTATTCCTGATCTTAGGGAGGAAAGTATAAAATCTTTCACAACTAAGTATTAACTATAAGTAGCTTACAGAAGCTCTTTTTCAGGTTAAGGAATATCCATTTTATACCTAGTTTGCTGATACTTTGCATCATGAATAGATGTTGATTTTTCTTTTTTTGAGAGAGAGAGAGAGAGAGAGAGAGAGAGAGAGAGAACATGAATGTGGGAGGGACACAGAGAGAGGGAGAGAGAGAATTTTAAGCAGACTCCACACTCAGGGCAGAGCCAGAGCAATCTCACGACTGTGAGATCATTACTCGAGCTAAAATCAAGAGCCAGACACCTAACCAGCTGAGCCACCAAGGTGCCTCGATGTTGAATTTTGTCAGACTTTTTATGCATCAATTGAAATGATCATGTTGATACTTCTTTAGTCTGTTAATAATGGTGAATTATATTGATTTTTTGAGTGTTTGGTCAACCTTGTATTTCAGATCAACCCATCTTGGTCATGATGTATTGTCCTTTTAATATATTGCTGGCTTCAATTTGCTAATTTTTATTTAATATGTTTTGTATCTGGTTTCATGAGAGATATTAGTAATATTGCTGTAATTTCTTTGCATTTGATATTAGGCAATGATAATCTCATGAAATAAGTTGGGAAGAATTGAAGAATTTTCTCCTCTGTCTTTTAGGAAAGAATGTATAGAACTGATAGAATTATCTCTGTTAAATGTTTGATAGAATTTTCTAGTGAAACCATCTGGACCTCTTTTGTTGAAAGCTTTTTAAGTACAGGTTCAAATTCTTTATTTGATATAGGAAGAATCATATTCACCTATTTCTTAAGTGAAGTTTGGTAATTTGTGACTTTCAAAGAATGGTTCCATTCTATCAGAGTTGTTGACTCACGGGCACAGAATTGGTCATGGAATTCTGTTATTATCCTTTTAGAGGCTTAAGTGTCTCTAGTCCCATTTCCTCTTCCATTCCTGAATTACACAATTTGTGTCTTTTCTTTTCTCATGGGCAGCCGCGTAGCACTTTATCAATTTTATTGGACTTTTCAAAGAACGAGCTTTTGATTTTATTGATTTTCTTCCTCTATTGTTTTCGCAGTCAGCAACTGCTGCAGCGTCCTGCTATTCAGTTCACCCTTGGGAAGACAAGGAGGAAAAACATCTACGAAACCCACTCTGGCTCAGAGCTGTTATTCAGGGTTTCACTTCAGTTCTGAATCTACCTGGTAGTGCTTACTTTTCAGAGACCTCAAGGAGCTCTTTGTATTCTGTGCAGAGTTTTCAACAGTAATCGGTTGGGAGAGCAAGGCCATGGTCGGCTCACTCCCTCTTGGCTGGCAGTGGAGGTCTCTGTGTGGTGGTGCTGTCCACCTCCATCCACCTCCGTCCACCTCTGTCCACCTCTGTCTCTCCTCTTTCCACCTCTGTCTCTCCTCTGTGTTGTGAGTTCATTGACATCAGAACTTGCAGATTTTATTCCTTATGAGTCCTCCTATGTGTCTGGCAAAGCACCTGACACATTAATATATAGCATTGTACGTTTTTTTAAAATTTAAATTCAAGTTAGTTAACATACAGTGTAGTCTTGGGTTTGGGAGTAGAACCCAGTGGTTCATCTCTTATGTATAAGCCCCAGTGCTCATCCTGGAAAGTGCCTCCTTAGTGCCCACCGCCCATTTAACCCATACCCCATCACCTCCCCTCCAGCAACCCTCAGTTTGTTCACAGCAACCCAAAGAGTCTCCTGTTGTTTGTCTTTCTCTCTGTTTTTATCTTATTTTTCCTTCCCTTCCCCTATGTTCATCTGTTGAGTTTCTCAGATTCCACGTATGAGTGAGTCTTTCTGTGACTGACTTATTTCACTTAGTGTAATACCCTCCAGTTCCATCCATGTTGTTGCAAATGGCAAGATTTCATTCTTTTTGATCACCAAGTAGTATTCCTTTGTGTGTGTGTGTGTGTGTGTGTGTGTACCACACATCTCATCTTCTTTATCCATTCATCAGTCGATTGACATCTGGGCTCTTTCCATAATTTGGCTGTTGTCGATAGTGCTGCTATAAGCATTGTACATTGTTAAGTCCCTCTTTTTTAATGTACAACTGATGTCGTATCACTAGTTCCCCATGAAGGTTATCAATGCATTGCTTTTATACTTTATAAGATGGCATCTGAGGATGAAGGATGTGTTAGTTTTCTATTACTGCATACCTGATTATTACCAACATATTATCTCAGTCCTTCTGTGGGTAAGGACTTCAGACATGGTGTAGTGAGGTCTTCTGATCAGGCTCTCACCAGACTGTGACCAAGGTTTCAGTTGGGCTGTGTTCTTATTTGGAGGTTAATTAGGGAAGAATCCATCTCCATGCCCATTCAGGTCGTTGGCAGAGTTCATTTGCTCATGGCTGTGGCAGTGATGCCCTTGGCTGCTCCCTGGCTGACCCACGTCCTAGAGATCACTGCACTTGCCTGACACCTGGCCCTCCCCTCGGCCACTTCTCAATAGTCTGTTTGCTTCTACAAAGCCAGTGGGAGAAATTGTCTCTCCTGTCCACTAAGTCATAATCTTTTATAATGTAAAATAATCGTGGACTGAAGTCCTCTGCCTTTGTCATAGAGCATAACCTAATCAACAGAGTAGCGTCCTTTGCCATTTTCTGTTTGTTAGAAGCAAGTCACTGGTCCTGTGCACATTTGAGGGAAGAATATTCATTACAGTAGGCATTACCTCAGGGAGTGTCTGCCAGAAAGGAAGTATAATGTTCCGTTATCTCATGTGAGTATTTAGAAAACACTGGCAAAGGGCACTGAGATCAAGAATGTGAGTAGAACTATGTCTCACTTCACTTACTGTCATATTTCATGATCACATACAACAGAGCAGATCTATAGGAAATGTTCTTTGGATGAATAAATGGATTAATGACGAAACACTTGGGACTTAATGTTTGACAGACTGTAGTCTGCTGCCGGGCTTTGGCTAGAGAAGATCCAGAATAAAGCCTACTGATCCTTTGGCTTCATTTCACGGTTCTCAAGATTCCCCCAAAACCCAGTGCACTGTGTGTGAAGATTTCACAGCACATAACACAGCTGGTGTTTGTGATTTCAGAGATAAGCTCTCCAGCTTGGCCCAGGAGTTACACTCTCCACCCTGGCACAATTGGGTCTCACAGAGCAAGAATCCTGTTTGTGATGGAATGCAGCATAAATGACCAGTGAATTCTGCCATTCAGCTGTGACTTCTGTGAGGCTGCTTGGCTGATACCCTGTGATACATTGCATATTGTCTAGTAAAGACCACACTGAATGTGCTCAGTTTATTGAAAATTACTTTCTAAGTGGCATTTTGACATCAGTTGGGGAAATTGTAGAAAGCTGAAATATGCAATTTAAGCTTCCATCTATGAAATAAAAATGTAATTCTCCATTTCATTTTGATGATGGCATTCAGAACCTTGATGTCCTCTCCATATATTATGTATACAGTGCCTGTGGTTTTCCCAGGTTTTCCTATCACATAAGTGATACGTGCCCACACAGGGAAGGTTAGGCTTCCTGAGCTCATGTTGAAATTTTTCCAGTTCGAATCCGATTTTCTTCAGGGGCTTGTAAGTGCTTCTACTAAATGCACCAGCATCATCTTTAAACATTGGACTTCAGTATCTTCAGCAGTAATGGATTTCTTTACCTGATAAAGGGTACAGTTTAAGGGCTACAGGAGAGTCAGGGACTGTATGCTTCTTTCCTGTTATTGTGAGTCGAGATAAGGTTGAATCCTATAAGAATGTTTAAGGTCAAGTAAGAAATGATGGATCTGAAATTTATATAGATTACAAAGACAAGATGGAGTCCAGGTCAAGCCCAGAGACTAGAACATGATGGTGAGTGCAGGGAAAAGTGAGGCACAGGTGGGCAGAGCGAGGAGGACCAGACACCTGCAGTTCAGCCTGTGTTCATGGACCAAGGAAGGTTAGAAGAAGATTGCGTGAAAGCTTCCTAGCTTGCCATGCAAGGCTCCTTGTTACTTGATCTTCCTGACTGGACTTTCCCATCTCTTGGTTCTTGATCCTTTCTGCCCACACTGAGTGTTTCCCCACTCCCTTAACATAAAACCCTATGTGTGCTACCTGGCCTTTGTGCATGGTGATTTCTAGCTCTGCTCCTAATATACCCTTCTTTTTTTTCTCTGGCTGAAGATTGTCATCCCCATTTAAAATGGAATTGGAAGATTATCTTCTCTGAGAAGCACTCAGTCCTTCCCCTTGGTGCATATCCAACATCAAAGCATAGACCCACCCTAGGGTTCTTGTCCATTTCTGCATCTGTCTTCCCTTCCATAGTGTGAGAGCCCCGCCCACTGAAGATGGGGGGCTAGGGCACACATAATAGGTTCTTTTTTCAATGTTTATTTATTTCATTCGTTTTAAAGTCAAGAAATCTTTGCAGGATTCAGTGCTGTGGAGGACAGAATTACCTAGTTCCTGTATTTGAGACTGGACTGTAGTTGACAAGCTGACATATCCACGTGTGGATGGTGGATGGTAGGTAATGAAAAACTAGCATTTGTGTGGTACTTTACAAGTTACAGTCGTTACCTCATTTGCTTCCCACAAGGCATATGGATCAGATAATATTGTCATCACTTCACAAATGAGGAAACTGACATGCAAATGGGTTGAGAGGCTTGTTCAAGGACCACAATTATTGTTCAATAGTCATAATTAGGAATTTAATTTTAGCCTTTCCACTCCAAATGTTATGCATTTTCCCTCCAACTCATGATGTCTTTGACAAAAATGAATGATGCAGATGACTTTTGTAGGAGTTTCTGAGGAGAGAGTGCTTGTTTTTGCTGCGTTGGTTAGGGAAGGCTTCATGGAGAATGTCCCAATTGAGATATCTCTGGAAGAATAGAAAACAATTTGATCAATAAAGTAAAAGTGGAAAACCAGTCTATAAAAGGACGAAAGAGTGAACATGTTGCACTTGGGGCATACATTTTCTGACTGAGGATAATTTCAGAAAGGCTTGAGTTCTTGTTAGGCTTTTAGTTGACCTTGAAGACAGCAAGAATATTAATGGTTTTAGACCAAAAAAGTAAAATAATAATGTGGTACGTCAAAGATCCCAATGTGGAGGTAATGTTCAATGGGATGAATTATTGAAAGTTCCTAAAGGCAAGACAACCTGATGGGAGATCTGACCACATTCACGTGTGATTGTCTCTGACAGAGTGCATGGATAGTAAAAATTATATTTAGAAAAGTGGCCATTATATTATATCCAGAGAAATCTTAACCCACTTTTCAAATTTGACAAGAGATAATATTTATGCAATAGAAAATGTGGTTTGGTTCCTGGATAAATCATCACAAATAATGTTTGAGCACCTACTAAGTACCCAGCATTGTTCCAGCTGCTGAGGACGCCACCGTGAACAATACAAAAATGCCTTCATAGGGCTTGTGTCCCAGCATTAAATGTGCTCCCAATACATGTATGAGGCAAACAGTCATTCTTTTTGAGGGGTGGGGGATGGTATGAAGGACTAAAAGAGAAGCTGTCACGAAAAGAAAATGCCTTGATTTAGTAGTTTATGCCTGAGTGAATTGGGATGAAGCAATAAAAGAGTTTATAGTCAAAACTGTTTGAAGAAATTCAGTTGAGTGGAAAAAAAAACAAACGAACTTATTCCTGTGGGCAGCTTGGATGAAAAGTTTGAGGCTGTGTTGTTGTTCAGAACACTGGTCATTCTCATCAAGCTATTCAGAATATTCTGGTCTCCCAAGGCTATGCCCAAGCAGGAAGCAGGTACTGGAGCAATTTTTTTTCTAAATTTAAAATAAATCCAGAAGGTTTTGTGCCAAATAATCACCAGCTGCTGTGAGATCAATGTGTGTGGAATTATTAACAGGAAGCAAATTACTAACTACAACCTATGGAGAAAATTTGTCTCAGGCAAGAACTTTCTATGAAGGATTGCACCCAGCATGAAAACATTTAATTTCCCCACAGTTACTCCATAGGGACCCACCAAGGGTGCCATTGGTAATAAACAAGAAGACGCGGGCTGCAATACTTTGAACTTCCTAACCTGAAATACAGAGAGGAAAGTGTAGGAGAGAAAAAGTGCATTCTATCCACAAGACCTTCAAACCTTTGTATAAGAATTCTAGATTCAATTTCTAGTGAACAGCTCCTCATATTTGATCCTTTGATTTGATTTGAGACCTTGTGCTTGGAAGGGCCTCAACAAATGTGTACTCTTAGTGCTCAGATGAACCATACCTTTATACTCAGGCCATGTTAGTACCACAGGAGACCATAGGGACCATCTAAATAAAATCCATTATTTATCCAGAGATCTGGGACTTTGGACCCAAACCAGTTAGTGGCCCAAGAGGAAAGTTGAACCTAGATCCTCAGGGAAGGGTTTTCTTGTTCATTCGCCTCATCAAAAATGGCTTAAGAACCCTGGTGATATCCCCGATCTTCAACTAATAAGAAAATTAGAACATGAACCCACAAAAACCTCAACAAAGAACAATGAGGAGGACAGGCTGTATACCCATAAAATCCATAGTCCTTTTCTGATTTCTTGGAGATTCTGGACCATGCGGACCATGTCACAGAACCATCCAATAATACATGAAGAGCTATTGAGGAAGGGGAAGAATATTCAGCCATTAAGTGCCTCACATACTTCAACCACTGCTGTGAGCTGTGTTGGCTGTAAGGACTAGAGTACAGGTCTTCTGACTTGAGTTGGAAGGAGGTGGCTGTACAGGAAACCACATGAGCTGCAGACTCAGAGGTTCAGCTTGTAGTTCTATAACTTACTAATTGCCTCATCTTAGGCAAGTTACTTCATCTTTGAGCCTTGCTGTCCTAGCCGGGGAGAAAAAATCCTTTAAGGAATCCATATTCTAAGTAGAGAGATAAATACATATTTGCAAAACCAAAGGCCAAATCCAGTATTAGACATATGTGTGTGTGTGTGTGTATAATTAAGATTTTTTTTCTTTTATTAGAGAGAGAGTGCAAGGTGGGGAGAGGGGCAGAGAGAGAGAGAGAGTCTTAAGCAGGTTCCATTCTCATCACAGGGCCCAGCCCGGGGCTTGATCCCATGACTGTGAGATCATGACCTGAGCCTGAACCAAGAATTGGACACTCAACTGACCGAGCCACCCAGGTGCCCCTAGACCTATATTTAGAAGGTTTGACTTATATTTAGTGTTGGTGGGTGCAGATTAGTATCAGGGGGGACTTCACAGAAATGAAGCTGTCTGAAACGAGGTTTGAAGAATGGGAAAGGTTTTACAGGAGGACGGGCAAAGATCTGTCTGCTCGAGAGCACATTTCATGAGCAAATTCTGAAGATATGAACAAAAGGCAGCAACACAAGTTCTGCAAGAGGCTTAATGTGGGAGCTGATGGTGTCGGAAGATGAGCGGGAGGCAATCTGACCTACAGGTCCCCCATTGCAGATGGCTTTGTTTTCATGCCATGGGTTTTGACTGCATTATATTTCATACACGGACTATAATAAGGCATAAACGACTTTAGATTCCATAATGTTGGCCTTAGCCGCAGCGTAGATGATGGTGTTGAGAAAGGATTTGGAAAGGCAAAATCAACAGCTAGACAGTGGTTGCTGTATTCTTGGGTGTATACAGAGGTCAGTAGTGACAGGTATCAGTCAGGATAGGCTAGGTTATACAACAGTAGTAGAGGAACCACCGCTTCCAGGGATATAAAACATCAAAGGTTTATTTCTTGCTCATACTAGCTATTCATCTCAGGTCATCTGAGGGCTCTTAAGTCTAGCTGCAGGCTGTTACATCAACCTCCTTCTATATTATTGTTAACAGCCATGGCACGGGAAAAGAAAACATGCCAAAGAGCACATAAATTCTAAAGCTTCTGCCAGTGATACACGTCATTTCTCATACTTCGTGGGCTGGAGCAAGCATTATGTTTGCACCTGAGCTCGACGTGGTGGGGAGATACAGTCCTCCAGTAAGAGTGGAGATCAGATATTGGCGACGATAGATACAGTCTACTGATCAGATGGTGACTTTGTGGAGACTGTTTCTAGTATTATGTAGACAACCACAAGAAGAGTCACTGATCTGACACACCTTGTGCTGTATTGATCTTTTCATTTTTTGGTAAGTCTTCTAATAAAACTCCTGAGTCCTATCTGTAGGTCCAAACATGTGGTGTGTGTTAAAAACAAATACTCAGATCAAAAGGTAGATTTCCTTCCCTTATCCATCAACATCTCTGTTTTGTTTCAAGAGGAAAGTTGGCAATAGATCCTCATTGTCTTTACTAAATAAGGATTTTATACCCATTCTGCTGGTAGCAAGGATTTCCCCCCCACACACACACACACACTACTGATGCCAGATACATTTGGCCTCAGTCCCTGAATTTGGTTTTGTACATTTCTGGCTATTTGACAAAGTTTGTAGCTTAAAAAGATCTGGAGAGCAGGATTACAGGATGACTTTTCTGGTATCTTTGGAACCTTCCACAGTTGATCCATGGGCAAGTTATACCCATTTTGACTGAGAAGGAAGATGTTTTCCAGAAGGTTGATGTCTGTGTCACTTGGTCTGGAGGACAGAGTAGATGGAAGCAGTATCTTCGCTTCCTCTAATTGAGGAGAAGTGCTCACATACGAGGTTATTAGAATCAGATCCTCAATCCAATTTCCATAGTATGCATACAGTTTGGGGTGGTAGTTGAAATGCTGAGTATCACGTGGCCTCTTTCCACTTGCAGATTTAAAATAAACAGTTTCCATTTTGAACAGAGGTTACAATCATCCAAGGGACTCTTTTTTTTTTTTTTTTTTTTTTTTGCAGTTATCATGCACCAGTCCAGTCCTACTTCTGCATAAGTAAGAAACAAGAAAGTAATGTTTTACACCTGGTGCCAGGGGTGGGGGGATGGTGGATGTTGGGAGTCTGAGCCAGGTGATACAGGGGATTGAAATGTCATAATGTCATAATTTGTATCAGAATTGGTGATTCTACTGTGCTAAATTCAAGATAAGTAATGGAAGAAAACAGAACAAAACCAAGCCAGACAGACAGAATATGTAACCACTTGGAAACAAAGTAGAGACAAAGTGTACTAGACTCTTCCTTTGCCAATTGCTTATCCCAATGCATAGAGCCTGATTTAAACTTAATCCTGTGTTTTTCCCTTGGTAAATTCTATAACATTTTAAAATTATTGAAATAATGCCCACTCAATTTATTTCAATGTATTTAAAGAGATTTCTACTTTTTGCAATTTAAAGAGGACTCCACTGGTCTGGAGTGCGGAGACAGGCAGCAAGGGCTCTAGCTTCCAGTGAAGTCAGCAGTAGAGGGACATCATGTGGCCTTTAAATATGCAAATAAGCCAGTATTCACCCTCTGTTCTTGGGATGGACGCAGGCAGTTAGCAATGCTGTGGATATTTGTACTGTTTAGTAATTTATTTACTCAACTTAATGACCTATTTTATTTGTGTATATATGTTTATTGTGCATCCACCATATGTATCTGCATATTTTTTTTAACCAGGTCTTTGCCAAAACTTTTCTTTTACTCTTTTTTTAAAAAATGAGTATGTTGAGGGGTGCCTGATGGCTCAATTTGGCTCAGGTCATGATCTCACAGTTTGTGAGATTAAGCCCTGTGTCAGTCTCTGCATTGAACATGGAGCCTGTTTGGGATTCTCTCTTTCCTCTCTCTGGCCCTCCCTCGCTTTCTCTCTTTTCTCTCTCTCTCTCTCAAAATAAATACATAAACATTGAAAAATAAATATATATATATATATGAATAAATAAAATGGGTGACTTTAAGTTGAACTGCAGTCTTATTTGGGCTTTGCAATCCTAGTGGTTATGAGTGATATGTTGCTGGATGCGTAAAAAGAGATTGTGAACTGGGTGTATGTCCAGCCTGTTAAGGCTTCGAGATGATTTTGTAAGTCTTATTTAACAGTTTTAAGTTGTTATGTCGTATTTAACTTTCACTATCTTTATTACTTCATCAAAGTTTTGCTAAAGGGAGGTTTTCAGGTCCATTTAAAATGGGGTAACAGGCGGGATTTACCCTGACACTTAAAACAATCATAAAACCAGGAAACATACGTGAAATAACAGTTTCTAAGACTCTAGATACCAGGCAATTAGTGTAGTTATCCTTGAGAAATGGGAGACCATTTAAGTGAGTCCTGTGGTTTCCCAAAATTAATGGCTGAGGGAATTTCTAGCCCATGGTGCCCAATGTAGGGGCTCTTGAAATCCCAGAGAAAAGAAGATGGAGACGAGAGTTCAGGGACAATCTGGCATCTAGAGTTTGAAAGGCAGAATACAAAGAGGAAAGAGCTGCAGACAGAGAAAACTCCAGAAATCTGCAGAGGGTCCCTCCTGAATATTAAGCAGAGTATTCACAATGCATGTGAAGCAAGCACCCGAGGCTAAGGAAAGAACCACCTGAGAGAATTAGAGAGAACGAAGCCATCATAGCACAGTGCTGGGAATAAGGGCTATCCCATCTGCCAGACTAGGACTTCTCATAATTCATGGGATATTGGGCATAGTGTTCAGAACAGTCATGCCTCATTAGTGGGGAACAATTAACTTTCAATTAATTATTGCTTTGGCACACCTTAACACATCTTAAAATAAAGATTCAAAAATACTAACCTGTTTCCAAGTAATCTTAACCGTATGCTGGAGTAACTGACTTGGGTGTTAGAATTACAAAACTTGGCATAATCCATCACTGGCAGTTTGAGATTATTTCCTTTTTCATGAGGAGGGAAAATGGCCCTTGATGAAATGTGGAGCTACCCAGAGGAAGGAGGAGCACAAGGACTGTTACATTAGTAAGAATCTAAGAGTACTTTCTTAATATTTAAATACATTTAAAATATTCTTAACTGTTTAAGCAAAAGTAACAAAAGTAATAGTGCGTCCAGTGTTTATAACATATGGTAATGTAATGTACAACAACAGAGGCTGGAAGGGATAACAGAAATATACTATCATATGGTTTGTTTGCTGTACATGCTGTATTAATCACTTAAAGTAAGCTATGATGTGTAAAAGACATATATTAGAAACTCTAAAGCAACCACTAAATAACTAAAACAAAAGTTATGTCTAGGGTCACCTGCGTGGCTCAGTCGGTTAAGCATCCTGCTCTTGATATTGGCTGGGGTCATGATCTCACAGTTCAAGGGATCAAGTCCCATGTCAAGCTTTCCACTGATAGTGCAGAACCTGCTTGGGATTCTTTCTTTCCCTCTCTTTCTGCCCCTCCCCTGCTCTTTCTAGTGCTCACTCTCTCTCTCAAATAAATAAACTTAAAAAAATGTTCTATCTAATAATCTGACATAGGAGATTGAATGAAAGCATAAAAAATACAATCAATTTAAAAGTGGACAGTTGAAGAAGAATGGACACCAGAAGAAATAAATAAAAGGTACATAGCAAAATGATAGACAAATGTAATGGCTGTAAAATCCCATTAAGTGTAAATGGTCTAAACAACCAAATTAAAAGACACAGAGATTGTCATCTTGGGTTAAAACATGGGGCCACATAAATCCTACAGTATTCTCAGTACTACAATGTACCTTAAATATAAAGATACTAATATATTAAAATGACAAAATTGGAAGCAATTATAAAAGAAAACTGAATTTACTATACTATCCATCAAATTGTATTCTAAAGGGGGAAAAACATATTGCCAGAGATAAAGAACTTTTGAGAATGATAAAGAGCTGGCTTGATTCATATGACATAACAGAAAGAATCGCAAGGAAAAATAGATTAATCAGTTATAGGTGGAGATTTCAATTCCTCTTCCTCAAAGAACTGATAGAAGAAGTAGATATAAAATCAGCAAAAATACATTCATCTTTTTTAATATCTGATTTTGTGGAAGAAATCATACGGATATTAGGATTTTCTAGATCCACTGGCATTCATTTTCACTTTGGAGGCATTGGAATAATTTGTTCCCTCACCCGCTACCAACCAAGAGCATTTGTGGAAGAAGTATACTATGAGAATATATTTGGAACTAAGCCTTCCCAAGAGCATGTGAGGTTCACTGGCACATAAAGTAGCCCAGGGGTTGCATTCTGTCCTCACGCAAAAAAACCTGTTGCTAATTAAAGATTTAAGAAATACAGCTGGATAAGTAACATCAGCCCAGATGGCATTTCAAGAAACCTCTGGTGAGGCTTGAGGCAGACAGTAATTCTGCATGATTTATCAGCCAGGCAGGGGTCTGGCATGACTGGCCCCATACACTTCAGGTGGGAAAGTACCTGCAAGGACCGGAGACTCGGAGCCAGGTAGAGACTATAAACTCCATGAAATCATTCAGAAACGGCACAGTTCTTATCCCTCCCGTGTCTGTCAGTGTTTAGTAACTAAGAAAGAGAGCTTCATGGAGATTTATCTCTAGTGTTTTTTTTTTTTACCTCTTTATAAGATTCAGTAATCAAATAAATTAAATGTGTGCTTTAAACCATATTGTGAAAAGAGCACTATGCAAGATTTGTACGGGATGCAGTGGTAGAGTATTTCCCAGAATGTGTTCCTCAGACCGTGAATTCCATCAGCAAAATGTTGGGTAAGGTGTTAAAAAGTAAAAAAAAAATGTAGGTTGGTAGCCAAATAAAATCAGGAAGTATTGGTTAAACATATCAGTAAGGTTTTGATTTTTTAAAGTTTAAACTTGTAGAATTTATTAGAACCTGTAAAATATAGAGAATAAAAGAACTGTCACTAAAACCCTGGATCAACTGACTTTGTCACTAGACTCTCAGTGTGCACCTTTGGGATTCTGTGCTTGATGTTTGGCAGAGGGAGAGAAATAGAACACAACCTGCCCTGATCTTGAGTCAATGTTTGGAATCTTCTACTTGGCTGATGCTGTGGTTTTGGGAATCTTCAGTAGCATTAACCCAACAAAGATGGGCTCACAATGACATGATCTAAAACTTCTACAATTTGGGTGGTCTTTGTTGAAAAAAAATTACAAAATTATAAATACGTAATTAAGAAAGAAATGGAGTACATATTTAGAATGCAAATATACATGATAACAAATGGCTAGAAGATTAGAGATTTGAGTCTCAGTCTTTCTGATCTATCTTTGGGCAGTTGACCAGATATACTATACTTACACAGAAATTTTCCCCATTGCAAATTACACACACACCGACACACACACACACACACACACACACACACAGAATGTTCACAGAAACTCTCAGCATTAATGGAAGGAAGGGGGATGTCTTAGTTTGGGGCTGCTATAACTAAATACCATAAGTTGGATGGCTTATAAACAGCAAACACTTAATTTCTCACAGTTCTGAAGGCTGGAAGTCTAGTTTCCTGTCTGGTGAGTACTTGCTGCCTGAGTCATAGACAACCATCTTCCATCTTCTCACCATGTTCTCACATGGCCAAAGCAGGAGGGAGCTGTCTCAGGCAGCTTTTTTAAGAGCACTGATCCCTTTCATGAAGGCTACATCATCATGACCTAATTACCTCCCAAAGGCCTCACCTCCTAATATCATCACCTTGGGGAGTACGATCAACATATCAGTGGCAGGGCGGGAGTCACAAATGTTCCTTTCATGACAGGGGGCAGGAGATCGAGGGTAACTCAGGCTTTAGTTGCTTCAAGCCAAATGCTCCTGGGTCTGTTTCTCTGATCCCATGCTTCTTCCCACAGGGCTAAGGATGAGGACTGTAGATAAACCTCCTAGAACAAGATGGAAGCATTTTCATAGTTAAAAAATTGGTCCACCCCTAATCATGCCAGCGTGTTCTCTGAAAGTGGTCTATTTCTCTTCTGCCCTACGAGGGACATGTTAGGATTTAGGATTTAAATCCTTGGAACGCAGTGTGTACTTCTTTGCACATCGTTGGGCTGAGTACGTGTTAGATTACAGAGGGGCTGGCTATTCATCTAAGAATTTGTTAGACACATGGTATAGAGTTCTGGAATAAACGGAGTACTACTCATTCAGTTATATTTTGCTTAAATCGATCTGGTGTTAACTGACAACAAATTGAATGTCTCCACAGAAAGTCAATGAGAAAAACCGGGGGAGAATGAGTATTGGATTTCTGAGTAGAACTGAAAGAGCTCAATTCACGCCTTCGATGACTAACGGATGATAACTTGCTCTAAGTACTGGGGAGGGGAGAGAATCCATGGGAGTGTAACTGGGGAAGACAGAATAAAATTAAGCAAGGGAAAATTGAGCAAAGGAAAATTAAAGCAATCTTAACAGTGAGGGCTATTAAGCCATTGAAAAGTCTCCCGAGGGAAGTGATGGAAACCTCCTTGCTTGAGTCATTTCAAAATCGACAAAGCAACGGAAAATGTACTGCAGGGAGCAATCCTGTGCTGGCGGGGAGCGGACACGATGATTTACTGCTTCTCTTCTGTCTCTCATTTCCACGTTCTGTGAAATTGTATTGCAGCTAAGAAACAAGATATCCTTCACTCCGACAGTATGTTTACAGAGGCTTCGTCTGAAGCATAAAGTTGAAAAGAAAGAGAAAAAATGCATTTTAAAATTTTATCAGTTCTTCACATTCCTTTTGTAAAGGTTGGTTTCATATAGGGTATAATGCAGGCATTTTCGTTGAGCTTTGTGTTCCTTTGACTCAACCTGTAAGAACACGTAGTACTTACGTGAATAATTCTAAAGTCTAGCTTGTATTTGTCTCAACGTGGGATGGAATACTGTGAAGAATAAAGTTTAATAAATTTTCGAATTGCTCAAGACAACATCAAAAAAAGTAGAGCTTAGGAAATAAGCATTAACCAAAAACTAATTTTAGCACGTAAGATAAAAGAGGAATTTAAGGAGCGTATCAAAGGGCATATCTCTTTATTCCTGGGAATCTAAAATGTATCGTTAAAAAGGGGCTCTTGAATTTTATGCTGTGTCCTTATTGTTTAGAGATGTCAGATCTGATCTTTATAGCTAGGGGAATAGTTATGACAGGAAACCTGCATGTGATCCACACATGAAAGACCTAGAAAGCTTGCTAAGAGCAACTTTGGGTTTTATCTTGCAAGAGTTTACTATAAAGATCCAAGAGTGATCCCTAATTGAGGACAATTTATTATTACTTTTTAATTGTTATCTTAAACTATTATATTAATGATTGCTATGTTCCAGACATGCTAGGCCATTCACATCTACATATAATCCTTCCATTCAACAATATTTATTAAATGCCTATGCTCGGCTAAACATGGCACGATAAGATTTTGTTTTGAGAAAGAGAATGAGAGAGAGAGAAGGGAGAGAGAGAGAGAGAGAAGGGAGAGAGAGAGAGAGAGAGAGAGAGAGAGAGAGAGAGAATCTTAAGCAGGCTCCATGCTCAGAGTGGAGCCCAACTCAGAGCTAGACCTCATGACTCTGAGATCATAACTGTGAGGTGATGACGTGAGCCAAAATCAAGAGTCAGATGCTCAACTGACTGAGCCATCCAGGTGCCCCAATAAGATATTTGTCTATATTTAAGGTTATTTATTTATTTTGAGAGAGAGAGAGAGAGAGAGAGCGAGAGCGCACGGATGACGGGCAGAGACAGAGGGAGAGAGAGAAAATCACAAGCAGGCTCTGTGCTGACAGTGCAGAGCCCAAGCTGAGACTTGGACTCAGAAACTGCAAGATCATGACCTGAGCCGAAATCAAACATCAGATGCTTAACTGACTGAGCCGTCCAGGTACTGTGATGACCTTGACAGTTTTAAAGAGACCTGCTCAGGTACTCTGCAGAATATGGGTGGATTCTCTCCTAAGTAGCCTTGGTTAGGAGGTGGAGAGAATACCACTGAGAAGTTCCCTTCTTATCCTATCCTATGGGGGTACCTGGGCTCCACATCGCATCAATGGCATATTTCCTTGATCCGTTGGTTAGGGAGCGCTGGCCGGGTTCCTCCAACGTGAAGTTACTACTTTCCCCTCTGCTCTGTTCCTGTGAGTGAGTCACTGAGTTCAGACCACTCTCAAGGGGCGGGCAGTGGATTAGCTGGAGAGTGTCTACATATGCGGTTTGAGATTTTTCTCTAAAGAAGATTTGCCTTTTCATTTATTTGTATGTTCAATCAGTTATTTATATGCCCACAGATTTGTTTCATCCTGTGGATTCCAATTCGAACTACCTGACCTTCCTGTTGTTAAAGTCGTTCTGGTTTCGGCTGTGGTGGCTCTCTCAGGTTGGTCATGTCCTTTCGATATGTCCCCAACCTTTCCATTTCGGTCAACATTTCCATACCTCCTGGAATGATGAGACGCTCCAGGCTCAACTTCTATATTCCATGACTGCTCTTGAATCAGACATTTCTCCAAGGAGTCCTGGGTCCTTTTCTAAGAGAATGATGTTTAGACACCAAAACCTGGATGTTGGTACCAGGTGTTAAGGCTGCCTCAGTGGATGGGGCTACATAACATGCACATGTGTAGTAACCAGCACATGCATATGTACCGTCTCTCACTCATCTGTATGTGTGTGCATGTGTACATGCATACGCACACGCACACACACACGAGCTCTTGCTAATATCTCTCACTAATCTACACTCACCTGGGGTTCACTTCAGCCCTTCCTTCTTGCTTATCTATAATTTCCTTTTCCAACAATGAGAAACTTGATTCCAGCCACCCAGTGTCCATTTCGTGTTTGTTCAACACCATTGTACATGTAAAGTAGTTTAATGGTTATTAGACCATGAACAGCAATTATACAACGATAGTGTATAGTTCCTGTGTCTTTAGTCTTATGGTTTCCAGATAAAAACACCATTTTCCAAGCTAACGTTGCCCAGGTCCTCCACTCCTTTCTCCTTCAGTGAGATTATGTCACGCATCTTCAATACTTTTAGATTCATTTGACATTCCATCCTGGGATCCCTTGACATTCTAGTTTAATGTTTCTTTTTCAGTTTGCATACATTAACATTGACTCTGTGGCATGTACAGCTCAAGGTTTTGTTTGTTTTTTTTTTGTTTGTCTTAGGTCTATGGGTTTTGACAATTGCGTAGATTCATATATCCATCGACCCCAGCACTACACAGAATGCTTCCTTCACTCCACGATCAGATACAGGCACTTAAAATATTTTCTCCCACTTGGTGGCTCTTTTCATTTTCTTGGTTGTATCTCCTGAGGCGTAGATGTTTTAACTTATCATTAGTTTCCCATTTGCCCTGTTTCTTTTATGGTTTTGATTTTGGAATGGCATCCTTCCCAAGAAATTCTTACTTGTCTGAGGTTTGAAAAGCTATCCTCCTATGACATTGGAACGAACTTCTATGTTGGGGTCCGTGAGCCATCTCAAAGGCTGTGAAAAATCTGAGTTAGGGAGTTAGTATTTAGCCTCCCCCCATGTTCAGTCAGTTAATGAAGTACCATTTTTTTCAAAGGAATTTCTCTATTGAGATGCCATGGGGCCTTAGTAAAAACTCAGTTGAATATACATGGGTCTATTTCCGATCTCTGTTGTTCTGTGCTAATAATCTATTTCTGCGTCCACAGACCTGTGACTGTCCTTTGAAGTATGGTTTGACCTTAGGGTTTGTACATCTAACTTTGTTCTTCTTTGAGATAACTTTGTCTATTTTAGTTTTTTTGTTTTTGTTTTTGTTTTGTATTTTTATATATATTTTAGAATTAGCTTGTCAACTTCCACAGTAAACTCTGTTGGGATTTCAAATCTATAGGTCAATTTGGGGAAAATAGATTATTTAAAAATGCTGAGTTTTCTAATCTTTGAGCATGACATATCTCTGCATTAAGTTTGGCTGTCTTTAATCCTGCCAGCAGCGCTTCTTATCTTTTGGTAAAATGGTTTTGCATGTCTTTTGTTAAATAGTTCAGATTTTTTTAGTGCAATTACAGATGGCATTGTTTTAATAAACATGTTCATTTTTTTTCTTCTTATGCCATTTTGGCACTCCCCCCATGAAAGAATTTATCCATTTTATTTCCATTCTCAATTTTTTTGGCATAGAGTCATTTTAATATTCTCACATTTAATTTCTGTAGGATCTGTAGCTATATCACTATCTTTCCCTCCTGTAAATGGTGTCTTCTTTTCGCGTCTTGACCAATATTGCTCAGTCTTCATGTTTTCACGAAGCAACACTTGTCTTTGTTAATTATCTCCATTGGTTATTGCTCATGTATTTACATTTTTTCTCTTTTCTTGTCTTCTTTTGAATTAATGGAACTTTATTATTACAGTTTCATCTCTCTTACATTGTATGTAAATATATTTATATATTTTTATAATATAATAAGTTTTGCTCTCTTGTTGACATTTTTTGTAGAGACATCTCATTATTACATTTTCATCTCTATTACCTTATCTGTTAAAACATTTATACTATTATGATATAATTTTGTTAGACTTTAGATTGATTTTCTTATTGTTCTTTTTGACTTATTACTGTCTAGCATATAATAGGACTTTCCACACTTTCCACTTAATGCTTTGATCACCATTTATACTCCATAGATGTTTGGGAGGCTTTTTTCTATATATTTGAATTCTACATGTATTTTAAGCTCCATGAGGCTTTAATACTCATGGTTTACATAGTTCATATATATATTTATATTTAATTACATATTTACTGTTTTTTACTCTTCATTCCTTCTGGCATTCCAATGTTTCTATCTGGGATTTTCTTTCTTTCTTCTTGAAAAATTATCTTAAGAAATTTCTTTTTTTTAAGTTTATTTATTTTTGAGAGAGAGACAGAATGTGAGTGGAAGAGGGGCAGAGAGAGAGGGAGACACAGAATCTGAAGCAGACTCCAGTCTCCGAGCTGTCAGCACAGAGCCCAACATGGGGCTCAACCCATAAACGGTGAGATCATAACCTGGGCTGAAGTTAGATGCTTAGCCGACTGAGCCACCGAGGCGCCCCTCTTAAGTAATTTCTTTAGTGACTACCAGCTGGCAAAAATTTCTCTGAGTTTTTGTTCGACTAGAAATATCTGTTTAATTTTGTGTTTCAAGGGTATTTTTGCTGGGTATTGAATTCTATGGAATTCTATGTTAGCTTCTTTCTTTTACCACTTTCAAGATGACATACTGTCTTCTGGGTTTTGTTGTTTCTGTTGTGAGGTCAGATATCAGGGTAATTATTTCTTTGACAGTGATTTTTTTTCCAAGTTTTTATTTAAATTCCATACAGTGTAATATTAGTTTCAGGTGTAGAATTTAGTGATTCATCAGTTACATACAACACATGGTGCTCATCACAAGTGTGCTTCTTAATCCCCATCACCTATTTCACCCATCACCCACCATTGCCCTCCAGCAACCCTCAGTGTGTTCTCTTTAGTTAAGAGTTTGTTTCCTGGTTTCCGTCTCTCTCTCTCTCTGTCTCTCTCCCTCCCTCTCTCTCTCTTTTTCTCTTTCATATGTTCAAAATTTTCTGTTTTCAAAACTTTTCTTTGCCTCTAGCAATTTTATTATGATAAACCTTTGGACAGTTTTGTTTATATTCATTTTGTTCATAGTTCACAGTATTTCTTGAACCTGAACATCATGCCTTTCTCTGGTTTAGAATCCTTTTACATCATGTGTTCAAATATGTCTTCTGCCACATTCTTTCTCAACAACCTGCCTGGGACCTCAATTCCATATAAATCAAATTTTCCCCCTACCTATCTTTTATACTTTTGTCCTATTTTTCCCATTCTTTTCGTTCTACAAGCCTCAGCCTAGATATTTTATACTGATCTATCTTGTAGTTCATTCATCCTTTCTTCCACTGTGTTGAAGGAGTCTTCATCAACTGACATCTGATTTGCAGTATCGAATTGTTTGGTTGTAGGAGAGAAGTGTCCAGGCATCCCAGCTGTGAGGCTGGGGCACTTCCCCCCCTAGAAAGGGGAAATCCAGGATTTCGGATTCATTTCTTGAGCATAATAGTGGTTGTACTAGTGTTTGCAATATCCATTTACAGCCAATCTAAGCCCACTTTCCAACAGCACTACTCTGCTTCATGGGTAGTGCAAGTGCCTTGTAATAGACCTTTCCTACTTCCTCCTTCTCCTTGATAGCATGTGGTCACTCATTTGACCTATCCATAAACAGTAATCACCAGACACATTGCCAGTCATTTGGGCAATCTGTTATCTGTTACATACATTAAATATAAGAAAATTGAAGGGTACCTGGGTGGCTCAGTAGGTTAAGCATCTGACTCTTTTTTTTTCTTTTATAGTTTATTATCAAGTTGGTTTCCATATAACACCTAGTGCTCATCCCAATAAGTGCCCTCCTCCATGCCCATCACCCCCCTTCCCCTCTCCCCCACCCCCATCAGCCCACAGTTTGTTCTCAGTATTCAAGAGTCTCTCATGGTTTGCCTCCCTCCCTCTCCCCAACTATTTTTTCCCCTTCCCCTCCCCCATGGTCCTCTGTTAAGTTTTTCCTGTTCCACTTATAAGTGAAAACATAAGGTATCTGTCCTTCTCTGCCTGACTTATTTCGCTTAGCATGACACCCTCGAGTTCCATCCACATAAGCATCTGACTCTTGATTTCAGCTCAGGTTATGATCGCACCATTCCTGGGACCAAGCCCCACATCCGCTCTGCACTGACAGCACAGAGCCTGCTTGGAATTCTCTCTCCCTCTCTCTGACCCTCCCCCACTCATTCATTTTCTTTCTCTCAAAATAAGTGAATAAACATCAAAAAAAAAGAAAATTGAAAGATTTTATTTTAGCTTCATTTACTCTTTCTCAAATGTTCTTCCTTCCCTTGTGTAAATCTGAGTTTCTGACAATACCACTTTCCTCGCCTCTGATGAAATTCTCTCAACATTTCTTCACCCAAGGCAGGTCTCCTGGTGAAAAAGTGCCTCCATGTATGTCTGTTTGGGAAAGTCTTCATTTCTCATTCCATTTTTGAAGGTAATTTCACTGGATAAATCATTCTAGGTTTGGCGGTTTTCTTCTTTCAAGACTTTATTTCACCCCATTCTCTTCTTGCTGCATGGTTTTTGAAAAAAGTCTAATGCAATTCTTATTTTCCCCCTCTTGGGCTTCTTTCTAGATTTTTCCCTTATCTTTGATTTTCTGCAGTTTGACTGTGATATGCCTGGGCCCGTAGCATATTAATCATTGTCATTTTAAATTCTCATTCCAATGATTTCCA
Organism: Cryptoprocta ferox; assembly: GCA_028646485.1. Classification (NCBI taxonomy): domain Eukaryota; kingdom Metazoa; phylum Chordata; class Mammalia; order Carnivora; family Eupleridae; genus Cryptoprocta; species Cryptoprocta ferox. The sequence continues at coordinate 128,126,674 of CM053576.1, read as the reverse complement.
AACTTTGTGATATATAATCTCTTTTGATGCTTGATTTGCCTCTTCAAACTGTGATTTTTGCCCTTTAGCATACCTTATAATTTTTTGTTGAGAGCTGGGTATGATGTACTGAGTAAAAGGGACTGAGGGCAGAGGCCCTCAGTGTAAGGTTCCATGTTTTTCTGGCTAAGAGTTAGGCTGGGTTTACTCCTCACTGCTGCTCTAGGTGTTGGAGATTAACATTTTCTTTGTGTCCTCCTTTTTGTCTCTCTTGCTGTCTGGGTTTCTCTAGAGAAGCTTTCTTAAATAGGGTCTGAGCTTTGCAGCTCTTTTAGCTATAATCCTGTTATTTTACAGATGTCAGTGGTGTAAGTGTGATGGCATGGGAACCAATCAGTAGTCTTAAGGTGACATCTCAGTCTGTGTGCCTGGGCTGTGACCTACATGTGAGCTGCTCAGTTTTTTCCCCCATTGGGTGAGACAGGCAAGCTAGGGGGCCTGAGACTGGTTTTCCCTTCCCCCAGCCTGTTTAGGCTCTGCTAAAATCTTTTGAGGAAAGTCCTTTGTTAAGAAAAAAGAATGCTCTGGCTGTGTTTCAAAATGGCGATTTTCCCCCACTCTCTGCTGGATCATGACGGGAGTTTTCTCAGATCATATTTACCCCAAAAACTTGCTGGGGTCCTGGAGGTAAAAGTCAAAAGTGTGGGTCTTTCCTCCAATTTTGAACCCCCTTGGGTTTTTTAACTCCGGAGGCACTCCATACTGAGTCTTTGGGAATTCATCAGTTGCAGTTTAATGTTCGTATTCTGATAGGATGGTCGATATGTGAAATACACACACTTACATATTCAATTATATATGTATGTGCATTAAATGCAATGATACTTGAAAGAAAGATTTCTAACCTATATGCATATATAGGTATGTATACCTATATACACCTCATAGTATACCTATGTGAATGTGTAATATTTATACCCACATATTTAAAAAACTTAGTTTTAAAATGTACTTCTAGATGAAGAATGATCACTGCAAAGCACATGCCCTTCTCTGTTTTTTGACATTCAATCTCTCTCCCCCACCTTTCTCTCCTTCTGTTATCTGTACAACCTTCTATCCCTTTCCTCTCTATATATCTGTCTTCCAATAGCACTTAAAGGGGTTATATAAATGTATTTCCCCAATAGTTACAGCTGGGAGAAGTTGTCTCAGTACATGCTTTTGAAAATAGTTAATTCTTTCAGAGTCAAGGATATTCTTAAATTCACCTTCCATACACCTTCATTCAAAAACATGTATTATTCTTTCTGCTTTGTTCTTCTGCTAACTGCAGTGTTTGAAATGCCGGTAACTACATTTTGGAAAGCTGACCTCTGATTTTCTGATTTTCCTTCTTTCTTTCCTGTCTCTTCCATGAGGGCAGATAATAGAGGAGCCCTATCGGTAGACCATTCAGGTATAATTACATGTCCATCTCATAATGTTCTCAGGCTATTGTGTTTGAATAGATTTTTTTTAAACTCATGGTTCTAGCAATATTAATCAAATGAATATTCAGAGTTTAAAAAGCATAACCATGTGAAATTTAACAGGAGGGTGCTTGACCTGAGGGAAACTTCTCCACAATATGAAATTCAGAACAACGCTTTCAAAAGAGACTTGAACACACCCCTTCTCCCCCATTTTCCTCATTTAAAATTGGTGAAGAGAATCAAGGGAGCTGTCATTTACTCTCTGGGCTGTGACTAATGCCTGATTTCAGAGCTGTGACTGCCCTTATATCTGTGTTCAACTTCAAAAGAATTTGGAGGCAAGTAAACGGCTCTCTTCAGACATGAATCATGGCACTCCTCGTCTCTCTCCTTCACAGGCAAATGCAGTTCTTTCACAGACAGTTCTATGAAGGTCATGGATAGTCTGGAAGACCAGTGAAGCCAGGAGTGGACCAATATTATCCATAGTGTTGAATGATCCATAACAAAAGCCACCAGGAAGCAAATTAGAGGTGGTTCAGTCCAACCCCTCCAGTTCATATGTGACGAGGCTGAGTTTCTGTGTTTCTCACTGCTCTGCCCACATTGCATAACTGGTTGGTAGAGATAGAATTAGAAATGAATTATAACAGTGCAATCCGGTACCATATCCATTATCCATTCAGGTCGATGCCCTTGTTCTATTCTCAAGATCAGAGGTAACTTGGATCTAACAATATGAAACACCATTTAAGGAAAGTTGTCTTGTGAGGTATGGCTATACAAACACACGCAAGCCCACATTGGGTGAGATAAGAGGGTCTGGAACTCCTTTACATCCAGTAATCTGCCCGTGTCTAGTGAAGAGTTAACTGTAAAGTTTCAGAAAATGTCAAGTATCTAGGATCAATTTACCTCCTGGAGGGCTGTCACTCTGATTTGCCTGTGTTTTGTGCATAAAGGTCCACTGATACTTAATTATTGTTACTGCAGTGTCAGTAAATTGAGTCAGAAATCTCAATATAGTAATTCCAAGAAAAAAGCTTCTTTCCTTCCTTCCTTCCTCCTTCCTTCCTTCCTTCCTTCCTTCTGTCCTTCCTCTCTCTGTCTCTCTCTCTGTCTCTCTGTCTCTGTCTCTCTCTCTCTCTCTCTTCCTTCAATCTGTATTGCTTTGATTTTTCTGCCCATCCATCTTGGTATCTGGTCTCGTTTCACTAATTATTTTTTTTTCTCTTCTGATGGAGCTCACTGCTATGTACCACATCTATAAATATTCTCCCCTTTATTTCTCAAATGATAGTCTGTTGCATCAGCCAACATCTGTCCTTGGCTCTGCTGAGAATAGACTTGAATGTCAAGTGTCTTGCCTGTGTTAGATGTTCTGAAGGTGGCAGAGAAAGTCTGTGCCTTTTCATACTACTTCCAATGCTCAAAACCTTGAGCACACTTGACCAATACATGCTCTTTCACTGTAAATTCAGATGTGTCACTTCCCAACTATAACTATGTGAAATCCTTTGTTTCATTGGGAGCTGGTAATGTAATGACTATAGCCAACACTTATGAAGAGCATACTATATGATAGGTACCATACAGTAAGAGCTTTTAATCTCATTTGAACTCCTTATAGGTCAGTAATCTTGGATAATTTAATGAGATAATAAGTAATAATAAGGAATCTTATCTCTCACTTGCTAAAGAGGAACCCAGACCACAAAGAATTTGTATAACTTACCCATTCATACTACTCATAAATGGCACAGCTGAAATTTTAATTCCCAAACTGTACTTCATAAGCATTATGCTATACTATGATAGTTGTGGCAAAATGAAACAAAATAACAAATCCAAATGTGCTAGCAATATGTGGCTTGAAGTTCAGCTCCATCGTTAGGTTAGTGAACCTGAATGAGTCAACATTTCTAAGTGGGTTTAACTGTGGGTTCATTTCTTTTTTCAATAGGAATATAGCTGCATATCAGAAAATGTTTCTCTCCATTTACTTTGCATTTTATAAGACTCCATTCGGAAATAACCGGGGTATACACTGCATGAGGGAAAACAGAAATAACCTGCTAGTTCTTCTGGCATTACTTTCAAACTACTTAAGTTCATGTAGGAAGACCAAGCATACAGAAATAAGCCATGATGCCTGAAGCAGGAGAAAGGAGAAGGGTTTCCCAGAGACCTGATGGGTAGATAGATAGATAGATAGATGACAAGTAGATAGATAGATGAGAAAGAAGGAAAAAAAGAAAGAAGGAAAGGAAGGAAGGGAGGAAGGAAGGAAGGGAGGAAGGAAGGAAAGCTAGAAAAAGAAACAGGTATATAATGATTCCTCCAGTTAAGGCAAAGAGTTATGCCTTGCCATGCTTTTTACCCTCATGGGGTGGGGCTCAGAGCTTCTCTATGGTAGTGCTACAGGGAGTCTGGGAGAGCCCAGAAAGGAATGGTCCTCAGGGCATAAAATCTTAAAGAGTTGGGACCTGATTACAGTGGTTCTGAAGCTTCCAAAAGATTCCCAAAGAGCTGCTCACCTAGTGGACCAAGTAGACAAGGACAGTGGGCATCTCAATAGTACTTGTATACACAGATAACCAATGACCTGAGCTCCCACTTATGAGAGGCCAGGGACTATGGACTACCCCCTGGAAAGGCAGGTGGAAGGAAATCCACAAGAAGGGCTGGAAGGGACTTTCCTGCCAGTCCATGATAATGGACTTTGGAATATATATATATATACATATATATATAATAAGTTATACATATACCTAACATGTATCCAACACTAGGAACTCAGAGTTAACATAAATGTGCAATAAAATATAGGGAATTATCTATGATGACTATGTACACATTCTTATCATTGGCATTTAAAATAATTAATTTTTTGGTTAAATATTTTCATTACCTCCTAGATGCCAAAGCTATATTACAACCATAAAAGTGAGAAAAAACAACTCTAGGACACAACACTGGGGGTGTTTGGGATTAAATCCTGACCTGCTTCCCCTGGTGTGATAACTCTTGGGTATCAACGTCCATAGGCAGTGACAGCAAATGAACAGCAGAAGAGAGGAAGATAGCACGTCTCATTAGGAGAGGCTGTACAGTTACCAGCAGAAGATATGTTCTTCAAAGATGCCAACCTTTGTGCTTATGTCTTATATCTGACGCCATAAATGAAAGAGATGTAGATTTTCTGGACCCAGGTCCTGGAATCCATGGAGGAAGTGTGTCATTGGGTCAGGATACTGGCATCCTTGGCCATGTGCCTCCGAACATAACCTTATATTGATTCCATCAGAGCTTACCTCCAGTGGGTGGGCATCACTTGCCAATGGTGTCTTGCCATTCGCTTCACCAATACCCCTGACATTTCTCTGCTGAGTAAAATTCACTGCATAGGTTCATTCTTATTCATGTATCTCTAAGTGAAATTTAACTTATTTAAAAATAAGGAGCTGAAATAAAATAATATTGATGAATCCAAGAAGATCAGTGAATAGAGGTAAGAGGAGGGTGACCGAGAAAGCCACACCTGCTTCTTCATAATTCAAACCATAATACAAGGAATTGTATGCCTGCCACTGGCTTCTTCCTTTTCAAGGTACATTTGCCTGATGGGTAGGACAGGCATTACTTATCATGAAACTCCTGCTTCCCCAAGATTTGTAAGCAACAAATTCTTTTGGCAGGCGGTGTCTTCCTCTGTGGTCCTATGTGACAGGAGAGAGCAGAGCTGTTCTGCTGTGGCAGAGACATGCGTCCAGGGCCTGATCACACCACCCCTCTCCTCCCCAGAAATCTCATTAGTGCCCTTTGAGCCTCCCAACTACGATCCTAGGCTCTGTGCTCCGTGGGGGGAGGAGACCGCATGTATCCATCTTTGTCTCTCCAGTGAGAAGAGAACTGTAATAGAATCAGTGGCAAAACTACAGCCGGAACCTAGTTGTCCTGATTCCCCACCCTGGGCATGTTCCCAATGTCACCATATCAAGGATTTTATGGATTTACAAAGCTGAAAGTTGACACGTTTAATCAAAAAGGCAGTATAACTGAAAATCTGAGAGTTATTTTCTAGTTATTTCCAAAATTTCCTAAGCATTCTGTAGGAAAATATATTTACCACAGCTAATAAGACTCTGTCTCTCCACTATCATTACATTTCTTCAGAGCATTTCCAATAAGAACACTCCAAATTATCCCCCCTCAGCTAGTTCATCTGTTCAGTCAATAAGCAACATTTTATTGCTTTTATGAATTAAGCCCACTTTGCATCCAATCATTTTGCAAACATCTGTAGCAGAAGTAGTCAAGGGAGCTTTTGAAAAATCAATCAGAGGGGAACAGCTTTCACTTCATGCGTTTTTTTTTTATTTTAATAAAGTATTTACACATGTTTGCTCTGCCTGAAATGGAAACATGATGGAGGCCGTGGCGGCGTCACAGAGCGAGGGCTCCTGAGCTGCGGCCAGTTTGGGGGTGGGGCTCCGTTCCTGGGTCTCCTCTGGTGAGAAGTGATCCACCCACAGGGCTGAGCAAGGCTCACCCAGCAGTAGGTGGGGGCATTGGCTCACTGGACCTGCTCAGTTGGTTCAAGACACCCATTTTCTTTTCCCACGTCTGACCTTTCTGAGTTTTATATGTGAGTGGGGGTTATAACTTTTGGTTATAACAAAGTACCTAGTTCTGGTCTTTATAAATGAAAAAGCAGAGTTATCTGTGCAGCAGTGAGTTCTACATGCTACTTGACACTGATTTCAGAAATCACTGTGAATGTAAAGCAGGGAGAGAGGAAGGAAGGGGATGCTGCAGTGTCATCAACAGACTTTACACCGGAATCTAAAGGCAAGGATGGTGGACCCAGCATTTTCTGGAAGGAATTCTAAGGAAATCTCGGATACATTAGTCACTTCTCAAAAATCTTGAGTGCATTGAATTTTAGTCTTGTTTCTTTTTATTGTGCTGCTTTTGTAACATTCCAGGATGAGTCTTTTAAAGCTTGATGTGTTTCTTGTGCTGTGTGGTTTAGAAGACATTTCCACAGCGCACACCTCCTCTCTGTCCCTGATCTGCTACTGTGGATAATTCACTTTGTGTGTTTAGGCTCCAGAAGGTTACCATGGGTCAACACGGTGAAAAGGAGAAGGGAAGGAGGCGGAGACAGGAAGAACAAACAGCGTATTTATCAACGTTGGTTGGGGCAGAAACTCCACGTAGTCAACTATGGAACCAAAGATACCAAGCGTTGGATGGGATCCAGTCTGGCTGAAGCCTCCCACTTTACTGATGAGAAGGTTAAGCACTGGGAAAGCCCTTTGTCAAGGGGAGAACCTCAAAGGATTATATTGCAACGTGTAGTTCATTCTGTTTTCCTCTCTATCTTTCCCATTGACAGGTTTGAGGGAGATTATCTTTTCACCACTGCGGTGGTATCATGCTTGAGAGGTATTTCTTATTATCCAGAGGAGGCTGACCTGCAGTCAGTGACTTCATTGTGACAAAGCAGAGGATCCAGGACAAAGTAGGTCTTGGGATTCGCCCACCTTGCAGAGGGTGACAAATGGCATGCTTCCGAATTTGGCCATTGTGGCAAGATGACAGTGGGGCCCCAGAGAGGGCATGGAGAAGGTGCTAGAGGGGAACTAACATAAGGAAGGACCTCTGGGTCCTCATGCAGGGGACATCTTGGCACCAGCCCTATATGCTGCACTCATTGTTATCTCACCCAGGGGACAAATGGGGGCCGTCTCACCAGCCCTTTCTGTACAAGTGTGAACGTCAGAGCGTGCCCACGGTAGCCGAGGCGCGTTTATCTTGTAGTTGGCCAGAGATGGCTTGGGAGGCAAAACCCTGCAGCGGAAATGGAGAGGAAGTTGAATTTTTTATTCAAAGGCAGTTTTCAGGAAAGTCTGTAGCTGCCACCTGGCAGTTCGGAAGCAGCTGTTACTTAAGAAAAAGCACCCTTTGCCCAGGAGACTCTTCCTGCATGGAGGCCAAGTTTAACACGCTTTTATTCCCCTGTAGCCATTTCTATATTGTTGACTAAAAGGACTGAAGCAGAGGAGCGTGCTTCCCTGCTCCCCAAAGCCACCCCTTCGAGCAAATACACTTCCACGTTACTTTTTAAAGGCTGTTACCCACTTTGCATTCCAGTGAAGAATTCATAAGAACACGAGACGCATTTCTTAGTTATTGAATACTGAGGTTTATCACTAAAGTTTTGATGAATATTTACCTATAGTTTCCATTCTTACAGGCATGAGAATGCGGGTATCTTTCCCCGGACTACATATCTGTCTGTTCTCACATACTTTATGACGAATAGGTGGCTCCCACATAGTGTTTAAACATATTCACTTTTTTTTTTTAGAAAGTTCTTTAACATTTCTTTGTTTCCAAATTTTTTGAATGTTTATTTATTTTTGGAAGACAGAGACAGAGCATGAGGGGAGGAGGGGCAGAGAGAGAGGGAGACTCGGAATCCGAAGCAGGCTCCAGGCTCTGAGCTGTCAGCACAGAGCCCGATGTGGGACTTGAACTCATGAACTGTGAGATCATGACCTAAGCCAAAGTCGGACGCTTAACCAACTGAGCCACCCAGGTGCCCCAATATTAGCTTTTTTAAATCTACATATTATATAATCTTACTTTGACTAATAAAGAAGATTATTCTTTGTAGGTGAGAATGCTCGAGAGCTTCAGCTACTAGTGTAACATTACCCTGACTTAATGTTTCATGGCTTCCAGTTCTACTCTGAAAAAGGGTAAACATCAAGAGAACTGTACACTTTAAATATCTTACAACTTTGTATGTCAGTTATGCCTCAGTATGTCTGTAATAAAAGCCTGTTTTTGATTTATTCTCTGTGGCTTTTTATTTTTTATTTTTCATTTATTTATTTTTTTAAATTTATAGTTTATTGTCAAGTTGGTTTCCATATAACACCCAGTGCTCTTCCCCACACGTTGCGGTTTTTTTTTTTAATATTTAATGTTTATTTATTTTTGAAAGAGAAAGAGACGGAGTGCGAGTAGGGGAGGAGCAGAGAGAGAGGGAGACACAGAATCCAAAGCAGGCTCCAGGCTCTGAGCTGTTAGCACGAACCCAATGTGGGGCTCAAACCCACAGACTATAAGATCATGACCTGAGCTGAAGTTGGATGCCCAATCAACTGAGCCACCCAGATGCCCCAAAACACTGCTGGTTTAAACTGCAATCCTTTGATAGCCACCTTTGATGGCCACTGCAGCAAAGCTGGTCCCTGAATGTACAAGGCACAGAAGACCAGTCCCTTCCCCCACCGTTCGCTGCAAACCTCAGACATATCTCAGGTGAGGTCCTGAGTGCCACCTTGGTTTTCTGCCTTCTCCCCACTGTCACGATTGCTTTCTGATTACTTTGACTCCACCTGGGCTGTCTCTGATTTGTTTTAGGCCATATACTGCTGATCAGTGACTGGGATCCTGCTTGCGTTGTTCTTGACCGTCTTGACCCATGCTCGTTACGTAAGCCAGACTTTATTTTCATGCGGGCTGGCTGAAAGGGATATTTCTGAT
>CM053576.1:128085589-128117157 GCA_028646485.1 Cryptoprocta ferox | reverse complement strand
CCCTTATTCCTTCCCTCCGAAAGCCACTCTTTGTATTGTCTTCATTTTAGGAGTAACAACAACCCCATTCTTCCTGATCCCCTGGCCAAAATTCTCGGAGTTGTCATCTCATTGCTCATCTGGATTATTGTAGTAACTCTCCCTCGGTCTTATTTTTATCAACAGTTTATTCACCAGTAGTCAGGTCTTTGCATGGCTTGCTCTCTCACCTGTTGAGGACTTTCCTTAACTGCCACCTTCCCAGCGAGGATTCCTAGCACTGACCTGTCCTCTCCCCTGCTGGTTTCCTCTGTAGCAACTATCGTGATCAAACATGTCACATATTTCATCTATCCGTGTGTTTCTTCTCTGCCTCCCTAAACAGGAATAGAAGCTCTATGCAGACAGGGATTTGCCTCTGTTTCTTGGCTGTACCTCGATTCCCAGATCAATGGCTGATGTACAAGTTCTCTGGGGTTTCTGTTACAGGAATGGATGGATGGCTTTGACCACTTTCCAGATGTAGTGTGCCTGTTCCTTGTTTTCCTCTTGATTTGTCTTCATCCTTTTCCGTGCCAGTCCTCCTGGCTTGGAAAAAGTTGCTCACTAACAAGTTGGACCTCATGTTGTTTTCACCCGCACAGAGTCTCAGCTGCGAGACAAGCCCAAGGGAGATGGCGATACACGGCTGACAGATGGAAACTACCCAACACTGCAGAACTTGGCTTTGGAGGGAAACTAAGAAATCCTCCAGCCTCTGCCTCTCCTTGTACATCCTGCTTGGACCAGCCACAGCCACTACTTGGGGGAGCAAAATACACTAAAAGGAACAAAAAGAATTAAAAGTTTGTTTTTCAGCAAGAAGCATGGGGGCTACTGAGTTCCATCTGAAGCCATGAGCTCTTTGCCTGACCATAGAGGCTCCTCTAAATGTTTAGATTCCAGCATAATAAGACCCAACCCAGATTCTTTAAGTGTATTTATTTATTTTGAGAGAGAGAGAGAAAGAGAGCACATGCTGGAGAGGGGTAGAAGGAGAGAGAGAATTCCAAGCAGGCTCCACACAGTCAGCATGGATGACACAGGGCTTGATCTCACAAACCAGGAGATCATAGCCTGTGCTGAAATGAAGAGTCAGTCACCCAACCAACTGAGCCACCCAGGTGCCCTAAGACCCCACCGAAATCCTATATCCTTCTCAATTTGACAATTTTCAAGTGTATCTGCTTTTCACTGGGGCTCCAGTCTCACTGACACAGTTTTCCATCCTTTCTTACCTTCCACTTGTGTCTTTCAGGAACTGAACCTCTTCCAGCAGAAGATTCTGGAAGGTGGCATGACATCTTAATTTCTCATTGAATTCCTTAGCTTCTGTGTTTTCAGTTGCAGGGCTCAGGAGTGCCTATTTAATTCAATATTATTTCTGTCGCCTTTGAGTTGTGCTCTCAAGTTAATTCACATAAAGAAAAACTGCCAGGTGTGTCTGTAATGTAGATATCACCTCCTCCATGAAGCCCTTCCTGCATATCCTAACCTACAGTGTGGGAGTGCAGCGAGCAGGCAGAGATCTGTGGAGGGTCTACCCTGAGCACATGAGAGCTTCACTGTGTCACCTCTCCAATGGTCCTACTGATATGGTTGACAGCTGTCATTATCCCCAAGCCTCTTATGAAGAAACCGTGAGATCCACAGAATAAATACCAGCTGAAGTTCTCAAAGCTTCTGGGGGCAGAGGTAGGATGTGAAGCCACATCTGCCTGGCATTAAACCCTTTTCTCTCTGTGCCTATGCATAGAATGTGAAATTTCAAATAAAGGTGCACGAAGAGATGGCATGTATGTTCTTTTGTCCTGTAATACGGTGCTGCTTCTGCCCTGAGGAAGCACCCTGTGGGTAAAACAGACAAATTCCACGGCCCCCGGGCCTCTCTTCCCTCTCCCTCCTGTTCTAACTCCTCTTGCACAGAGGCATGTCTGCAACCCAGACAGACAAGCGAGAACCTGTGTACGCCCAGATGTGTTCAGAATGGCGCCATTTTGTAAAGAAAGGCAGATTCACGCTTGGTCCAGAGAAGAGTATTTCACATAGTAGCTGTAATGTTCTGTCATACATAGTGGTAAACAGCACTCAGTGTCTCATCCTCTATCAAGAAAATGAGCAGCTGTAACCTAATCAGCAGGAAGGCCCCACTGCTGATGATAGGCCTTACATTCAAAGGCTGGGACGAAGCCCTAGAAATATATCCAATTAAAGCAGCCAGATTTGTGCTGACCCAGTGCACAGAGAAACCAGAATCATCAACTACGTGGATGGACAGAACAAGGGTTCTGAGAGGAGGACTGGCTTTAAGGGAAGCTGTAAATGTAAATGTTGGTCAGAGGAAAGGTGTTGAACTCATAAGCCTACGTACACAATCAAGCCAAGAAAACCACAGAAAACAGTTTTTTTTTAATGTGGATTCATTCTTGAGAGAGTGTAAGCAAGGTAGAAGCAGAGAGAGACTGAGGATCCAAAGCAGGTTCAGTATAAAGCCTGACGCGGGGCTCGAACTCAGAAATCATGAGATCATGACCTGAGCTAAAGTCGGATGCTTAACCGACTGAGCCACCCAGGTACAGAAAACCCCCTCCGCAGAAAACAGTTTTAATCATTGATAAAAAAAAAACTGTCTTTCTATTGGCACATCTGGGGACTTGCTGCACCATTCAGCAAATTGAAGTAAAGGCCTATAGACTGACAGTATTAGGAAAATACATATGCCATTTTGCGGGCAGGAGAACAGGTGTGATAGACCCAAGTTGGACCAGTTGGTTGTCCAAAGCTCATTGTATTTTCTGTTCTTTTTCTAGCCTTTCCTGTGGCTTCTTAGTGGATTATAATAGTCATTTACCTTCTATTCCCCTACAATTAGAAATAAATAATACTTGACCCAATGTGACTTTGGGCCAAGGTTCCTTTCTGAGTATTTGGATAGCTTTGCTTTGCTCGAAAGGGCATCCAATACCATTTAGGGGGGAAAAAAAACCCTGAAAACAAAATCTGAGATTTTCTTCATCATCTTCCTGAAATTCAGTAGGTAGACAGGAAAGCTAGTCAATGGGTAAATTATATTCTTTGTGTAGTTCTGCTCATGGTCATATATAATTTAATAGTGACTTACAAGGGCTCCTGGGTGGCTCAGTCGGTTGAGCATCTGACTTCAGTTCAGGTCACGATCTCACAGTTCATGAGTTCAAGCACCGCAGTCAGGCTCGCTGCTTGTCAGCACAGAGCATACTTTCGATCCTCTGTCCCTCTCTCTCTCTCTCTCTCTGCTCCTTTCCTGCTTGCACTCTCTCTCTCAAAAATAAATAAATCTTTGAAAAAAGATAGTGACTATAAATGGCTCTGTCAGGCCATTTTGAAGGGGAATTCATTGTTAATTGATTATGCATCTAGACTTAAAACTTACCTACGCTTAATTAAAGCTTTCTGTGAGAGGAGCACTCATTAAAAGGAAAACAGGGTCAGAAGGGCTTCCTAGTCTGGTCCTGTGTGTTGCACCTCCGGGCAGCTCTTGCTTGCTGTGTACTGCAGGGGTGTTGGATTTGGATGCTCACATCTGCCTTTCAAGGAGGCTCTCATCTCCACCAGTGCTTCCAAGATATGCCAAACCAATTTTAATACTGAAATAATTATAAGGCAACATTCCCAAATTCCCTACCAACCAAATGGAAACTGGTCACGGTCTGGGGTGAACGTGAGAAGTCAAGCAGTGCTCCCGTGTGCAGGCTTACCTCTCTCTATCAAGGAACAATATGGTTGTTGGTTTCGGCATCTCTAGAGTTCATCTCCTTCTACTTGTGGTAAATGAGCTCATACCAGGAATGGACCACCCTCCTTATAAATGCAGCTTAAGCAAGAGCATCGGTCTAGTAACAAAGCCAAGTTGTTGCCCTTTTTTTGGTTTTGTTTTGTTTATGGCAAGTCCATCCTAAAGAGGTAAAACAAAAATGGACAATGTTAACATTTGACAAGTTCTGGAATCCTACCCAGGAGCAACAAAATTCTCTCTTCCTTTTTCCTTTTTTCTCTCCTGTCAAGTGTTTGCTCAGAGTCATGGTTTCAATGGCCGTGGTTATTTTGGTGTAAATGTTATTTCCACAATCCTGGCAAATGTTCACTCTACCAAGCAAGAGTCTCATTCCAGAGTGTTGGCTGGTGTTCTGATGCTGGCCACGAGCACGTGGAGCCTGTGGAAGACGCTGGGATCTTAGATCTCTAATACTTGACTTGCCCCGACTGTAGACAGAGTGCTAGGGAGCAATGCCAGTTTGAACAGACATCCTAAGACTTCCTCCATGTGATCTCCTCCACACTCACACTTACACACCGTTGAAAGCCAGTGCTGTGCCTCCAGATCACTGCAAATTGCCCTGAACTCTCACAGGGTCGCTCATACAAGCATCAGGAGGGAGCACAGGGGATGCCACTTCCGCCCGGCCTCTCCTTAACCCATCTGAACACAGGAATGAGGACAACCTCCAGACCAATGGCTGTCACCTCGCTTACACATTAGACTCATGAGCGTCTCCAAATAAAATAAAAGCAAAAACAGTGTCCGGGTCACTCCACACCAACAAAACTGGAATCTCTCATTCACCACGAGCAGGAGCCCCTCCAGTACCCACTATACACACCGGCCAGATAATCCCGAATCTCCCAAGTTGGGTGACTGTACTTGTGGATGGGCGCACATCCAGAAAGAAGGAGTCTGAGTTTTTAGACCACCTGTGGGACATCCTAGGACAAATATCCATTCAGGTTATTACGTGAGAGAGAAGGATCTTCTGTTTTATTTTTGTCACCTCATCTTGATTTCTGGTAAAACAGATAATCCCAGATTGATTTCATCGAAACTCTCACTGCCTGATCTTCACAGTGTGCAGGGGCTCTGGGCCCACCCGACTTGTGCTGACATCACTGGTACATGAGCTTAACTTCTTTTCTAGACTGTCAGCTCTTTGTGAAAAGGAATTGTGACTTACTCATCCTTAGCTTCGTTCCACAAACTGTATTATGCATATACGATGTGCTTCTTACTAGCCAGGAGTTGGGAAGGTTAAAAATAAACTCTGACTTCAAGAAGCTAATATTCTAGTGGGGGAGACATATACCCCCCCACACACAAATATATCAGATGGTTATGAATGCTCTAAAGAAAAAAATAAGTGAAGGTGTTTGAATAATAGGGAGTTTCTTTTTGGGGAGAAGGATAGTCAGTGAAGGTCTTTGTGTTCTAGAATAGTGGACTGTGTAAACGCGAACTCGGTATCCTTCTGTGCGATAAATGAATCTGTTTTGCCCAAGAATACCTAGCCATTCAGAGCTGGAAGAGTGGTCATAATCTACATGACCTAATCCAGTGTGGCTCCCCTCCAGCTGGGTCTCAGCTGTGTGGTGCCCTGTACCTGCCTCTGGTATCTCTTCCCAGGCAGCCTTCTAAGTTGCTGTGGCTTATTTATTCAATACTGGGAAACTGGATAATCACGTTTATTAAGGTCATATGAAAATTAGGGGTTGCTAGGACCTGAGTGGCATTAGATGATTTGCGGACCTTCTGCATGAGAGACAGACCAGAATTTGAGTGTTCAGATTTTGCGAGCTGGAGGAGGGGGGAAGGGATAGGGTCCCAGGTGCAGGCAATAGGGTGCATTGTGGGGAATCCCAACACAATAATAAAACAAATTTTAAGTCAGTCTGCTTTTTATTATCACCCTGCACCAACAATTTTAATAATGTCACTAATAAAAAAAAACCCTCCATGTGGACTTCTCCCACCTCCTCCCCTCATCAGTAGAGCACGGGTTGGCCTCAGGGCTCAGCTGCAGGGACAGAGACGACTCGGTTGTAAACAGAAGGAACTGGGCTCTTTCAAAATTGAGGGGAAAGCTAGGGAAAATGGCTGTAGGCTGAGAATGACTTTCAGAAAGATCTGCCCCACAATCAAGGATATGGGGGACTAGGGAGACGTCACTGGTCGCCTGGGTTCAAGGAAGCTTTGCTATGGCTGCAGCCCAGCAGTAGGGAACCTGCTCCCATTCAACCCCTCTCTGCCCCATGGAGCTGTGTCGAGACACTGGACAGTCCAATGCTGCAGCTGAAAGCCTCTATTTTTTTAAGACTTTTTTCTTAAGTTTATTTATTTTGAAAGAAAGAGCACGAGTGGGAGAGGAAGAGGGGTGGGGAGAGAATCCAAGCAGGTTTCCACGCTGTCAGTGCAGAGCCTTACACGGGGCTCAAACCCACGAACCATGAGATCATGACCTGAAGCAAAATCAAGAGTTGGACGCTCAACTGACTGAGACCCCCAGATGCCTCGAAAAGCCCCAGATCTTGATGGCTTCACTAACCAGAGGCAACAAC
Organism: Cryptoprocta ferox; assembly: GCA_028646485.1. Lineage (NCBI taxonomy): Eukaryota > Metazoa > Chordata > Mammalia > Carnivora > Eupleridae > Cryptoprocta > Cryptoprocta ferox. The sequence continues at coordinate 128,110,773 of CM053576.1, read as the reverse complement.
AGAGCCACAGTCAGATGACATCCCCCCTCACCCCACCCTTCTACCCGCTCCCTGCCCATATCATACAGCCTCATCGTGTCCAGAACCCTGGCTACCAGGAGGTCTGGACATGTGGTTTTCATCTTTCTAATTGTGAAATACAGGAAGACGCACAAGCAGGTGATTGGAAAGGACACTAAATGTGAATTGAATGCTCCAGGTTTTGACCACCCTAGCAGCTCCATATCTGTGGTACTTTTTGTACACAAATTTAGATGGTCACACAATCCTTAGATCTCTAGCAGTGTGACCCACTGAACATCATGCAACTGCCCTTTGCTCATGTTAAAATGAACTTACTTTTCCCCAAAAGGGATGACCCACATTTCCATCAGTCATTGTGTTCATCCCTGCGACATGGTGTCTTATAACCTGAAGGCTAAGCAATTTAACCATCATAGCAAACCTTATAAAAACAATATGGGGGTGCCTGGGTGGCTCAGTTGGTTGAGCGTCCGACTTCAGCTCAGGTCATGATCTCATGGTTCGTGGGTTCAAGCCCCACGTCAGGCTCTGTGCTGACAGCTCAGAGCCTGGAGCCTGCTTTGGATTTTGTGTCTCCCTCTCTCTCTGCCCCTCCCCTACTCATGCTCTGTCCTCTCTGTCTCAATAATAAATAAACATTTAAAAAGTTTAAAAAAACAATATGGAAAAGAAATTGAGGAAAAGAAAAGTGTTTAGTAATTATAAGTATATATACTTACATATAAGTACATATATGTAGTTCTAAGTACACGACAAAACCAAGAACTTATGGGTGAATGGGCTGGATACTAAAGTCCTTGTTTCTGCAGCTCCTTATGAGGCCATATTTGACGTTTAGGCCTTCCATCACTGGCCAGCCCTACCTGGTCAGGGTCTATACCTGGTCAGGTGAGGCACATCATCCTCCCTCACCAGTCAAGCCCTTGGTAGTCCTGCCTATAATGACCCGCTAGAAGCATTTCTTAACTTTGTAGATGGACATGGAATTCTGAGAGGGGAGCCATAGAGAATCTTCTGGATTTTGAACACACTTATGCCAGCTGGCATTCTATAACAGCAGTGCTATTTCCCTTAGGAATCAGCATCAATTACCAGGGTCAGCACAGTGATTGTCCCTTTGGCTTGTTGGTCCCAAGACATAGCAAACTTACTTCTAGTCAATGGTACAACTTTCGTGGAAGCTTTCACATACTGGGTGAGCAAAACTCTAGTCAGCAGAACTCCAAGGCATGGAGAAGGGCAGCAAAAGTTTTGTGAGTGAACAAATCGCTAGTTGAATTAGGGAGAGTGTGAACTTCACTTAACCCCTGAGTTTCCAGCTCCATTTATTCAGACTGTACAGTCCCATATAGTGTCAATTCCTGCTTCAAGGCATTTTATCACCCATTTTGTAAGCATCGCCTCAAAACCAGCTGTTGCTGTAACTACGTCTTCCTTCAGCCTTGATACCGATCTCGAAGGACAAGCTGCTTCTGTTGAGTTAAAAAGCATAGCTTCAGTCTTGGGATCGCAATGGCAAACCCACATTGCCAGCACCCCCAACACAGACTCTCAACCCCTGCAATGCTGGGACTGAACACAGAAACAGCCTGCAAAAATGTCCCATGACGCGTCTGCCTTCTAGCCACACATAGCTAAGCACTGTCACATAGGCATAAGTGAGTGCATCCAATGCATAGCAGCATCCTTTCAGCAGAAAGTCAATTAGAGTAGGCTGTGAATTACAGCCCAAATCCTAGTGTAAGGAAATCATGGAAATAAAGTTTGTAGCTTCCTAGCCTTTGCATGAAAACCATCCCATTGACCACAAAATTCAAGGAACTCCAAACAAAGAAAGGAAATGAATGATTGTCCTATGTGCTACACACAGGATGTCAAAGACAGCCACGGGCAAACCATGTTGCACGTGTGGCAACAGATCAATGACATCTATTATAGTAGTAATTGGATTCTCATCAGTTCTCTTTGAGTTTGGTTTTATTGTTCCCATTTTATAGATTACGACAAATACTTAGAGAGGTGAGTTAATTTATTCAAGAGTATGCTGCCAGGATTTGAACCAGGTCCAGCTACCTGCGGATGCCTTTCAGCATTTATTGGAGAAAGGTAAAGGTTCTTTCTTTTCATGCCCAATATTGAAGCAGAATATGGCAGTCCATTCCCTCCCACATTTAATTGTGTGTGTTATGCACTGTGCAAATCTTAAAAGCACTGTCACGTAGGCATAATTGAGTGTCATACTGTATTGACCATTATGGACTATAAAGCCTCCTTCTTTGTGGCATTTCCCCTTAGGTTTTATATTAAATACCATTCTCTAAAAAGTAAAAAATTGGGGCTTCCTGGGGTGCCTAGGTGACTCAGTTGGTTAAGCATCTGACTCCTGATTTTGGCTCCTGATTTTGGTGAGTTTGTGAGTTCAAGGGATTCTCGCTCTCCCTCTCTTTCTGCCCCTCCCCTACACATTGCACATCCACTCCTTCTTTTTCTCTCAAAATAAATAAATAAACATTAAAAAAAACTGGGGCTCCCGGACATGGAAACATACTGGGTCATATTCATTTGGGTCACAGGTAACAGGTCCTTTCACTGGGGTACTTTTTCCCCCCCTCATAATCTAAAGAATCAATCTGAAGTTAGAATCAGAGTACAAAATGAATTTATTTTCTTGGAATATTCTTAGGGGTAAGGAGTTGACATTCTATATTCAGTTGTGTATATGTTTGTACATGCAATGAGGAATTCTATTTTTTTCTCTAAAAATCTTAGAGGAATGAAAGTCATAAAACAAAAGATGAAATAGCATAGTTCCAGTGTGGTTAAACTAGGCTGGCATAATGCTCCACTTACATTTCTTCCCCTGGAGCCCTTTCAGAGATGGAAAATTTCCTCAGACAGCGTGTCTCAGCACAGGTTGGAAAGACAAATAAGCAAAAAGTGCCCAGGATTTTAGGGAAAAGGGATTTTAAACTGTATTTTTTGGTTTGGGTAAACACACACACACACACACACACACGCACACACACACACAGAAGACGCTGCTTCCATTTTCTTTAAAAATATAAAGGTAGAGACACTCTGTCATATATTAATTTTTATCCCAGGTGGTGTGACTGGTACATAAAACCCTTTTATACTTTCTACCCCTGTCCTTGCATCCATAATTCTCCCCTGACCTCCCCCACACTTTAATCTTACCTTTCCCCTCCTTCTAGTACATCTGATAGAGGTGCAAGCTGAGAAAAAGGCATTAAGTCGAAGTTTAAAAAATCATATTATGGAGCAAAGAAATCCAAGTTGAGGCCACAGTACTTGATTCTACTTGTGGTCCTGAGGCTACAGATTTTCTCTTTCCTTTCCAGCCTGCCCTCACATGTGGGCAGCACTTACTAGTGGTGTTCCACGTAGGTACCCACATCCTCACTCCCATCCTGTGGTCCTGTGGATGGATGTTGCAGAAACCTTGCACATGCTTTACCAAAGTGTAGGTTGGAGTCCCCAACCAGTCTTCATAGTCACTGAGTTTCCTACTGTTCAGAGGTCTCTCCCCTTCCTCATAGAATCCACTGCCCAATGCCCCAGCCAAGAGCCAGAACTCTGTTAGTGCGAACCCAGCCCTCCATGGGTAAAGGGATCCCAGATGGCTTGTGGCTTGTGGCTTGTGGCTTGTGGGTTCCAATATGGAGAAAAAGTCCTTGTGTCCCCCTAACAGATGTTTGTTCTTCGGGTGAAAACTATTCAGTCCAGACCAGAATCGGTGAAATGGGAAACAAACGTTTTGAGACTGGGTCATTAGATATATGTAGGAACACTAGAACCCTGTCAAGCCTTGTATATTCTGCCAATGAGAAGAAGTCTCATCAAATGAAGAGGGAAAACTCTATTGCCCATAGAAAATTGACTGCATGAGTGGAGAACACACACAGAGTACAGAATGATCAGGGCTATGGAATGAGCTAGAACAAGGTTCCATGTGAGCAGATGTGTGTTCCTCAAATAAATCTGTGGGCATAGAAGGGTGGCAGTTTTCCAAGCTCTGGACTAAGGATTGAAGGATGAGTAAGAATGGACTGAGCAGGAGAAAAGCATGTGCTAAGGCGTTGGAGAAACTATGTGCTATGACTGGCTGCAGATGAGATGACATAGATAATAATGGTTACAGGTAAGACAGATGTGGGCTTGAGCCCCAGTTCTGACCCTTATCTGGGAACTCATTAACTTGTTCTTTGTGTATGTGTTTAATTTATAAACAAGTAATAACGGTAGTACTGACCTCATGTTATGTTATGAACCTCAAATGGCATAGGGCATGAAGAATGTGTGTTACTGTGTTTGGCACAGTTTCAGGTCCAGTTAGTGTTTGGTGATAATAATTGCCATCATAACAGGCATCAGCACAAGGCAATCTGCCCAGGAGAAAGAGTGTTGTGAGTCTGAGTTGTGGTCTTGGAGAGTCTGTAAAGAATGAGAGATCTGGCATGGTCATCAGTATTATGTAGGTGGGAGGGAGTAAGAACTGAGTAGATATGGAAGTATGTAGACAAGACAAGAGCTAGCCATTTTTGCAGGAATAGGGAATTTATGAAAGGGGATAGAAAACCTTAGTAGTTTAGCTAGATTATGTTGGGCTTTGGCTATAAATTGTTCAGACTTCTGTAAGTATTGAGGGAATCATCGGAAAGCACTGAAAAAACCATCAGGGGAAAAGGGATGAAAAATAATTGTTGAATTTATGGGGCTGACACTGTACATGTCCTTTCCTCCATTTAGAAAATGGTGTTGATAAAGGTCTTTTGCAATTGACATTCCAAACATGTGATGACTCAGTCTAGGCTATAACCAATGTGGGCAGACAAGAAACAGGAGAGCAAGCCAAGACTTTCACAAGTGACCCACTCCTTACTGGAACTTAGCTTTGTGCTCATCAGCAAGTACAAGAAAAGTATGTTGTATTTTGTGTATAGCTGACCTTGAGAGTATCCCTCTCAGCTTCTGCTGGCCAATGTCTTAACTACAGCCAACAAGGCCACTCACAGAGCTTGGACTTTTGCTGAACTTGGGATAAGATAAGGGGGCACTGAGCACAGAGAGATGACTCACTGGAAGGGAAAAGTGTGGGCAGCATCAGATGTGGGGGCAGAGATGAAGGATTTGTTCTCAACCAGAAACTGGCCTTCACACTTGTTTAGAATCTCCACTGACCCCTTCTGATCCATAGGACCACTTCTAGGGGCTGACCCTAGCTGCGGTGTCTAGTGGGAGGTGCTGGTGGGAAATCAGGCTGGAGAAGGAGAGGTTGTTCCATATTTATTTATCCCTCACCTCTGTAGCTACCCAGATTTTGTGGGCTGGCCAAGTGCCCCTACTGAGTGCCACAGTAGTTTCTATACAGCCTTTTGGGTTCTAGAATCCATTCCTCCCAGTTGTCCCTTAAGATTTAGGGATCCTAACATTTTCCACTATTGCCAGCTCTGCGTCATCACACACAAATATGTAAATGATCATTATAATACGACCCACTCTGAGAGGACCAGGAGTGTCCAGGCAGGACCCTGACTGATCCACTGGGCAGAAGAGGGGCCATTACAGACACAGAGGTGGGGATTATATGACACCAGTGGCATTTTACATCGGTGATAATATGAAAACCTAGAAAAGTTACTGAGACCCATCTTTTATCACCTCTGAATCTCCTACAGGGTGGATTTATTTCCCCATGACTCTTCTCTAGACGTATTTTTCTTGACAGATTTCCTCTTAGGAAGAACAAAAGTGTTGTCTGGAAGACATGTTTTGATAAACCTTATGGCCTGACCAGTGAGTCACCAAGAATGTGGCCAAGAAGAAATGTGGCCCTACTGGGGGGGGGGGTGTGTCATTGAGAAGCTAGAGGCAACAGAGAAGGGTCAAGGGAGAGGGTAGAAGACAGCACAGCTAAGTATGATTTCTCCATAGGATGCTCAGGTGTTAGGGGGGTCCTGACAAAGACCCTGTATATAGGAAGTCCAGGCAAGGAGTCTCCAGGCTTTGAAAGTGGGGTTTTGGGGCCAGTTTACCTGAACCATCAAGGGGTCATGAGGCCCATATGACAGGCTCCAGCTTGTTGTCAATAACTGCAAGACTAGAGAGCTAAACACTGAGTGACGGGCCCTTTCTCCATACAAGCCAGAACTCAGCATCTGTTTCAGACTTTACCGTAGTCTGGTTAAAAGGAGCACTGATGGCAGAACCAGCAGCTGGTTTTGGCTAAGAGGGGAGGTGGAGTTAGAATACACTGTTGTTCAGAGATGGAAAGCGAGACAAGAATGGCAAATACTTGGATTCTGCAGCATTTTAAATAGAACTTGAAGTAGAAACCCAAGTGCACTTATTTTTTCTTGGTTTCTTGTTTGCAGGGAAAAAAGGTTAATGTGATTTTAGGAGGATTGATGCTAACTTGCACTTATTTATGCATGCAATGACTCTTCAGAGAATGGAGAAGGTTTACTTTTTCCTCCTTTTTGGGTGGATAAGGAAATGAAGATGGAAACTTTAGAAGGCTGGCCAAAGGTCATAGTGGAGCTAGAATTAGAATTGGGATTGTCTGAGTCCCATGTGGGTCTCTCTTCACTGCATGTGCTGTCTCCTGCTTGGGACTTCCTTTCCTTAAAGAGAAACTAAAAAGCAAGTTGGCAGAGTAGAGAGACACTTGGGAGCCAATGTAGTGACAAGCAAAGAGCATGAATTTGGGGATAGGAGTGACTTGGAGTGGAGTTTCCGCTTGACCATATGGACTTCTCCAAGTCTCTGTTTCCTCCCCGGTAAAATGCAAGGTTGTAGTAAAGATTAGGGAAATCATATGCATGAGGCGCGAAGTGGGGTACCGGTTGTGATCAGCAAATATATTTCCCTGACTCCCAGCTATGCAATTCATCCCTTGGCACGGACGCTTGGACCAGCTTTGTCTCAGCCATTGTCAAATGGGAAAGGACCCCTGAAGAAGGCCGTGTAAAATGAAGCCTGTGATTTCACGTGGGGTTTCTTCCAGGCACCCCACTGTGATGAGAGGTCTGGTTAGGGGCTCCTGCTATCACATCAATCAGATGCGTCCTTGTAGCCGGTTCGGAGGACTGCAGGGTTCAGTGTTTCTGTTTCGTTCCGAGAACGTTTGGTCTTGGTTGGATAATGCTCATCACACTTCATATTTTAAAAAATCATGTGAAAGGGGACACATCTATCAGAGAAGTTGTCACTTGTGCATTTCAGGAAGAGTCCTTGAGTAATGAAGGCTGAAGTTTTCAAATGAAGGGGAGCTTTGATAGTATATAGGAGAAGCCAAATGAGATGTTCCTAAACTCATTGTTTCCCCATTTATGCCAGAAACTGGGTATTTATTTTATCTTTCCCTAATATCCCCACCTGTGTGCTTCTTATGTTTCCTAGAGTCTCAGGGTTTAACAGGCCATGAGCGGATGATATTACTGTTGCACATGCCTCTCATGCACTCTAAAAAATGCAGGTCATGGTCATCTCTACAATTTATGACTTTGAGGCTGCTTGCTGTGTATACGCCAATTTCGTGGAGTTAGTGCTGTCCACTCTTCAAGCAGCTAGCAGGTTTTCTCTGAGTATTTTTCCTCCCAAAGCCAAGTGACTTACAAATACCCATTTTATAGACAGAAACATGCTTCCTGTTAAACTACTGCCTTCTTCAAAGGTGGACTTTTTACTTTCTTTTGATCTAAACTTAGGATGTTCTTACCTGAAAAATGGCCACAAGGTTGGCCTGATGGTTACACGTTATCCTAGGATCCTCTCCATACTCTGAACACAGACCACTTTTTCTCATGTTTTCTAGATGTTTTCTTGCGTGTTGGAAGCCATTGGTGCTGCCTCGGGTAGTTTTGATTTGTTTTTCAACTCTCACTAGACCGTCTCCTACATGGGGTCCATTTCCAACGGGGCCTTTTGCCCCTGAATGAGAGATTACGGAGAATAAGGGAAGGAATGGAGATGATGGGGTCAGCTCACCTGGGACACAGGGTGAGCTGGGCCCTGGCTTGCCTTGTCCCTGGAGGAAATTTGCTGTACTTTTCTGTACCACGTTTCCTCTCTGGGGTGAGGAATTGTCTAAGACATGGTTATTCCTCCAAGTTTTGTGTCTGCTTTGCCCTACAATTACTTCCTTTAGGAATTTTTCCACTTTCTGCACATCTGCTTGGAAATGTGAAGGCCACAACTTACATACACATAGAGAATTCACCAAATTGAGTTAAGCAGACCAGTGACTTCATGGCCCTGGTATGTCTTGGCTCTGCTAAAATATCCAGATCCGTGCCAGCTTTTAATAGACAACCGTGCACTCTGCTACAGGGTAGAGTATAACCTGCCATTCCATGGACTTCGCTGGGCTCTGTGTGTCTGACCACATTAGCAACATTTTCTCATGCCTCAGTCTTTGCGCTTGAACTTTAGGGGTTCACCATATTGGGTAGAAGTTGAGTGGTTTCTCTTTCCCTCCCCACCCTCACTATTTACTGGTTCAATTTTACAATTTTCCTATAACCTTAGTAAAAAATATTGCTTAGAGATACAGATGGCTCTTATAGAACTATTTATAGATTAGGAATGCACATGGGTTAGTATACACATACTTTTTCTTATTCTATCAGTTAAGATGGTCTTAAGCAATGATGCTGCAACACTAGCAAGCACATCTGGTGCCCCGGGCTTGTTTTCTAATACCATTCATTCCCCAATGAAAGGACCCAGGACACCTTGAGAAATTGTCTAATTCTAGAGCTGGGACAGAAAATATTTAAGATGAGTTTCAAGCATTTTGTAAGACCAGAAAATATGAAAGGGCTGAAAGAATACAAAATGAAACAAAAACTTCACAGGGATGGGCATATATGGAAGGGACACAACAGCCAAAGAAAGCTCCTAACGACTAAAGAAAAATTTGTGTAACAAAATGTATAAATTAGTGTTGTTTTATAAAACAAAGTGTACCATATATATCATGGAATTTTTACTTATGTAAATAAAAAATCAAATTAATAAATATATGAAAGAGAAAGGACCAATTTCCCATGTGGAAAATTCCCGATAATTTATGTAGGTATTTCACCCGCAAGGGGATGGAGCACAGTCCCTCACGCCTTATGTGTGGGCTTATCAGAAGGACTTCCTTCCAAAGAGGAGAGTTTGGCCAGGGAAAATGATTAATTCTACACAGGACAAATGACAGTCGCTACCTCAGCCATGTGATTCAGGTCAATGTCAACAATGACAAGTCATGTTGCTAGAATTTACCCTTTATACAATGGGATGAAAATGTGGTTTTCTTCCTCCAAGCACATAATCCCAGTCAAATAAAGAGAAAAATCAGAAAATTTCCAGGTAAGGGACATTCTTCAAAATACTCAACTGGTGCCCCTCAAGCCTGTTGAAGTTATTGAAAACAAGAAATGTGTGAGAAATAGTCACAGCCAAGAAGAACCAAGGGAGAAATTACAACCTAATGTCATGTGATGTCCTACGTGGGATCCTGGAATATAAAACATAAGAAAATCTGAATAAACTATGGACTTTAGTTAATAATAGTGTATCAATGTCGAAGAAAATTCGTTAATTAATGAATTAACAAATATACTGTGCTAATGTAAGATGTTAATAACAGGGAAACTGGGAGTGAAATATACAAGAACTCCCTGTGCTTGTTTCAAAGTTTTCTGTAGATCTAATGTTGTGCTCAAACAATTTAATAAAAACATATTACTTGAATCCATAATAGGGGCAGGCCCTACTCTAAACACTGTGGATACAACCATGAATGAGAGGGAGAAAGTGCATGGTCTTATATGGCATATAGAGTTTCTCAATTTTCTCTCTTTCTTTCCTTCTTTCTTTTCTTCTCCTTCCTTCCTTCTTTCCTTCCTTCTTTCCTTCCTTTCTTCCCTCCCTTCATCCCTCCCTCATTTCTTTCTTTCTTTCTTTCTTTCTTTCTTTCTTTCTTTCTTTCTTTCTTTCTTTCTCCTTCCTTCCTTCCTTCCTTCCTCCCTTCCCTCCCCCCCTCCATTCTTTCTTCCTTTCTTTCTTCTTTCTTTCCTTTTTTAGAGACAGAGCGAGAGAGAGAGAGAGAGAGTGCAAGGTGGGGAGAGGGGCAAAGGGAGACAGAAAAAGAGAGAGAGAGAGAGAGAGAGAGAGAGAGAGAGAGAGTCTTAAGCAGGATCCACACCCAGCACAGGGCCTGACATGGGTCTTGATCCCACAACCCCAGGATCATGACCTGAGCCAAAATCAAGAGTTGGACACTCAGCTGACTGAGCCATCTAGGTGCCCATCCTCAATGTTCTTTATTTTACTCATTAAATTTGGATCTTGTCTCCCATTAAACTTTCATGAAAACTATTGTCATACAGTGTTGCCCTTTGTTATTCAGACACTTTTTGGATGTGAGACTGTGGCCCTCACTCTACCACTGAAGACTGGATGTGAACGTGGAAGGTCCAGTAAATGCAAATGTCTTAAGAGGGTCCCTCAACAGTTGATACAAGTACCATGCTTGTTACTCTTAGTGAAATGACATTGTGACTATCTATATAACACAACATTCTACCAGATGGGGCTTTCTCAATATTAGGTCCTTAAGGAGGATGCTCACTGAATCTCAATAGTGAGGCAAAGAGGGACAGAGAAAACTGACACCAAAAAACAAGTGCAGTTGTCTGAAGCCACTCGGTGCATGGAAACAAACACACAGGCTTCAAAGTCCCCCTGTCTGCTGCACACTGAGATGCCCAACGGTATATATGAGGATGCTGAGTCATCAGTTAGGAACAAGAGAGAGAGAAGAGGTGAAGAGCAGACTAAGGATTCATACTTCCTGAGTTTGATCCCACCCTGCCACATAGTCGCTCTGTGAGCACAGGCTGCTCTTGACTCTTTCTTGCCTACTTCCTCACTTATGAGAATGATGGTGGTCTCTATCTCATAGGCTACTGTAGGAATCAATTATCCATTAAGCAGGCTTAGAATAATACATACCCAACAAACATTAACCATGATAATCAAGAAATGGTCAAAGCACTTCAGGTTATTGGTGGCAAACATTTATGTAATGAACTGAAATCAAGGTCAAACAAAATCATGGAAAAATTCAATATTGGACAGTTTTACAAGATTCAATATATAGGATTAGTATTCTGTGGCATTTGCATTTCAAAATATGACTCTCTGACATCCATAGGAAAGGAGAGAGAAAGGGGGAAAGAAGAAAGAGAAAGAAAGTACACTGGGGCACATTTGTCAGAAATTGCCCTTGATGGGTTTTAAGAGTAGTCTTGGTGATGGGTTGAAGATGTTACAATTTATGGGACACTTTAAAAAATGTTTATTTATTTATTTTTGATGCGGGGTTGGGGGGGGTGCAGAGAGAGAGAGGGAGGCAGAGAGAATACTGAGCAGGCTCCTTGCTGTCAGCATGGAGCCTGACACAGGGCTTGATTTCATGAACCACGAGATCATGACCTGAGCTGAAATCAAGAGTTGGATGCCCAACTGACTGAGCCACCCAGGCACCCCAATAGGACACTTAAATAGCATACAACAAGAGCCAAATAAACTTTCCCTAACTCACTTCATTATTGTTTCATTGGTACTAGAAGTCACTTTATTTTTCAATTTGGTTGAGAAGGAGGACATGTGCCTTTCTATTTTCTTGGCTCCCTCCCTAGCCTATCTCACTTTCTCATGTTTTTACTGGTACTTCCCAGGATCACCTTTTAAATAAACTCCTTGCATTCACACTGTCTCAGAGTCCACATCTGGGGAAACTCAATCTAAGATAAATTCTGTACATTATTTAGCCTATTTTATTTATAATCCTTGAACATTTTCTTTTCCTAAATAGCAGTACCGGCAGGCAAGCACAAGTATGATGTTTGCCATCAAAGTCTTCCATAGCAGTGACATCTAGAAATGATGGCTGTGGCATAAATAAATAATCTCATTATAAGTGCATGTGTGGGACAGCCCAGCCGTGACCACCCCTCAGCAAGCCTGATCCTTTATGAGCTGGGGCTACTTATATTTAGTAAAGCAAATTTCCCATTTTGACCAAAAATCATTCTCATTTTGTTGGCATCTTCTGGTCACCAGGAGAGGTAGGGACCTGAAGAAGACAGAAGTTCTATTCTTCCCCATCCACGCTTGTGTTAGAAACAAGGGAGGGAACAGGACTTGAAAATAAGACCGCAGAAATGTCAGAATTTCCCCTATTGGCTGGTTTGTAACTTTCTGTTATTTTGCTCAGAATTAAGCTCATAAATGAAGCAGATTATGAAGTGGTTTGTGGAGTCAGTAGGAAATGAGGAAAATGATCATCTAGCTATGTTGTAGCTACATGTGAGTGGACAACTTAGATACACTGAGGGCAGAGACAGCAAGTCAGAGGGGAGAGGGCAGCCGGCACCTGCAGTGCAGGGGGTGTGTTTGGGACCCGGACCCCACGAGGGGCTGAGCCTTGGGAATGCCCTCCTGTTCCTGCAAACGTGTCCCTCCCATCCATAATCTCCTTGCAACTCTGTCACCCCACCTGCCTGTCATATTGAGCAAGAGCATTGACTGTAAAGTAAGCTTGTATTAAAAATGTCGTTTCAAAAAAATCCAAATAATAAACAAAGTTATAAGAAATGACTGCACAGTTTAATTTTCATTTTAATGGTCTCAAAACAGCAAAAGGAGTTTTAGAGGGTGGAGCTATGTGTCATGGCATTGCAGGGTCGGCTGGGGGGGGGGACCCCAAGATATCTGTGTAGCTGTTCACTTGGAAATCGTTAAAAATCATTTAGAGGAGGAGGGGAAAACCAGCTAGCTCCCCAAACCACAGGACTTTGTGAAGTTTAATAGGGATAATTGTCATCTTGAGGTAAACGAGCCCACAGAGCATGTGTGCTGTCTTATAAGCCGGTTAGAAGCAGAGGACAAGAAAGTCAGAAAGTGAACATGGCAGCAGGATATGACTGGTCTTGAAAACACAGCTGTCAGAGCAAGCTTTTGCCAGTAAAGCCTGAGGGTACTGTTAGTGTTGCAAGACTAGCAGAATTCCTTAGAGCATCAGACTCTTCAAAATCTCTTTCCTCTAGAAATGCACTGACTTTCAGCTCATTAGGACCTGCCCCACTAAAGACTCTCATCATTGTCTGAGCCTCCGCTGAGAAATTTTGCAGCTATCATCAACGTGGGTGATGCACGTTACATGTTTTCTCTTCTGTCACACCGCAGAGGCCCGCATGCATGCACTTTCAAGTGCTTTCCAGATGTCACGAGACTTCCGAGAGCCCCAGGAAGCATCAGGTGGCCTGCTGTAATTGGGTAGGCTGGCCCTTAAGACACAATTGAGGAAGTGTTAACGAAAAGCTCAGATTGGATTCAATTACACCATCTGAAATGAAGGTCAAGGGAACTCACCCACCAGTGCAGAGGAGACAGAGATGTGTTGAGACTCGGAGGTTATAAATTCATTCATTCACTCATTCCCTCACACACGGCCCCTACTATGTATCGGGCACAATACTGTCCATGCCCATTTGGGGAAAGTCTGTATGGAGCCCTCCTGGACACTTCCACACAATTTTCTCTACCTGAAAGGTGAGGAGATTGTAACTCAAAGCCATCTCATTGGCTGGCTTTCTGAATTATGCAATGTTGTCAGGATTTGGGATACTGTGAAAAGTAAAAGGTTATTTGACCTTTAGATAATTTTGTTGTTGTCAACGGTGTGGAAAGTCATCCCTCAAGAAGAATGGTAACCTTGTACGATACAGGCTCTTCACAATTATTTCCTTGTGACGGCAGTTCAGTATATGTGCATTGTGTTTGCATTAAATTCAGAAATCGGGTTTAGGTTCTTCAGACAGCTGCTTTCTAGGACAAGGTCTTTTTTTTTTGTTAATATGTGGTTTTTACTTTTTTTATGTTTCTTTATTTTTGAGAGGCAGAGAGAGACAGATTGTAAGTGGGGGAGGGGCAGAGAGAAAGGGAGACACAGAATCTAAAGCAGGCTCCACGCTCTGAGCTGTCAGCACAGAGCCCGACGTGGTACTCAAACTCATAAACCATGAGGTCATGACCTGAGCCAAAGATGGATGCTTAACCGACTGAGCCCCCCAGGCGCCCCTCTAGACCAAGGTCTTAAAGGTTTTGGATACCTGTTTTTCTTCATCAGGTAGAGATGTGAGTTGTTTCTCTAGAAACAAGTTCACTCCTAGAGAGAGGGGAGCCAGGGGAGGCTACAGTTATAATAGATCAAAGGCTCTGGTGTGGATGAAGCAGTTGGGGAAGCTGTCTTCCAGGACAAGTTCACAAGTAATGTCATTCTCTTAGAGTTGATCTTGGGAGAAACCTCCCAAAATTTAAATCTGTCCATGTCATGGTAGACTCAAAAAATAATATGTGTTCAGCCTTCTGCAAGGAAAGAAGGAGGTTGCTCATGGTGGAGGCCACCAGCTGGGGTTCTCACCAACTCAGACCCTGTCTGCCCTCTTTGAAGGCCACAGGGGTCAGCAAGTTGACCCCCTTGCAGTCCAGTTGAGCTACACTGTGTACCAGGCGAGAAGTTCTGATTATGTCTTTCTTTAGGATCCCTACAGAAAAGCAAAGCAAAATGAGACGTTTGCTTATTGAGTCCCTCACATTCCATTTATTTAGTTAGTTCCACCAATGCTTAGGAAGCATGTAGCAGGGATTGGATATCACTCAAGATGCTGAGGTGACAGACACATGATGTTCAGATCCTGTTCTTGAGGGTGTTGCAATGAAGTAGAGGACAGGCAGAGAGAGGAAAACAAATGTAACAATGGTCAAGTGATGGAGATGTGTGTGTGGGACAATTGGGACCACAGACGACAGTGATCCATGAAGGAGATGCTCTTCAGAGAAGGACAGACCATGAGATGCGAGCACATTGCCTGATTCTGGAAGAAAGGTTGGCCTGGCTCTAAGGGAGTCTCTTGTGGATCCATCCTGGATCACTCGCATCAGGAGGGAGTGTTTCAGCCCTTGGCATCTCGACTTGATGCTAGTGCCTTCCACAAACACTATGCATGTGTTCTGTGCCACGCACTGTGGTAGACACTGAGAAGATGTATTCTGCCATCAAGGTAGCCACCGATTTTCTAGTACAGGTAGGCAACAAGTGACTCCAGGAAGTGTGAACCTCAGTTCAATCCACTTGCTTTGGTCAAGGATGTGGCCTGGAGGGAGGATCCATGAAATCCGAATGACCCACGTTTAAATATGAATGACCCACATCTATCCGGTCTTTCTCCCAACCCTAAGAACTTGGTTGACAATAGCAAGCTGAATTGCAGGTAGCTTATCTCTTTTCACACCCTTCAACACAACTACCATTGCAAATCTTACCTAGTGGTCATGGTGATCTGCGCCTACTCTTGTGATGGGTGTGGTCTTTCCTCCACAGACACTGGGCTCCAGAATCATGTGCCCAGGCACATTAAGCAGGTCTGCTTAATCCTAGCAGACCTCATTCTTCCTACAAGCCCCTTCCACGTGCACTTGCTTGGTGTCCTTTTCTTAGCACTTAGTGCATGCCATATACCCACAGGCTAGTCTATTCTTGTTCTTCGTTGATTTTTTTCACTCTTTCACTTAGTCATCCCCATTTATCAACTCCTACTGATGAGGGAGCATAAGGCAAGCTGAGGGCAAAGTACAAGCCAGCACACCCCACAACCCCTAGGCAGGATATGTGTGATATTCCTTGGACACTCCTAGCTACCCCAAAACAAGAAAGGACAAAAAACCACAAATGGTTAAACTGATAAGAGTCTCCATCAGTTCACAAATATCTTAGTGCAATTACCAAAAAAAAAAAAAAAAAAAAAGGCAATCTTATGGCTAAAGTCCAGGAACTCTTTACTGTCTTAATGTTAATGCTTTGCTAGAGGGAAAAACAACCTTAGCCTGACCATAGCTAGGCCTCCAGTAATCTGTGAGTCTTCAGCATATGAAAATCTCTTTGGAAACTTCCCTTTTGACTTTACCTCCCCCAGCCCCATAGTATATAACGAGAGCCACTCTTCACAACCCAATTCAGCTCTTTCTGCCCATAGGTCCTGTCCCCGTACTTTACTATAATCACCTTTTTGCACCTAAGACATCTTCAAGAATTCTTTCTTGGTCATCAGTTCTGAACCCCATGAACCCAAGCAGCCCCCCAAAATCTCATCACCAGCATACACCAGACACTGGAGTAAACACTGAGGACACAGGTAACAAAAGAAAGCTGTTCTTGCCCTCATGGAGTTTGCAAGCCAATGGGGAAGATGAACGCAATAAGCAAGTCAAATGCAGTATGGCCAGTGTCCAGAAAAATGTACTTAAAGATAAGAGCAAGTGATTTCCTGCATGTATTAATATATTTCACCACACTATGAATTGCTAGCAAGTTAATTAGAACCAAGAATAAATTATATCACGTTACAAGTAAAGTTGTGCATTAAAAGCCGACTGGTCTGAAGTATCCAAAATACAGTATGGTAGGATTTGGTTTTGATAAATAATAGCCAAAATAAATTCACTGGAAACCCAAAGTTCCCTCTTTGTTCTCCTGACATCATATCTTATAATTTCCACCAACATGAGTAGGATTGCTGGTTGAACGCACAGAGGTGCTGTGCCTGGGATGACATTAGCTTCACTCCGAGATGAGGGGGCTGGGAAGGTGGGAATCAGCCCCATGCAGCCTCGCAGCCAGAAGCTCCATAGGCTGAGATGCGGAGCGGATGTGGGCACAGAGGTGCAAGAGTTGTTGGTGAGGAAGAGTTGTTGGTGAGTTTTGGAAGGAGGTTTGACTGTATCTGAGACAAGAGGGATGTGTTGGGGGGGGTGTCTCAGGTTCTCACAGGTGAGTTCTCCTGAACCTCTTTGCTCAGAGCTGGTTGGCTGCGCCTGGGTCCCATGCAGTCTTTGCCTGCCCCACCTCAGAGATGATGCTGGCTCTTGGCAGGGAGTGCCTGTTTATGCTGTTCTAATACCTGGGCGAGCAGTCCCAGGGAGGGGAAAGATGGTGTTTATACTAAACGTTCTGGGTTGCTGTTATCAAAGATATGGTCTTCCCAGTAAGGCAGAAAAATACATTATTAAAAAATACATATGTAAAATGCTAATTGCTGTATATGAAAAGTCTTGTCTCCATTCTTTGCCATTCTGGAATGTAGGGCACTGACTCTGGGAGCAAAGAGATCAAGGGAGACACCTCCTGGGTGGGTCCCAACAAGGAAGCTTTCAACCAGTGTTTCGTTATCTGGGAACATTAAAAAAAAAAGAAATAGAATATATATATAAAAAATATATAAAATAAAATACATAAAAATATATATATATATATATATATATATATATATTTCCCTATTCTCTGCACTGTCTGTTTTCTCCCATTTCTCTGCCTGCTCCCTTTTTCAGTAAGGGCACTGGCATTTTTAAGTGTGCACCAGGAAGTCTTAGCCTTCAGTCTGCACGGTCTGTTTCAGTGCCAAAACCTTCCTTGTATTTTTCTGCAATGTCTAAATAGAAACCGTTCATTCAAATCTTATTCAACTTCCTAGAAATGAAATATGAAAGTGAGTGAGAGCTCCGTGCTCTCTCTGCTCTCCAATGCAAATGTATGCAAATTTCTTCATATTAGAATCATTGTCTAGTTGTCACCCTCGCACGGGGCACATCAAAGCCATATGACCTGATTTTTGCACCTGCTGTTTAATTAAATTTACAAGGCAGACACACTCCCCACTCCCGGTGATATACAAATCCGGTTTTACAACCACAGCTTCTAATTTACAAGGTAGTTGACTGCTGTGTTCCACCATCAATAGCCGCCCAACTGCTCTTTGTTGCACCGAAGATTAAAAAAGGAAGAAATGCTATCATCTGGGCAGCTGAATTAACAGAAATATTAAAAGTTGTCTCTCTCTCCCATGCAAGCCCTGATTTTTGGCGTAAAGATGCAAAGGAAGATATGAATTCGGTATTTAACACCAATGAGAGTAGCATTTTTGCTTCTGCTGATTTCCCCTAATTTTCATGCAAGGGACAAAGCCCCGAGCTTCTCTGCAGTCTGATGCTTCCAGTTACGTTGTTTGTGGGGGAGCAAGAAGTCCTTAATATAGCAAGGCCAGTGTGGTTTGAGGAGAAAGATCGAGGTTCTGAGGCTATCATAAGCTCTGAGAGTTTTCTAAAGATATTTATGGCATGAGAATAATGTACTGTGACATCCTCCCCCAGCGTCTACCCACAGGAATTTTTAGTCTTTAAATTGTGTGTATCTGGACATAATGGTGGAAGAAAATAGTAGAGCGTGATTCTCGCTGCGTTGTGTTCGATTATTACTATTATTTGTTCTTGGGCTGGCACGGTGTTCTTCATTTCTTGAGAGCTGGTACGCAGACATGGATTTGATTTCCGTGAGAGATGGCTTGGAAAGGAAAGCCAACGGAAATATTTTAAGGGAAGGCGAGAATGGATGAAAAAATAGTGCTTTGTCTGTTTCTGCTAAATCACCCACCCCAAGAACTTAGGTGGAGGAATAATGACTTTTCAATTATTGTAGGGAAAATAATTTAATTGAGATAAGATGCTGGGGTTTTTTTTTGGCCATACACTCTGAAATCTTGAAGGTCCCCCCAAAACATAATTTTTGTGAAATAATGTGGAACACATGATTTTCTGATAAAGGAAAGTGAACTTCCTAGGTCCCACCCATAGGTGGCGCCACGCATTCACTGAACCAAATTTCCAGGCAGACAAGTTTGGAACAAGTCACATAAATTAAAGCCTTGAGCTGCAACTAACTCTAAGACATATGGGTTGAGTCCCAGGCCTGCCCAAGAATAACTTTGAAGAAAATTTTGTTTTCTGGCAATACAGATGCTAACACACCACAGAACCTTTAAAAAGAATAAATATGTAGATGGTTCATAGCTCTTCAGAATAATTTAACCTTCCCCCCAAAAATTAAGATAGCATCACAAGAATAAAATAATACGAGCTCTGTTTTTCTGCTTTAAAAGAAAAGACAATCTGATGGCTGTGATATTCTCATGGAGTCTTTGTCAATTAGTAGTTTTTATTTACTAACATTTTATTATTTTAGTCTCACAATGTGGAGCAAAGAGTGAATTCATCTTAAACTGAGCTAATGTTTGATGAGCAAATAATATTGAAACGCAGATTCCGTGCAGGAGAATGTCATTCCCTGAATTTAGAATCTTTTGCCTCTTTGTTCTAGGGGATGAAATGTAGTCAACTTGCTCCCATTTGAGAACCAAACATATTCCTTGCAAAATTCTTTGTTCTAACATGGGAGAGGCTTGTCATCACATCAGACTAAGGGTGAACAGCTTCTGAAAAACACCAGTTACAAAACTATGAGATGTAACTAGAATGTACAGCTATGGGTCTAAGGCAAGTAAATTATTAACCTTAAAATATAGGTTTCATTTAAACAATGACTATTTACAAAAGGCTTCAGATCGGTGGGTGTTTGTTGGATGTGAGACTGCTTGAAGTCTCTCCTGGCAAGTGGACCTGCTCGGGTGGACCCTGAGAAGAACATCAGGGTGGCACACAGAGGGGCTGGGGAAAGAGTTGTGAGTGATACGTCAGGTGCCTTGGACCAAACCAATACTTCGGCAATGGGAAGCCCGAGAGAAAGGACTCAGGATGAAACAGGCCCTTACGCATGCATATTTCTTTGTTGCCTAACAGGTAGAAAAGGGCAGCAATATTCGTTTGTATTTATCGTCAAAGCCCTGACCAATTAATCACAGATGAAAATAGAAGTTGGAACTGCGCATTACCCAAGGTCAACAGTGGGCAGGTGGGTAGCTGGGGTTAGAGGCCCTCTGTCCAGGATGGAGGTGTGTGGAAGGCGTGGGGCCCTTGGGAATGGGGAATGCAGGAGAGGCTTCTCAGGGTGGGGGGCTGGGTGGAGTGGTGAGGACTGATGTGGATTTTGAGGGACTGAGATCAGGGTTGAGGGCAGGGGGTCAGAGTGGGGGAGGCACAGACAATGCCCGTGGGACAGCTTTCTACACACACCTGAGATTGGTCTGTATGGTATTTCCTGTTGCTTTCGGTAAAAGAAAACTCTGCTAACTCCATCTTGACAATTTTCCGAAAATCATTGTGTGCACTAAGTAAATGATTGAACAAATATAAGCATCTACTATTTTTACCTAAATCTAACACATTTCGGCAGGAGCGACACATCTCATTTAAATGTCAAGTCTGGTTGATGGCCCTTTGCCCAGATTCCCAACGATGAGCTCCTTGATGGTCCCAGCTATGAGTCCCAGAATTCCTTTGGTACCAGGGAACCCCTGGCCTTTTCCACAAAGGGACCTTAATGTCAGCCAGACACATCTCCCACACTCACACTCAGACACACAGACGCCTCCAGGCACACTGCTGAGAGCCACTTTGTTCTCCAGGATATAATAATTAAGCCACTGGCCCAGCCTGTTTGGAAGGAACAGGTTTGCCCTTGGTGCAAGGCAGTCCTAATAGAAATGTTTTTAAGACTGTAACCCATGACACTGAAATCCCCTTCAGCTTCAAGTCCCCTTTGCAGACGGGTCTACACAGGTGGCAGAAGACAGGGTTAGTGCTGTTCCTGATGGCCAAAGCATGCCACACATTTGCAGCCCATGCGTGAGGAAGGCGATGGGCAGGGGAGAAATGCAGGTGTCGGCAGCTGTGGGAGGTCAGGAGAGCTGGTACAGCAGACACTGGAAGTGCTGTGATGGCCACAGGGAGCGAGGATGATAAGGCAGAGGACCAGCCGTGACCCAGGGCAGGAAGGGACTTCCCTGTGTCTCCTGTGGCTGAAGTCTCTTCATCATGAACTTGAGGCCATGCTCCACCAGAATATGAGGTCGATAGCCTTAGGTGCAATCCCCAAAGAGAAGAAAATGGAAAACCTCCTCCTTCTGCACAAAGGAGGTGGGTAGGTGACCTGGTGTGTGGTGTGACAATACATGAAAAGGCTTTGTGACTTCAGGCATCGGCACGGGACATAAACTCTTTCCCTGTTTTTAACTAACCAAGCAAGTCCCTTGAGCACACTGCGTCTCGTTGTTTAAGCCTTGAGGTGACATGGCAGTTGTCCATCCTACTTCTTAGGCTGTCAGGAACCCGAGGAGATGACAGCTCTGAAAGCTCTTTGGGGACTGTAGCACAGGACGCAAATAGTGATCACGGTAAGTCCACCTTCGGTGCTAATCAGACCTTGAAGATGTCAGCCGGATATACTCGTATCAGTTTCTTAAATGCCACTGGGCTGAGAACACATGGTAGTGATTCCAGCAAATGCGTGTTTGTTTTAATTTTTTTTAAGTTTATTTATTTTTGGGAGAGAGACACACACAGAGTGCATGTGGGGGAAAGGCAGAGGGAGAGGGAGACACAGAATCCCAAGCAGGCTCCAGGCTCTGAGCTGTCAGCACAGAGCCCGATGTGAGGCCTGAACCCACGAACTGTGAGATCATGACCTGAGCCGAAGCCGGATGCTCAACCGACTGAGCCACCCAGGCGCCCCACATGTTTTGTTTTTAAGCAGAGGGTTTCCCTGTTCACACCTGCATTCCCTCTTTTGACTTGTGTGAGCGTCTGCGGCCAGGCGAAGCTCGGTCCTCACTCCAGTCCTGCACCCAAGTCCCGGCTCCACTCTTTACTTGTGATCCCACACCATTTGGTCACACGATTTGAAACTCCATTTCTTCATATGGAAATGGATAATATTGCCTACCTCGTGGGCATGCTCAGACTACAAGTAAGTCCCCAGGCCAGTGCTTAGCACATAACGGTTTTTCTCTGAGGTTCCTCCCATGCCAATGAGCTCCTTAGATGGCACAGACCATCCTTATACATTTTCACAAAGCACCTACTTCTACACCAGACCTTGCTAATACTGGATGCCCAATGACTGTTTATTAAATAATTACAGTTAATCTCACATAAGAAGGCAGCTTCTGGCTGTTAGGTAAGCCATAGAACAAAGGACTTTAGAAAAGACCATCTAGTCTGTGGTTAAGGAATGCTTACACTGGAAAGTTGTGTAGCTTTTGGGGTCACTCGACTTAGTTCAAATCGCAGGAATTCTACATACTAGCTCTGTAGCTACAAACCCTAAGTATCCACGAGCCACAGTGTCCAGAAGATGACATAATCTTTTAAATGATTGGCATAATGAATGACACGGAGTACATGCTCTATCAATCCTGGCTATTTCTTTTGCGTTTCTCTCCTGGGTTAGCATGTTGACACAATGCTGAGCTGGTGGGCGTGTGTTCTGAGCGAATGCCGTCCAGGGCATCAGGCCTGTGTCTCCAAGGCCTATTGTCCATTCATGTCCATGTGGTCTCACATCAAGAGATATGGGTCTCTTGAATTGGGAATTCACTGTTCTACTCAACACAGGAGTCCATCCAATGTGCAGACATCGACCCTCGCCAGGGAGGCCCAGGAGCCTTGCCCCGGGGTGCTGTTTATTCACCTGGGAAAACATCACGTTTGGAAAATTTATTTTATTTTATATTTTAATTTTATGGAGAGGTGTTCCTTATCATGTCTCCAAGTCAGCCCTTATGCTGACTTCTAGGAAAGAACAGAATTTTCCCTCTGCCACATGATGATCTCTTGGTATCTCAAAATGTTCCTATTGTTAAAGATAATTTGGGGGATTTAGCATATTTTAGTTCATCTCTACCAAATCCTCTTCTCCCCTAATTACCCCCCTCCCCAGTTCACACATAAGTGGTCCCACTCTTAAGTAAGGAAAACAAAACAAAACAAAAATAGCAGATAAACTTTGGTTTTGCAGTCTGAGCTTGGTCCCTGCTTGATTTCAGCCAATTCCCTCTGTTTTTACATTTTCTCAAGCGTTTTCATCTGCTGACAGCTTGGAAGGCCCCAGATGCCAAATCTTAAGTCTTCTTCCCCATCCCCCGGCCACCCGTTTATTCTCATTGTCCCAAGGTGTGGTGAGACAGTAGCAAACTGTACGACAGGGTCCTTGCTGCCTGAGGCACTGGAGCATTCCAAGGCCCGTTGTCCTGTCTGTCTGGCACTAAAACTCTCTGTTGGCTGTCTCTGAAGAATCTTCTTACTTTGGAAAGGTGTAAAAATGTTGGCCCCTCAGAGGAAGCCCCAAATCTCCCTGTACGCATAGCTGTAGAATTTCCCTGAACAGAAAGAAGAGCTCTTGCCAGTTTGAAGGTTCATTTCAACCTGGCCACCAAGGTCTTCCAAGGCTATGCCACTGTTCATGGCAGCATCTCCCAGTACTCTGTGATGGTAGGCCCTGCTTCCCCGAATTGCTCCCCGAATTAGCCCCGAAGCCTTGCTATGTGATCTTCTTGAGCAAAGTCTGCTGGACATTGTAGGTGAGGAAGTGGCCTCGTTTCTTACCAAGAGTGTAGGCTTTGGAGGCAAGAAGATCTTGAGGTGAATTTAGAAGCTGGGATGCAGCTGAAGAGCAAAAGGCTGCCTGGGGCTTCAGATGAACTGATGTTCCACCTTCCCTGATGAGGCAGGTTCTGGAGTGCTAAAGAAATTGTAAGAATGGGACAGTATCAGCTTGCGTTTGACATCAGGAGGGAGGTCTTTATTCCTGATGACGTCCCACACCAGCCTGTGTGAAGCCTGAGGGAGGTGCCCGATGGGGCTGCAGGTCCCTTGAACCGTAGCTCGCCTGCTGCTCCAAGGGAAGTGTCACCGGCCTGTTGGAGTGGCAGCTTCAGAGAATTTGTTGTGGACTTAAACTGAAGATGGCAGGCAGAAATATAATGGCTCATTTGGCCTCCCATGCAACGTCCGGAAGCAACAACCACTATATGCCAAAGGCGCTCTAGCTCTGAGGGGTTTAGGTAGAATGAGAAATGAGCTTAAGTTTGGACGATACAGTTGGATCATGCACAGGGATCGCTGGAAAAGTGTGAGGCAGGTGTTCTAACCACAAGATGACCAGTATAGAGCCGAGGCTCAGAATTCTTCGGAGGGACCATGGTCCCTGAGCTCCAGTGATCAGGGAACAGCGGCCCGTCTAAGTCCTAAGGGCATGATATGAATAGAGTTGAGAGAGAGAGAGAGAGAGAGAGAGAGAGAGATCTCTCTAGATGGGCCAGGCCAGGGTCCTTTGCTCTGCTTTCCTGAATGCGGTGGGGCTGA
Organism: Cryptoprocta ferox; assembly: GCA_028646485.1. Lineage (NCBI taxonomy): Eukaryota > Metazoa > Chordata > Mammalia > Carnivora > Eupleridae > Cryptoprocta > Cryptoprocta ferox. Next base: position 128,086,521 of record CM053576.1, on the reverse strand, counting down.
AGGAGCTGAGCCACAAGCTGGACCTTCTCTCTGGAGCCACCTTGTTTTCAATTGCAAGTGCTTGAAGATTAAGCTAATGAGCTTTCCCGCTGTTGTGGTGGGGAGCCAGTGCCTCCTCCCTGGCACCCAGCCCTAGTGATTTTTCTTTCAGATAAAGAAACAGGCTGTCTAACATCAGGTGGAGACCTGGGTGCCTTGCACAGCCTCAGGTTGGAGAACATCTTTGCCTCGGGTGACAGATGGCCCCATCACACTCCATCTCGCAGACCTCTGGCCCCAGCGATCCTGCACATATGATAGCCTAGCCGCCAACACTCTGTCATCCATTCCGTTAATGTATGATAGAACTCAACCAGTCCAGCTGCCGGGCCAGCTCAGAGCAAGGTGTCAGGAAGCAAAGAATACCACTTGGACTCATCCATGACCTGCTTTCTTTCCCTCCCAGCCAGGACGTCAGGAAGCACTTCTCAGCGGCACAACGATTGTTTGAACTCACAGCTGATGAGGCTGTGAGCTGACCCTGTGGTGCCATTGATTGGGTCCCTGCTCTCCTTGGAATTCTGGTGTGCTGTGTGTTGACTTGAAAATCTCAGCAAAACTCGCCCTTGTTTTTGTTTAACGCTACCAAGTTTGAAGGAGGTGTGTTTGTGGGTGAGTGTAGGTTTTGAAGGAAAACATTTCCTATTTTTGTGAGATTCTGTATGTCAGGTTTTTAGTCACCATTCTGTTGTTTATTGTGCTCTTTTTTATTTTTATTTTCTGCTTTGTTTTGCTCCTTGTGGCTTGGCACTCGACAGTGCTGTCAACCTGAGGACTCTAGAATCCTGTCTTGATTGTAGACTTGCAGCAAGATCACAAAGTTGTTGAGAAGGGAAGTTGTTGCCACCATGGCCAATAGAACACCTCCACTTCCTCTTCCCAATTCTGTATGC
>CM053576.1:128079404-128085089 GCA_028646485.1 Cryptoprocta ferox | reverse complement strand
GGAGATGCCTTTGGGTCACGTGCATGGAGGCCAGGGAGGAAATGGACATGGCAGTTGACGCCTACCCTACTTCACCCACTTCATGACTCTGCTCCTTCTCTGCTTCATGGAAAGTGAGCTTCTGAGTATGATTATGTTTAAAGAATAATTCAGTGATGTTACAGGTTCAAGAAACATGGCTCTGGAAGATCAATGCTTGCTGAACACTAATATGCCATTTTGCATAATGTGCTTAAACTTTTTTAGTGTTTATTATTTATTTTGAAGAGAGAGAGACACACACACAGAATCTGAAACAGGCTTCAGCCTCCAAGCTGTCGGCACAGAGCCCGAAATGGAGCTCAAATTCATGAACTGTGAGATCATGACCTGAGCCAAAGCTGGACCCTTAACTGACTGAACCCCCCACGTGCCCCACATAATGCACTTTTATGACCCTCTAGGCGCCTTCCAAACCCAAGCCCTTCTGCTGGGATTACTGCAATAGTATCCTGGCTGCCTCTCTTTCCAGCAGTCCACTCAACACCCTACTACTGCTCACATATTCCCTTCACACCGGGTCTGAACTTGGTTCCTAGTTTCAAAGTCCTCTATAAACCTTCCCTACAGAATCGAGCAACCTTTTATTTCTTGAATAAAGGCCTTTTATTCTCTCTGATGAGGCCAACCTCCCTTTGGTCTGGCTTGAGGGCACATTCTTCCTTTCCTCACTTCTTACTTAATTTTCCTCACCCTGTCTCTCTCTACTAGCCAAAACATGTTTCGGCCCCAAACCTAGCTTATACTCTACCTCTTCCATGACAATTCCCATAATTACATTCTCCTTTTCCCAAGATCATTAAATACTTACCACGTGTACATCAGATGCAGCACTGTTCATTCCACATAATCTTCCAACATCTTCTGTTGCCATTATAAAGTCTGAAGGCAAGACCCTGTCTAGTAGAGCACTGAGCCAACAGACTATGGTAAGGCAGTGCCCTGACATGAAAATGGAGGGTGATTTTGGCCCCTGTAGAATTTCCTTCTTTTCATCTGCTGCCATATAAGGTTGGAATGAATCTTCCATGGAAGTCTTCCTACTTCCAGGGAATATTGGAAGATGAAGCGTTCCCTGGTTCAGAGGGAGGACCAAGTTCATGGTGAATGGTTGGAACTCTGGATTTAGTGAGTCATGAGGTCTGTTATGAAAGAGCAGGGTGTGGGGGTGTATAGATAGAAGGCTCAGGATAGAAAGCTCAGGGGTGGGGAGCTGAAATGAGGAGGGGGTATAAACTAGAGGGAGACAGTTGGCAATGGCACAGGAAGGTGGGAGAGAAGTGAATGATACTATAGGAACCCCAGAAGCCTCGAGCTGTCCTTGATGAAGTTTCCTTGGAAGGAGGAGGTCCTGCTTTTCTGGAAGAGCTGATGATTGGAGCCTGTGTTTGAGTGTGCAAGGTCCTGTGGGAGATGAAGCCTCACCTCCTGATGGCTCAGGATTTACATGGGCCAGGACCTGCCCACAAAGCCCATGCCCCACCTGTGGGCCTTAGGCAAGGCCCAACTGAGACAGGATCCATATCCACCGACTGCCCAGGCAAAGTGACACACAAATGTGGCACACCTTTGCTCCCATCCAGTTACCCCTGAGGACACCTCCCCCTACCCAGTCCCTGAGGATGGCTGTAGGTTCAGAGATGAAGTGAAGACTCCTACTGATGTGTTTACTGGGGGTGTGGGGGGGGGGTGCGGGCAGCTTTTGCAGTTGAGCTTTGTGTGACAGCACTGAGTAAGAACAAGAGCCCCTGAACTCCAACAGCAACATCTCTGCTACGATTTGGTTGGGTTACTTTCAGGAAGGATGGCAGCGCTACCGTGTCAATCTTCGCCTTCCTTGGCCCATGAAATCTGTAATCAGTAATGCCTTCTATGTGGAGACTCAGTCACACTGTGTCCCCAGCCAATGCTGACCAACAAGGCAGGGCATTAGCAACTTCATCTGCCAGTGCTAGTGTTAATGCCTGTTACCTGGGGTGACTGGGGGGGGATATTGCCTTCTCACTCACTGAGTCATACCTTCCTCCAGTATCCCTCACCCACCAGTCTTTATCCCCAGCTTTGCTTCACGTGTGCACCTAGTACTTCACTACTTGCCCTGATCCCTGGCACTTGTCAAGCTTTTCCCTTGGGGGCTGGGATCTCCTTACCTGTCCTTAATTCACAGGGTTTACTGCCTGCCTACTGTTTGCTAGGTCCTGGGCTAGACACTAAAGACAAGTCAGGGTCCACCTGTCACTGGGCTCCCTTGGCTGTGTCCCCAGTCTGGATTTGGTTTCCCTTGAATACTGTGACTACCATGACTGTATCTCACTCTTTGGACTCATTGTATTGAATGTGGCCCTTTGAGTTCATGCCTACAACTGGGTCCCACTTACAGTCTATGATGCTGCCTTTTTCCCAGCCCTTCCGCCATGTTTCCCATACCCCAAAACTAAGTCATGACGTTCTTGTAATTAGCTGAGCAGAGCCTTGCTGGCCTTATCTTGAAGCAAAGTGGGCTCATTTCAGATCAAAAGGGACAATGTGTTTCATTTTTAGAGCTTGTGGCTCTAATCCATTAAATGCACCTGTGTTGAAAATGGCTGACCTGATTGTAAAATGCAATAATTGCTTTACTGAAGCAATTGTGTGTCTTCCTGTGGTGAGGATCGTGGCAGTTGGGAGAAATTGCGCTGTGACTGGTGGGGACTGGAGCTGAAACAAAGGCAGGAAGCATGTGTGTCAACAGCTGGAATGTGCCATATCATCTGCACACAGGGGAGTGGAAGCAACGGGGGCAGTGGAGAGGGGTGGGCTCTTCAGCAGTCACAGGCAAGACATTCAGGAGGGAGGGACGTCTCAGGGAATCAGCAGATCTGGCAGAGAAGGCCAGTTGCTGACCTATTCAACAGCATTGGTAGGAACAGGCTTGGTGAGTGGGGCCGGCCAGTCAGCCTATGCCAGGTATGCCCCAGCACTGTGTTACTGTGTTAGGCACTATGAGATAATGTGAATGCTTATAAAGCAGAAAACCTCTCCCTCAAATTCTTACAATGCAGAACCACTGTGTGGGCTGCACACTGGGGGACACGGTGAGGTTCGTCCCAACACCTGAAAACCAGGACAACCACCTCTCCCAACAGCTATAGATCAACAATTGCAGAATATCCTGACTGCATGATGCTTTCTTTTCCCAGAACCTCAACTCACTCATGTTGACCCCAGCCTCAAAATATCAACCGAGCCAAAGGTTTCCCCTCCTGATATCTTACATCAAGAATTTCTGAGCTCAACCCATCAGCAGTTAAAGATGCATGCTCACTCCTTGAATAATAGTAATAATAATAATAATTATGAATAATCTATGTCATTTCTCTTTTGCTACACTAAGTCAATAAAACTCAGTTATTATAACGGTTTCTTGGTTTGAGGAGGGTGCTCTCTGTGACTTGGAGGACTCAACAAGATTCAGCTATGACTTCCCTCAGCCACGGCATGGACCAGAGCTCTAGATCCAGACCGCTGGTGTTAACATCTGTCAGGACAGCCGATCTCCCTTTCCTCTTGAGGTGCCTGGACCACAGCAGAGAGATGAATCACACTCTAGGTCTCTGCTCTGATTTTGCTGAAGCTTCTAACTTTTCTTGGTCCTGGGAAAATTAGACTTCACCTGTGGAAGTCTTTGTTCGAATTGGAATTGTTTTCTTAAAACTTCATGGTGAGATTCTGTTCATTTGACCTGACTCTGCCTTGCTCCCTATTGTTAAGAACACTATCTGAAAGGGGAGCAGTCAATAGAGAGAATCCCAATAAATCTGCTAATGAAAACTGACCCCGAAGACCGAAAAGCTTAGAGTCTTGTCATGCTGCTGCTCCTCATTGGACCAACTTTGCTTTGGGTCACCATCTGGAAACCTTAAGGTGTCTATTTTTCCTCCCTCCTATCTGCATTCCTGAGAGTTGATCTAGAACATGAAATCCCCAATACCACCTCCTTCTGCTGGGAAAGGCAAACTGTCATGTGTGGTGGTCAGAAATGGCCTCCGAGCTCAGCTGGCATGAAACATGAGGTTCCCAAGGACACATTCGACCAGCTGCTAACAAAACTCACCCGATTATCTTCTCTTACGTCTTAGCCAGGCTGGTGCCTGCCTGCAGGTATGCATCTTCATAACCCACATGTTTGCATGTGCCATTAAATGGCACAAGTTCATCAGTTATAATTTCACCAGAGACAATCGTTTGATAGGACCAAACCGTCCATCTTAGAAATGCTTCAAAGCAAAGAGATAGGACAGTTCCTCATATTTAATGATCTTTATCTGTTGGCATGAGAAATATTCTAAAAGAAACTCAGGTTCAAAAATATCTTCATGAAAAGGTACTTTGAGGGAGAATTTAGTTCCCAGCTTCCAATTTTTTTTTTAAACCCAAAGAACTGTCATTAACTATTGACCAACATCACTGTTTTTTTATAGGTATGCTAGTGCTCTGGTTTCAATAATAAATCCTATCCCAGGGACGCCTGGGGGGCTCAATCAGTTAAGTGTCCGACTTTTGATCAGGTCATGATCTTGTGGTTCATGAATTCGAACCCTGTGTCAGGCTCTGTGGTGACAATTCGAAGCCTGGAGCTTGTTTCAGATTCTGTGTCTCCCTCTCTCTCTGCCCCTCCCCTGCTCGCATTCTGTCTCTCTCTCTCTTTGTCTCTCAAAAATAAATAAACATTAAAAAATTAAAAAAATAAATCCTATCCTGGGTCCATCCCCTTCCTCACAGTCAATGAATGGCCCATGTAGCTGATATCTCTACTAGCATCAGGCATCCCCTACTTTCCGGCTGATAGTAGTTACCTGGGCCCCTTTGACGGGAGAGATGCTTTGACCTTTTATGAAGCCACCATGCAACTGAGCTGGGAAATTTGTCAGCAAATAGAATAAAGTCGATGATCCCAGCAAGATCTCTTCCTTGAAATGCCTGGATTTCCCTCCAGTTATATTCTGATACTAGCTAATAGATACAGACTTACTGGTATTTTTGTACATAAATCAAATCCAAACTTAAATGTAGTCGTATAAAAATCATGGAGGTTTACCTAAAAATTAAGAAAGTAAGTTTATGTGTAGCAGTTTACCTATAAAGTAGGAATAATAATAATAATTTATAATAATAGTGTCAATTGAATAATATACCAGTAAAAGAACTTAGAACAGTAAATGGCATTCAACAAATTCATTATCGTTATCACCATCATCATCATCATGATCACAGTAAGGATGAAAGGCAATGTTGACTGTAAATTCACTTTGTTTATCAGAAAGTCCTGTGCTAATGTGGCTGGTAGTATCCAATTCAGTCACAGGTCAAAATCTTCCCAGCCATCGAGTGATACCATTTCTCTTTCTAAATCTTATTAACAAAGTACTTAATGGGAGAAGATATTTGCAAATGATATAACCAATAAAGGGCTAGTACCCAAAATATATTTGGAACTGATAAAACTCGATACCCCCCAAAAATAAATAATCTATTAAAAAATGAGAAGACATGAATAAACATTTCTCCGAAGAAGATATATGAATGGCCAAAAGATAGATGAGAAGATGCTCAACATCACTCATCATCAAGGAGAATCAAATCAAAACTGCAAGATACCACCTCACA
>CM053576.1:127931904-128074404 GCA_028646485.1 Cryptoprocta ferox | reverse complement strand
AGTTGTTGCAGTAACCAAGCAAGAGGTGAAGGTGCCCTGGACTGAAGCGTGTGGTGGTGGAGGTGGCGTGTTCTGGGTGTCTGCCTGACAACAGAATGTGTATTCAGAGGCAATAGAGGAGTCGAAGTCACTTCTAGGTGTTTGGTCTGAGCAACTGGAGGAACGGAGCTGCCAGCGATCAGGATGGGGGATGACTTTAGGTGGAAGAAGAATTAGTCGGATCTGGTTGTGCGGAGTCAGACAAAGAACTGGAGATGTCGAACAGGCAGGCAGATGGATGAGTCTGAAATTCAAATGTGACAGGTGGGCTGGCTTCTACACATCTGAGAGAAGACTAACTTTCGATTGGCGTTTGATGCCCGCAGAGTAGATGATATCACTAAGACATAGGGATAGACAGAGAGGAGGTCTAGGGACTTGGGCTGGGCATTCGATGTCCTGGAGGCTGGAGAGACAAAGTAACCTGAGAAGGATCTTCCAGTAGGCGGGAAGAAAACCAGTGCAATGTGGTGTCTTGGGGACTAAGTAAAATCTGCTAGAGGATGCGTCCAGTGCTCTTGTGTCCAAGACTGAGCACTCACCTTTGGACTTGGTGCAGAGGTCACTGTGGCCCTTTGTGAGAGGTGTATCAGTGGAAAGACTAAACGCTGGTTCCCAGGGGGCCCCAGAGAGAATGGGGCTTGAGCATGGAAGAGAGTAAGTGCACAAAGTTTAGTGAGCCATCCTGGCATCCGAAAGACCCAACGAATGACACTCAAGAGAGCAGAACGCCGAAAGCAATGGTATTTGTTATTCACAGGTCCCAGAGAAGAAACCGCAGCACACCTTATGGGACCTGCAGGAAATTATGGTGACATGTGGGCTTGACCAGCAGATGGGAGGGACAGGGAGGGACCTGTGGACTGCAGCTTTCACTGGGGTCCAGGGTGTTAGCCAAGTGGGGTCCCCATCCTCATGGGATACAGGTTAGTACACAAGTAGTGGGGGGGGGGTCCCAGGGGCGTGTCTGGTGGGAACTTGAGCGTCTCGGTATCAGCTGTCCCATGTGTCTGGTGGGTAAAAGCAGAAATTGTGTGGTCAGGGGAGGTCAGCACGTGGACTTATCTAAGTAGGGCAGTGAAATGGGACTTTCACTTCCGTGTAATTGAGCAATTAAAGGCCCACAAATGATGCCAAGGTGGCACAAAGAACAGCTCACAGCAGGTTATGACAAAGTAGAGAAAATGTTTTCAATGAGCATTTCTATATAAGGGAGCAGAGAAGAGAAGAATTGTGGTCAAAAGAAGCTTCTGTTTTTGTTTATAAAATGGAGGAAAATTGTAGTATAATCCTATCAATAGGATTGCCCCACTGGGGTGGGGAAGGATAAGGAAGGAAAGAGGAAGAAGACAGCTGGTCTAGAGAATGCCCTTGGGGAGGAGAGAAGGTGAGAGAAGTGGAATGTGAGTCAGGGGTTTGCCTGAATTAAGGACTTGAGGAGATTACATCTCCTGTCATGAGAGAGAAGAGAAGGCCGTCAATAAGGACACAGCTATAGGCTGTTTGGTAGAGTTGGTGCTGGTAGATTTGGAAACTCCCTTCTGATGGCTGCAATTACATCAGTAAAATACCAAGCAAAGTCAGTAGTTGATAGTGAGGATGGAAATGAAGATGCTGGAGGCATGAGGAGAAAGGAGGGGCACGGAATAGTAATCTGGAAGAGAACGAGCAGGGAGACTAAACAGTATTACAGTGGCCAGACAGTAGTAATGCTCCACTTGAAGTTCTTGACGTGAATTTTAATTTGACCGTTTTCAGGGAGGCCGCATGCTATTCTCCCGAGGTGGTTTGATGCGTGAGCAGGGGGCAGAGTAGGTAGAGAGTTAGGTTTCCCAGAGCTGTGGTTTTGCCAACTGAGGATGATGAAACACGGTGGGGGAGGGGGTGAGAAGTTGAAGATGAATGAATGCAAGGGATTCACAGTAAGGATTGGTCATGGAATTGTAGGTGGTAGGAAGGAAGACAGGACAGCAAGGGGCTGAGGGACAGTGGAGTGTGGTAACATTCATGGATCGGTGGCGATATTGGGGCTGAAAGACTTAGTGCTGAAATAGGAGAGGGAGTGGCCTGCAGAGGTGAGAGCTGGTGGTGGGAGAACCAGGCGCCTGAAGGAGTCATGCCCATTGCTAATGGCATAACTGTGGAGTCCAGTGGATGATAAAATCATTGGGTGCAGGAGATCAAAGAACCAACTCTACAAGATTTTAACAAAATCATCTCTAAATCACCAATAACTAAACCAAAAGTGTTGTGGGAGACGGCGGTGGATAGAAGCCCAAATCATCAAGGAATGAAGACTGTCCACTCAGTAGGAATTTGATCCTATTTCTTGAATTTGCTTTGCGTCCCCTCTTACCTGCTTCAGGACTTGGTCATCTCTCCATCCCAAGACACTGTGTGTAAATGCCTCCTAACTGGATTTGGTCTTTATGCGTCCCGACTTTTCCTTCCCCACTCCGTTCTTCATGCAGCGGTCTGACTGTGTACCTGCCTACAGCCCGACAACCTCTTGGAGACTCTCCCCCCCACCCCGACCCCGTAAGAGATGTCTGAATTCCTCATCCTGGAACTCCGGGTCTTCTGTGACCTAGCGGCTGCCTACCTTCTCGTCGTCCACTCTCACAGTAGCATTTCAGCTACAGAACACTACTGTGCGTTTCCGCTTGTGGTACGCTTCGTCACGTGATTACGCCTTCCCTTGGCTGGGACCACCTTTCCCCTCTCATCCCTGTGCTCTGTTCCTTGTCTAGCAACACTGAGCCCATCTGTGAAGTCTCCATTCAAGAATCACACTTCCAGGGAGCCCTCAAAGCTGGAATGGCTGGTGCATTACACCATGTGTGCAATTTTTCTATGAAGCTTGCCAGCCGTTCACGAATATTTGTGAAATGCAGGAATAATTGAATAATTGATCTTTTTTTATACTTTGGGGGAACTTAGAACGTATAACAAATTAGACCCTTTGAGCCTCATCTCGTTTTTTTTTTTAATTTTTAACATTTATTTATTTTTAAGAGAGAGAGAGAGAGAGAGAGGCAGAGTGTGAGCAGGATAGGGAGACACAGAATCTGAAGCAGGCTCCAGGCTCTGAGCTGTCAGCCCAGAGCCTGATGCGGGGCTCAAACTCAAGACCTGAGAGATCAGGACCTGAGCCCGAAGTCATAGGCTTAATCGAATGAGCCACCCAGGTGCCCCTCATCTCGTGTTTTTAAAATACTTGTTTTAATATTTGAAAGCAAGTGAAAGGGAAGTAAGCTTAAAACAGTATTTTATAGTCCTCTACTTGGTTTCGAACAAGCCAAGATTGAAAGTCCTGAAAGTTTAAAGAGGTAACCAGGTCCAATGCTACTGAAAATCTCCACTGCCCGGTACCAGTGGATTCTCACACACTGTTGCCAGGGTCTGAGTGATTTGTTAACTGTCTTCCACGAGCTGCTTTTGCAGCGGAATGGGGATTAACCTTATTCCAAGGCATCCTGCTTAGTTCCGCCAAAATGATTTATGTTAACCAGACTTTTTGATGATTCTCCATGTGTTGATTTACAGCCTGGCACAAAGTCCTCATCTTGGGGCATTTTGGATAGCACCAGCCACTTGCTTCATATTATCAGTTGGGGAGACTGAGGCACGGGGAGAATGCTGAGTCGCTAAAGCCACAGAGCAGCTCTCTGCACGTGATCTGGGACTCCTGGCTCCCATACTCCGCTTTCCGCTGCCCCTTGCTCACCTTCACAACTAGTTTTTAGCCCCTTCTTTGGTTTGAATCATTTTGACTTCTGGCTGTGTTTTAAAAAATTAAGTTCCTTCCTCCTCCATAGCATTCTTCAGGTTTATCATTCCCAGAAAGGTACTTTCTTTTTTTTTTTTTTCCCTCCCTTCCTGGTGGAAGAGAATCAGCATGTGTTGTGGTATTATTATTTAAATGTTTATAATCTGCCATTTTCTGCACACCACGTCCCCAGCAGCGTCGAGTCAGACGGCCTCACACAGGTATCGTCTGTTCCATCTGGTCTTTGCGGTGCGGCAGGCGGGCCCCGGGATGGTGCAGCAGCTGAAGGTCCATATGGTCTCAGGTGTAGCCCCAGGTAAAGCATATTGCGGAGTGCCAGGCCGCAGGCCCCGAGGCGGGAATACTGCCGGGAGGCGCACATCTGAGTGAAGCGGCCTCCACTGTGCCAAAATCAGAGGCCAGAAGGTGTTCTTGGCCTCCGGGACGGCCTGGCCTTCCAGGACCGGTCGGGGACCAAGAAGCCATACTGCATCGCAAATGTCAGTGCCTAAATGGCATCCAGAAAACTTCCTCTTCTCCTTCCCTGCTCTCAGCCCTCCTAAGTCAGGTGACAGAAGACAGAAGTCAGGCGAAGGGAGACAGTGTGCCCGACGCCCAAAGCGGGGGCATCCTCAGTTTAGTCTTTTCTTCAGATTTGGCATTTTCATGTTAGGTAGTTTGTTCTTTGTTTCCCTTCTAAGAAGACAGTATTGCTAAAGGAAATCTGCTTTGGATGTTGGAGTTCTTTTCCTCATTTGAGTCCAGACTTTATCTTTGGAGTCTCCACCTAATGGTTTGTTCTCATCCATCTTTGAAAGCTAAGAATTCCATCTGAAATGTTAAAGTCCTGTGATCGAGGCAAGGAAGGATACAAAAAGAGATACTTCCCAGTGATTTTTGCGTGAGGTCACTCCTGCCTCCCTTCTCCTCAAGGGCATCCCATCTTCCTGCTGCTCATCGTTACCAAAGATGCCGCCTTTGGACTTCTCGTAGGGGAGACTTCTTTCTGGGGACACGAAAAGGCCCTCGTGACCACACTTTACCATTCCATATAAATCTCTGAATCTTTTAAAGTAAATTTAAAAGTCATCCATAAGGCCTGAGGATAACTTTATAATGAAGCTCCCAAGGGTATTCAAGGAATTGCATTACATTTTTGGTGTGAAATTGGCAAGTCTTTTTTAGAATGCTTGGAATTTAGTTGAATCCCCAAGGCGAAGAAACTATTAATGCATACCTATTTGTGGGCCCTGAGAAAATGGACAAACCAAAGAATTTTAAGAACTCTCATTTTTGTATCTATATCAAAAAATTTGAAAAATACACCAGAGGTACTCTTTTTATTTTGTTTTATTTATTTTATTTCCTAACATTCATAAATCCATGTGGTTTTGTGAAGACAAGTCCGTTTGCTTTATGACACTGCGCCAGCCCAAACTTTACTAATAGCCAATATCCGAACATATAAAGGGAGTTCAGAGTTGCCTTCACTTTCTCTGCTCCTCACTGGGCAGAGAAAATTGCACATTAAACCACCCACATTATTTAGTGGCAACATAACTGGTGGGTTGAACCCAAGGAGTGACAATCAGAGAGGCGATGTTGAAAACATTTTATAAGGAATGCACATTATTGGAATGGAAGCTATCATTTTTAAGTTCATAAGTCATGTAGGATTATGAAAAGATATGGAAGTGTATGTCATAACCAAAGCAAAACATACTACAATGATATGAAAATAGAATAGCCCCCATTTTTGTAATTATCCTGAATTTGCAGATGGAGAAACAGGCTCAGAGAGGGAACTTTATTTGTCTGAGACCAGACAACCAGCACACATAGGAGCAAGTCTGCCTCTAAATCCTTAACGTCTCAACCATCACACACACTAACCACACCCCTTATGGGAGAAAGACAGGGCTAGCTTGTCAACACCACCAGGAGCGGCAGGGTCCTCACAGGATATTCGAATGAATTTTGGAATCCTGAGATCAACCACATAGGGTAAGGTCTTTATAGAAAATTAAAGTAGAACTAAAAAAATGTATAAATTGGGTTTTGAAATATCATTTTTTATTATTAATTAAAAAAATGTTTATTCCTTTATTTATGAGAGAGCATGTGAGCAGGGGGGAGGCAGAGAGAGAGAGGTAGACACAGAATCCGAAGCAGGCTCCAGGCTCTGAGCTGTCAGCACAGAGCCCAACGCAGGGCTCGAACCTAAGAACCATGAGATCATGACCTGAGCCGAAGTCAGACGCTTAACCGACTGGGCCACCCAGGCGCTCCTGAAACATAGTTTTTAAATGAATATCTCACAATTAAATACAATTTAAAAATACTCGATTGGAGTGTGCCTTCCCAGCTCCTCTATAACTAGATACCGATGAGGTTTAGCAGCCTGAGAGCAGGACTCAGAGGCTGGACTCCCGCAGCCCTGAAGCTTCGGGTTGCAAAGGTGGATGTGGCTTCTTTTCTAAGCAGGCACGTTTCCAAGGTCAGAGTTAACTTCCGTGCCACGTGGTCACGCTCTGAGGTCCAGTTCACCGTGAGCAACAGTATACGCTGTTTCTATGTCTGTACACAGTCTGACAGCAGGACTGATCTCTAATTCTGGGCTCCCCTGGAAGGTAACTACCTCGTGTCCTCTCCTGCACTCGTCCCACACTCAGTCTGCAAGGTGCACATGGGGAGAAACCCTCTCTTCTGCCCAGTGGATAAATGTTAAAAAAAATTAAAAAAAAAACAACCAGGGGCAATTGTATAATCACACTATTTGAATCAGTCGCTGGAGGGAATTAAATACCAGCAGTTTTGCTGATATTACTGGCATTAAATAGGAATTAAGAAGAAGGAAGAAATGAAGATTAACTATAAGCATATATTTATGTGTAAGGGTTTTCTAACGTAAAAGGAATGCTGAGGATATCCGAGGATTGGCCTCGGCAAAGCTATTTCAGGGCAGGCCAGAGAACTCAATTTGAATATCAAGTTGCCAACCTGATCAGGTGGGTATTAATTTCTTTATTATTTTCCAAGAAAGTAACAGTGTTATACTAGATCATCTATGACTGTGAACACATTTAAATAGGAAACCTCTTTTTCTTCCTGAGTTACTTGCCTGTGAGATCAGTATCGATGAAACCCTGGAGGCATTCATTTAATTAAAGTGCTTTACGTTCTTCTCTTTCTTTGCTTCTCCCCATTCAATGGTGAAGAATATCTAGATTTCAAATCCCTCAACCAGCCAGTTATTCGCGAACTTTCACTGGGGACCTGCTCTGGGCCACCTGGGCCAATGGAAGGCTTATTCCCTACCTAGCCTTTACTCTCCTGCTCTCCGTGATTAAGAGGCTCATTAATTCTGGGATCTCTTTCACTCTGAGTCCTTAGCTACATGCACGTCCCGCCTTCTCTGTCATCTCACACTTCCCAAAATGATGATACCTTCAACATGGGCCTTCCTCACCCAGAATCAAGCATGGTGTTCTCAATATTTATAGCACAGCCCACTCTGCTGCTAAAATATTCCTTACAATACGAAAAATAATAAGCTCTGCTTTCCAAGAAGTGTGTGTTTTTGAAACACATCCAAAAATGGATTTTCCTTTGCACTTCTCTCGCCTGTGTTTACACTGTGGATGTTTTAGCTCAGGTATTGTGGGATGTTGTTATAGAAGAAGGTGTTCAGGGGCGACATTGGCCCAGAAGATGCTCCTTGAGATGCAGTTGCTTTATAATTTGCATGTGTCACTGAGACCACTATGGCTGAGACTTAATTGGCTCTGATATGCTTCGAATGGCAAAGGAGCTGGTTGTTTGGATACCTGCAGGCCACTGTTCAGTTTCTTCAAACAAAGGACTGGCTGAGTAGCAATGCTATCAAAGGGTTGAAGACATGGATGGCATGCCAAAGGGCTCCCGCCTGGGCAGGCGTGGCCTGCTATTGGGGTTCGTCAGGACCCAGACTGCTGATAATGCTCACTGCTGGGCATTCCACTTGTGAATCCTCAGTGTGGGCAAAGAATGGTGTCTTTTCTAATCCAGGTTTTCCAACAGCAGAGTAGTTGCTGAGTGAGAAGAGAAAATTCTAGAAGGGGAACAGAAAGAAGAGAAGATGAAGAGTTTGGGTAGATAGGAAGACCCGAAGAAGGGGACAAATAGGTATGCAGTTTTCTTGGAACTCTCCAAAAACCTCAGGGGCAGAGATTTCCTCTTTAAAACAGAGGTGCAAAATCCTATTCAAGAAAAGAGGTATTCAGTTGCAGGTCATGTGATTTTCTGTTTGTGCCGTTCTTGATTTATTCTTCAAGGTCCAACTCAGTTGTGCCACCTGCTCCAATTCTTAGGTCAAAAAAAGAGGATTATCTTTTCTACCCATCCAAGGCCAGGATCGTTTCTCTGAGAAGGCTCCTTGTCACTCAGAGAACAGTGGTTTCCCACACCTAGTTTGGGGTACTATTCTGGCTATCGTGGAAGCCGTCCCCGAAGAGGCACAGTGGTGTGCACGAGGTAGGTGCTCAGAAGTTGTTGGCCGAGTTGACTTTCACATGGATATTTTGAACGCCACTCATGGAAGAGCATGGAAGGTGCCCCGTTCCAGCTTCCCCACGTAGAGAAGAGACAGTGAACTTCAGGGCACCGCAAACGATGGGAAATGCGTGCAGCCCATGCGTGAGGTACACCTCAGAGGAGGGGAATCCAGAAATGCAAGGAGCACATCAGAAAAAATTCTACACACAATAATAAAAGCAACCCCACACTCCTCACAACAAGAGCCACAGATGGGACCAGACATGTGAACGAAGGGCGTGTTCATGTGTCAGATATTATTTTCATAGCCGAGGCAAAATTAACAATCCAACATAAAGCATTTGAGAACAGAATACTAAAAATGAATCTTGAAATGAGACACAGACATTTCTTTTTATATTTATAATTATCTCAAGCCCTCCCTCAAGATTTCCTGCAAGGGATAAAAACAGACACTTGAGTAATAGGTATTACTTGTGTCTTTTATGAAGTTGCGAGCTCCATGAGTTCCAGAGTTTTGTTCACCTTTACATGGCTGCCCCAGTGACCACCTCTCTCCTGCCACACACACACGGGTGCACACATGGGCACAAACACAGGCACACATGGGGACACACACATAGACACACAAATGGGTACATACACATGGGCACATACACGGGGACACACACATGGGCACACATACAGGGACACACACATGGGCACACACACAAGAACCCACCCATGGACACACACACAAGGACACACAAATGTGGACACATACACATGGGTACACACACATGGGCACACACATGGACATACACATGGGCACAAACACAGGGAAACATACACACAGACACACACATGGGTACACACACAGGTACACATAGGCACACACAGGCACACGGGGACACACACATGGACACACACACACACGCCCTTGCCTGACACAGTGGCTGGTACAACACAGATGCTCAGTACATTTTTAAGTGGAGGGAATCCTTCAGTCATTTAACAAATATTATTAAGAAATTACTCTGGGCGAGCACTCTGCTGGTGTTTTCAGTGTGAAAACAGCGGGTTCATAGTCTGGTGGATAAGTAGAAGTTTCTTGCTTATAAGTTTCAGTAAAAGAGCATGAGGGAGTCCCCAGAGGAGAGTTAGTTAAATCCAGTCAGCCAGCACAGACAAAGCCATGATACTAGATTCCGAAGTAGAAATTTTCCGGGTAGACTGGGGGACAGTGTCATCGTGGAGAGAACATCAGGAGACATATTGTAGATACACAGCATGGATCTCAACCCACTCCAGTGACTAACCCATCATTCGTATTCTACACTGCCCTATGCTCCCCGAGGTTAGGGACTCTGGAGCCGCCATTCACCTCTATGGCCCCAGAGCTTAGAAGAGTGTCTAGCAAACAGCTGGCGCTCAATAAATGCTGGCTGGATGAATACAGGCAGCAACAGATGAATGGCCCCAAAGAGATTGTCAGATCATTGCATAATTCCTCCGACCTCATTTTAAATACCTGGCATTTGACCCAATCTCCCCACATATGGCTTATCTACAACTGGGGGTAAAAATCAAAAAAATTGTGCTGAAGTTACTTAAATTTCCAAGGAGAGAACAGATGGTAGCTTTAAATAGTCATGGGAAGAAATTAATGGGAAAGAAGACAATGGCAAGGAAACTTGATGCTTTCTGTGTGGGTATAAATCTGGGTGAGGTCAGAAGAGGGACCTTCTCCATGTTGGACCAAGTTTCTCCCGCAATCAATCCCACAGCTGTAGCCACAGATTCTTTGACACTCAGTGACATTCACTCCAACTGGCAAAGAGAATGTGACAAGCAGGCCTATTTTTAAGTGGCAGTTGAATTGAATTCATGTCAAGAAAAGAAAAGGGTCGGGTGGGAGGATGAAGGGGAGAGAGAGAGGCTTTCACGGGCGGGCGCCCTGCTCTGCAGAGTCCCATTAGGACCCCCGGGGGCTTTTCCCTGTTTGGGAAATGTCAGGGCAGGAATGGAGGAAAGTTCCGTCCATGAGTTGTTGGAAGACAAAGCTCTCTGGCCTCCAGTTGTCCAGAGCCCTGAACTCTGCATGGGTTTCTTTGAACGCAGGCAGGGCCAGACAGCTGGGACGTCCCAGCAGTCCTGGGGTGTTGTGAGGCCACAAGATGCCCTAAGTGGCCCGGGAATGCTCAGCCCCACGTAACCTTGACCACATTCACATGTGTGCAGAGGACCCATATGTTTCAACAGCTGGCGCATGTGTGGGTCTGCGTTTGTAGGGGGAGAGGATGAAGAAGGAAGAGGGGAGGTGGGAGCCACTGGGCATTGGCTGAGCTCTGAGTATTTATCTGGGTCTAGAGCATGGTTTAAAGCCTTAACTTTTCTCCAGTCTGGAGAAACTCCAAAAGTTCAGGTGAAGAAACGGTAAACAGAAATGATGGAAAAAATCAGACTTTATTTTTAATAGGTTTGAGGGATATGCCAGAAAAAAAAGGAACTTTCTTGTAGACTTCATACCATATTAGATTTAAAAGTTTTCAGAAATTGTCACAATAAGGAAACTGCAGGACAGCAAGCAGAACTATAAAATCAGGGTCATTAACCAGCCTTTCTTCTCCTACCAGTTTCCTCAAGGAGACAGATTGTGTCCTTGCATGGGGACCAGAATGAGGTGCAGGAAATCTTCTAGAAGAGCCTTGATCTACAGGGAGGGAAAGGGGCAGGGAAAGTGCCATGTGGGGGAGGCGGTCCCTCTTCTGGACGTTAGCATGGGTTGGCTTACAGCTCCAGTTTCTGGAGTTTTCTGAGTCCGCCATTCTTGGTTCATGAGGTTAGCAGGGGAGAAACAGGCCATTTGTGTATGATGGTTAGTTTTATGTGTCAACATGACAGGGCTAAGGGTTGCCCAGATAGCTGCTAAAACATTCCTTCTGGGTGTGTCTGTGAGGGTGTTTCTGGAAGAGATTAGCACTTGAATCAGTAGCCTGAGTAAGGAAGATGCCCTCACCAGTGTGTCCAGGCATCACTCAATCTACTGGAGTCCTGAATAGAACAAAAAGGTGGAGGAAGGAGGGATTCACTTTGTCTGCTTGAGCTGGGATGTCTGTCTTCCTCTGTCCTTGGACATCAAGTGCTCAGACTACAGACTGTGGGACTTCTCTGCCTCTGTAACCATGTGAGCCAATTCCTATAATGAATCGTTTTCTATGTAACTATATCAACCTCTCAATATATCTCTATTATTTCTATCTCTATCTCTGCCTCTCCCTCTATCTCTGCCTCTCTCTCTGTGTCTGGTGGACAAGCCCAGGTTGGCCATTGCTTTCCCAAGAAGGCCATAGGCTTCCTCCTTCCACACTCCAGAGAGGCCTGCACTCACTGGCTCCAACGATCAGAATTCTCCATGTTTGAGGGGCGCCTGGGTGGCTCAATCGGTTGAGCGTCCGACTTTGGCTCAGGTCATGATCTTGCAGTTTACGAGTTCAAGCCCCACATCAGGCTCTGCGCTGACAGCTCAGAGCCTGCAGCTTAGGATTCCGTGATTCCCTGTCTCTCTGCCCCTCCCTCATTTGTGCTTTTTCTCTCAAAAATAAATAAACATTAAAAATTAAAAAAAAAAAGAATTCTCCGTGTTTGGGTATGAGAGTCACAGGTAGGGCATGGAGCAGGCAGGGCACGGAGGCACCTTGAAGCACTTTGTAAGAAGGCGCAGATGGTCTACCTCTGCTCTCTGCTGCATCCTCTTGAATCAGGAGGGGAACACGGGGTCTTGCTTTTCTGAGAGTTAGTCTCATTTTGCTGGGTCTCAGGCATAAGGCACTTGCGGTTTCATCTCTGAAGCCCACACGTGTCCTTGACTCTCCCTGTTCCACAAACAGAAATCAGGGCTTTTTCTAGGTATGTGCACAAGGAGTGCCAGCTATAGCCACACTGACACCTGGCTTCGCTGTAACCACGGGGCCCCTGTGGCAGTGACATCAGAGGACAATCAGAGGACACCGTGTGGCATCTTCGAGGAGTCCCTCAGGCTCCTCTGTGTCTGCACACACTCTTTCTTCCTGCCCCTTCTCTCTCTCGAATGGAGAAAGACAAAGGTATACACTACCCCCACCCCCTCACAGGATGCTCAGGGAGGTTTATTTGCCAAAGGCTCGTTGTAAAATTTGTATTTTCAGCATGACGTTATTGGTATTTCAAAAACTTAATCTATCAGTTAGGGTCACCATACCCGCTTTATGGTTAAGGAAATGGAGCTTTCCTTGTTCCCTGGCCAGGATGACATGACTGTGCACTTGCTGTCATCACTAACTCCTGAGACCAAAACACTTGGGCAACTTGGAGACGAGATGTTTTTAAATTCCCCTGTGGCCAGAACTACCCTATGAAGTTCCGGGTGCCAATTTGACTTCTTTAAAAATTACAAACTTAGGGGCATCTGGGTGGCTCAGTTGGTTAAGCACCTGACTCTTGATTTCCAATCAGGTCATGATCTCGAGGTTTGTGAGTTCGAATCCCGCGCTGGGCTGTGAGCTGACAGGCAGAGGCTGCTTGGATTCTCCTCTCTCTCTCTCTCTCTCTCTCTCTCTCTCTCTGGCCCTCCCTTACCTTTCTCTCTTTCTCAGAATAAACTCTAAGAAAAGAAAAGAAAAAGAAAAATTAACCAACTTTAAAAAGATTAACCTACCATTGAATGAAAGAAAACGAGGTATCTCTGATAGAGTCTGCGGTAGGACTGTACCAATATATTCCCTTTCCCTTGTGCTAGTATGTGATGCCCTGTGAACAGCAGTCCTAATGTGAGAAGAGTATGTGTTTGTGTGCAGACACCAGTAACAGGCTACCTTGTAGGAGAGCTATGGGGTGAGGGTCAGGGTCAGAAGACTTATTTTTCATGCCCTTATACTGTTGGAGTTTTGTTTTTACATGTGTAAATTTTATTCTGGAAGAATAAGTGGGGTGCATCTTCCTCCTATACCAACGGAAGTAGGGAGTCCCGTACCCGCTCTCTTGCCCTCCATGAAGAAACAGGCAATTCTTTCATCTTGCTGGTTCCTATGGTTCATCCGGAGTCCACAGGGTGGCAATGATGCAGAGTGTGTGATTAGAGACTGCTCATCTGGGGACAAGACTGGGTGCACTAGACCTCAGAGGAGATTGTGCTTCGCGTAATCACCCAGCTCATTTGCAGATGAGTTTTTACAGTGTATTTTACACTGTAAAAGTGCGTTTTACAGTGGGTCTCCCTCGACAAAATAGACGGAGGCACGAAAAAGCCTCCCCGATGCCGTTTAATGAAACAAAAGCAGCACCGTTTTCGTATTTCACAGCGGGACATGAGCCTCATGCAGTATTCCCCATTCCTGGCCCCTAACCCCCTCAGCACCTATGATCATTACTAAAACTGCCCATGTGGTCCAACATGCTTCACATGTTGCCTGCCCTCCCTTGATGCATTTCCTTTGAAACATCCTCGCCAGGTGATTCCCTTTTCTTCTGGCTCCCCTTGGGAGGACCAAGCATGGGAGACCAGGAGGTTGGGGTGAGGCGTGGGCTCTCCCTAGGAGAGTGCCTCGTCTTTTCTGTCTGGATTTCAGTTTTCTCCCTGCAGTGGGAGAGGCTCGGGCAAGGTGTTCTGTTCTCTAAGACCCCCTCCGGCTTGCAGAATAGACTCCGATGCTCTAGGTCAAAGGGGAGCCTTGGGGCCAGGCCCCCACTGTGCCTTCTCACAGCTCAAGGCGGGTTTTGCACATGCCTTCCCGCCTCAAGTCAGGCATTTAGGATAAACCCAAGTGCATATGTAATCCGTGATTAGTAAGGCATCTCATTATTGTTGTTGTTATTGATTTTTTAAGTGTGTTCATTACTCAGCTTCTAAATCCATTACAAAGAACAAATACATATTTAAATATTTATTATTATCCGAGATTGTGGTCATACACTTCCTTAAGCTCCCACTTCCATCTGCTCCATGATTGACTGAACAGATGGGTGTTGCACCCAGTTCTAAAAGCCAGAATACAAAGGCTCTGTGTTTTATACTAAAAGAAACTATGCAGCAAAGGCAGAGGAAGTATATAGTTCCATCATTTCTTCTCTTACTTCTTTCCTTTTTAGCCAGAGAGGAATTATGGATACAACTAGATACAGACATAGTGTATCAAAGAAAGAAGGATGACCATTGAATTATCTAGATCTTCTCCTGGACTTCTTGGTCTCCCTTTGGCAACACTGTTTCCTCAGTGTTCCCAGCTAGAAATCGTGTTGCCACCTTAAACTCCTGTGTCTCTTGTCATTCACTTGGATAACTTAATTATAAAATTTCTAAGTGCTTTTACAACTGCAATATGGCTTGAATCTATTCCCCTCTCACCATCCCCAGTACTTTGGCTGTAGAGTCCCTGCCTTCAGCTCCTCAGTCTAACTTCCAAGTCTGTGAGTTTCTGTAAAACAAATAGAGGTCGGCAGAAATGTTTTGGGAGCACAGAGGGAAAAGTGGAAATGCATGGACAAATCATAGTCTTGGGGTGTTGGCTGGGTATATCAGTAGGGGCAGAGTGTGGCCAACGTCTCATACCCTGTAAGGAAGTTTGAGCTAAAGACAGTGGGCTAGGTGGAGGGGATCATCGGAGGGTTTATTGAGACTGCAGGAATCCCATGATTGTTTCTTCACTAGGAGATGGTTCAGCTGAAGAGGCAGAGAAAGGGCTGGAATATCAGAAATATCACTGAAAATAATTCAGTTCCTCTAGTTTCACAAACGGGGGAGAAGGAAGAGATAATGGAGGAACATCACTGAGATCCAAGATGTTGGATCACAGCACTCAGAGGAAGTTGCTCTGTAGGCTGGCAGATCTGAACATTTCCTCAGGAGACAGCTGGACCATCCCCTTCACAGGGAGTATGAAACGGCAAAGTGGGAGAGTGTATTACTTAGGTAACACAGCAGTGCATTGGCAGAAATGGGGCTAGCCTTTCCATGACAGTGGCCAATATGGTGGAAGGGCTAGAAAGAAGAAAGTTGGATTTAAAGAAGGAGACTGCTTGAGGAGGTATTTCAGTATGCTTTGACAGGAAGTTGTTTCTTGCTGTCTGCCCACCCTCCCCCCCCATTACTCACAGCTCTCCTGTGGACTTCCTCCTTCTCTGCTAAACAATCACCAAAGCTTGGGTGATCCTTGCCTGGAAACACTGCACCTGCCTTCACACAGCCTTCAAAGGCTTACTCCAAAGTAGGAACTCCAGATCTCTCAGTCTTCAGGCAGCCGTCCATCACAGCTGGGGAAAATCAGTGCTGTTGGACCCTCCTTCCCTTCATGTTCCATGACACTAGACAGATGGAGGGCTGGCACCTGAGTCGTGCTGACTGTGATGCATGAACCGAACAAAGGAAAGGACTAGAGACAGTAGGACAGAGCCAAGGGCAACTTCCTTTACGCAGATAAGCCAAATAATTTTTTACTCATTATCTTGCCTTAGTATTGGAGAATTCTATGGAATCAATAGTTACATGGCATCTATTGAATAATAAATGAGACATGGTTTCTACTATTGAGGAGAGATGCATGCAATCGTTATCAGTTATTATATAACCAGAGTGGAATAAAGGCTATATCAGAGAGATCACATATGGACTTTGCAATTACATAATTGCAATTTGGTGGGAAGGGAACTGCCCTTTGGCAGAAGCAGCCATTGGGCAAACCCAACAAGATGTGTAGGATTTCATCAGGTGGAGCGGAGGGGAAGACCATTCCAGGGATTTTAGGTGATGGCCGCCTGGCTTGTAGATAAAGCATTCTTCTTGAACTTACACTTATACATGGAAATGACACCAAGAAAAACACCAACTGGTCCTGTCAATTCAGTGGGGGGAAAAAGCAGTTGGACAAATAGTTTGGCAAGAGGAAGACAGAATAACCAGCTGATGCACCAAATTTTGTTCTATTTTCCAAGTTATCGCATTGATCTTATGCACATTCAGGCATAATTTACTTCCAAAGGGCTATTGTTTTGAGAAGCAAGAGATTTCCCTTTGCAGAAATCGTTACACAAAGGTTCCTGTTTGTTTGTGTGGGCCGCTCAGGATATTGTAAAGAAGGAACACAATGTAGAGAAACTGCCATTCAGAGATGTCATATGGCTCATTGTTAACTGTTTCCGGCAAGGTGGCTGGAAAAATGTCGGTCTTTGCCAGCAGAGCACATGCCGGAGGGTCAGTTACCACTATTCACCTGAACAGATGCTGACGGCACCACATCAGTCAGAGCTCTTAATCTTTTCCAACGGAGCAAACTGTTCAGCATAAACTTTTAAATATAGTGACACCTCATGTGTCCAATCTGCTGAAATTTGAGGCAGGAAACCAGTAATGGGGAAAGCTGGGAAGGTTCGCAGCGATTACAGGCTGCTAAGAGTTCACATTTTCTGCAGGAACGTAAAGATGGTCCACTTGGCAGTTGACAGCCAGGCATGATGGGGTACTTATGTAATATGGACTTGTATCGGGAAGATGCGGACGGAGAGCTCAAGGTCAGGGCTTGGACCTGTGATGCTTCCATTGACAAACTGGATTAAAATTTTTTTTCCCAAATAACTGATTCAAATCAATACGATCCTAATCGTTACCACGCAATAGATGCCCTGTTTTAGAATTCTTGGCCAATAGTATGGTAAAGTCTAATATAATTTGCTGGTGTGATGGATAAGGCCTTTCCATTTCTGTCATGCCCATGGACCTTAAGAACCCTAATAAACACTTTCTCCCTCCCTGTCTCTCTCTCTCCATCTTGCCCACCCTCCCTGTCCTTTGCCCCTCTTTCCCTCTATTTCTCCCTCTGTGCCTCCCTCTCTCCATCTCTCTTTCTCCCTCACTCTCCCTCTCTTCTCTTTCTCTGTCCCTCCACCCTCTGTTTCTCTCTCTCTTTCTCTCTCTCCCTTACTGTCTCTTCCTCCTTCCCTCTCTGTCTCCCTCCCTCAGTCTCTCTGTCTCTGTCTTTCTCTCAATATGGTATTTACATTGTTGTATGTGGGAACTGAGCTAAATGAGTGATTGTAACGCCTGCTCTCTGGGAATATTTCTAGTGGGGAAAGCTAGTTCCTGTCACCCAACAGTTATTAAGCATCTACTCTGAGAATATAGATTCAGAAAGGAGTAAAGTCTCTCCCTTCATTATTGGCACAGGGTAAGGGGGAGAAAGAGACGTGGTCAGGCCTAGGGGAGGAAGGCGGTAGCCTTGGCGATCAAATTATATCTGGAACCACGGGGACGTGCAGCAGGCATGAGGGGGCTGGGGCTCAGGAAAGGATTTCCGAGCCAGATGTCCACGCTGAGCCCTGGGCTCCTGGTTCTAAACTGTAGAATCTCCAGGGCCTGGAAAGCTTTTAATTAATAAATGAATAACTGTATGAAACTGGCATGTGACCTTACTGCTCTGTAAAGATGCGGGCCGTTGAAGTAATGAGTATTAGTGGCACCTCTGACCCCAGACGTGCATCTCAATCCACTCCCCCTCAGGTGCCTCTTCAACCTGACGCTTCCTCCCACAGCCTGGCTCCAGGCTCTCTTCCCTCCTCCCTACAGGTCCATCTTTCCACTGCGCTTTGCCATATGTGTCAAACTCCATGTCACCTGCTCCTGGCTTGACGGCGCTCACCTAAAGCACACCCGTGGGTCCCTCCTGCTGACTCACCTCTTGGGAGAGGTCTAGGGGGTGGGATCCAGCCACAAAGGATCAGCAGCCTAGTTTAATTCGTTAATAGTTCAGTCCATTTGTCAAGGCAGAAATTGTTTCGTGTTTTGCAGAATGCTTTTGATCCCCCTTGAATGTCGATAAGGTAGGCCTAACAGTACCTGCTGTTTGAGCTTTAAGCTCAAAAATATAAGTCTTAAAGCAAGAAAAACTAAAACCAAAGCCAGTGGGATAGTAACAAATAAATCTGGGTTTTCTAATCCTCAGCCCCTCGCCTTTGTTTTTGGTCTCAGGAGCTTGCTCCCCGGAGGGAGGACGGGAAAAGGACACCGTGTGTTGGACTGGAAGGCCACCGGAAGTCAGACCGAATGCCACCCATTTTCCCAAAGAAGATCTAGTCTCCAACTGTGCCCTTGGACGTGCGATGAGAGATTAAGGTTTGATTTCAGGGAACCAAATAAAGAGATGCCGAGGGTGATTTTGACATTTTCGAATATGTGCGCAAAGGCTTTGACATCTGTGACCTCAATAATTGGAGGGTTTCGCCATGCTGTGAGGGGGGTGGGGGGCCAGCAGGCGGCCCCTGTCAGATACCGTGTCAGATTGATAAATGCGTTATTTGGTGCTCTGTCAAAATGCTCGTGCTAGCTGGGCGTGATCTCTCGCGCGCATGGAACACGGGCTGCACCATCTGCTCACTTTGGAAGCGTGATCTTGAGCCCATGCTCTGTGCCCAAGCCAGGCCTGTGACTCGCCCCAACACGGAGAGGACTTGTGTGTTTGGAGAGGCGCCAGGCTCCGATCCCATGCGCGCAAACCTTGGCCTGCTCGAGGACTTCTGAGAATTGCTCTTCTCTGGCGAGGTCTGGGCTCTGATAAATCACCATCGTCGTCCCTACCACCCATTCAGGGATTGCTCAAGCCGTGGTTGAGTGCTAATGTTTTTATAATGTGCCGTCTTAGCGACAGATTGGGATCGGAAAGCAGGCTGTTCAATGCCCTTTGTTTCTCTTCAAGCAAGGTTCTTCTAGAAATCATCACTCTCATCAAACCAGGGCAGTGTCTGCACGGCAGACAGGGCCAACTGTGACCGAGGCCCGCGTTGCCATTCCATCATGCTGCCTATGCTGGCTGTCAGCTGCAGGGGTCCCCAGCTCCGTGTCAGGAGGAGGCTGGGACGAGGTGCTTGATTAATGTCCAAGCCCTTCAAGTACTCTGTCTTTGTGTCTCCGAAGCACCAGGGCGTCGCAGGGATGATGGGGTGGAATCCTTGACCGTAATGAGTTGAGGAATGTGGTCTGACCAAGGCTGAGGGCTGTGGGCCCAGAACACAGACCCCAGACCCAGCTCCCTGCGCCCCAGCTCTGCCATTCACCTCTGCAAAACTCTTGGACCATCACCAAATCTCTGGGCCTTGACTTTTCCCTCAACAAAAAGGATTTTTTTTTTTTTGATTTGTGGAATAATGAACATATTATGACTTTTCCTTTCCTGACGCTCAGCTAATAACTTAGTAAGTGCTGGCTTCCTTTGAAAAGCATAAGGGTTCTAGTAGAATAACCATAGCAAACCAGGTGGAGGACAAAACATCCTACTGGGTCATACAAATTTATCACGTGCGTATAAATGATGTGGTCGCCATTTTTTTTCTGAGCCTCAAATCTGAACTTAGACAATGATGATGATGACGACGACGACGATGATGATGATGTCATTATAGGGACAATAGAACACAGTGATATCTATGGGGTTAACAGCATGGCTGGAACGATCAGGACCTGAAAGTCTCTTTTATTCATTTATTTACTTTGGGGGGAGGGGAGAGAGAAGAGAGAGAGAGACAGAGAGAGAGAGAGAGAGAGAGAGAGAGAGAGAGAGACTGAGAGATAAGGGCAGAGAGAGAAAGAGAATCTTAAACAGGCTCCAAACCCAGCTCAGAGCCCGACACAGCCCTCCATCTAACGATTGTGAGATCACAACCTGAGCTGAAATCAAGAGTCAGACAACCGACGGAGCCACACAGGCGCCCCAAAGGTCTCTTCTTAGGGGCCATCCGCCCATGATGTAGTATCCTTGGCTGACAGGCGCCCGGACTTAACAGTTCCAATTCCAGGCAGTCTACATCTTGTCACATAGCAGACGATGTCTGTGAAGGACTCGGAACACTTTGAGGGCGCATTGCAGGTACCGGTGAACTTTTCTTTGAGGGTCCAGATAGTAACATGTTTGGGCTTCACGGCCATCTGGTGTCTGTCACAACCACTCAGCTCCACTGTGGTGGTTTGAAAGCCGCCACAGACAATCTCTAAGCTGTGGGGTGCCACTGCCTTCCAGGAGAACTTTGTTTAGCAAGCGGGGGGCAGGCTGGATTTGGCCCCATGGCCAGGGTCGAGCACTGTCTAAGATCGTATTAAATATATCAGGTAGGGACACTTTCGGTCTGTCCCACCTGCAGCCTTGAGTAGAAGAGAAACAGGAGGCAATGCTTATCTGTTTTCTCGGCTTCTTCAGCGATTTTGTTTTTCCCTCAAACGCGCTCAGAAATTGAAGCTGCGTATCCTCTTTCAAGCCCAAGATGTGCTGTGTACACTTACTCTTCAGGCCAGGAGACTGACTTTTTTAAACCAAACGTTACTATTAAAAATTTTTTTTCTGATGTTTATTTAGTTTGAGAGAGAGAGAGAGAGAGAGAGCAAGCAAGCAGGAGAGGGGCAGAGAGAGAGGGAGAAACAGAATCCGAAGCAGGCTCCAGGCTCTGAACTGTCAGCACAGAGTCTGACACGGGGTTCCAACTCAAACTGTGAGATCATAACCTGAGCTGAAGTTGGATGCGTAACCTTGACTGAGCCACCCAGGCGCCCCAAATTGAAAATATTTTAAAGGGTGTGGATCTGTGGCTTGAGCATGAGAAGGACCGTGTTCTTACACCAGTGACAGGAGCCTACAGAGCAGGACATAATTTGTTTTGGTCTCTCCTAGACTAAGGAATGGGATTTATGTTTCGTTTTGTTTTTAATTTTTTTAATTTATTTTTTTGAGAGAGCAAGCAGGGGAGGGTCAGAGAGAGAGAGGGAGATACAGAATCTGAAGACAGGCTCCAGGCTCTGAGCTGGCTGTCAGCACAGAGCCAGACGCGGGGCTCGAACCCACGAACTGTGAGATCATGACCTGAGCCGAAGTCGGACGCTTAACCGACTGAGCCACCCAGGCGCCCCAATTTATGTTTGTTTTAATGGCATCCCTAAGAGATTTTGGGAAACCCGATTCCATGAGTGTCATCCGAGCCCTTCCTTCTGAGTGAAATGCTCTGACTGTTGTCAGCTACAGGCTGTGAATGGATATCAGATAGAGTCTTTGACTCCAGTCACGATGAAGGTGTCCTGTACGTGGTCTGCCCCGTAAGGGGACAGAGGCGGCCAGGCCGAATTCGGGGTGTGTGGGGCCGGGGCTGGGTGGGTCTGATTTTGATCCTGGGTCTGCAGACTGCACCTGTTTCCCTGCCCGTGATCACCCTGCAGGTGCAGCGGCTCCTGGGGGAGATGGGGGCTGATGAGACAGAAGGGCAAATGTCTTCCTTCGGTCGTCGAGCAGGTGTGGCACATAGTGGCCCGCAGCCGGCTGGCTTCTTCAGGCTCCCATGGCCCCGGCTGGGGGTCTGCTGCATGCAGCTTCCTCTCTGCCCCTTGCCTCTCTCGGCTCTACTAAAGAGCCTGCTTCTGCCAGGGCACCACTCTGAGCGAGAGCCTTTGCTGTGTTTGGGCCACTGCCCACCTGGGTGGGGGCCGCCTCCCGGTGAGGATGCACCCCTGTCACCAGCAGCAGCCCAGGGTAGGGTGCTCTCTTCCCCGGAGTCACCTCTTGGAGCGGAGTCAATGTCCCTGCACCCTGAGGGTGGCCGATCTTCCCAGGCACGCAACACAGTCTCTCTCCTCACACTACACACTGTTGGGGACTGACCTGCTCTGTGGGTCTTTGTTCCAGAGACAGTCTTTTCCCTAAGTAGTCCCGGCCCTTGTTGCAACGTGTGTGCTCAGACCCTTCCCTCCTGTCCACTCTTCGGAGCCTCCAGGGCTTGTCTGAACCCCACTCCTGCCATCCGTGTCCCCCCAGAAGCGTTTCAGCTGCCGACACGCCCTCTGAGGTCGGCAGGGATGCCTCTCAGGCCCGGCCACACAGAAGCCGACCTCCAAGCGCTCGGAGTGTGATTCCTGCCAGCGCGCAAGAAAGAAGTTTCTGGAAACAGTCACCACCAGGCTTGAGTCTAATCAAGGAACACTCAGAGGCTGGGATTTCTCAGGTATCTTTCCTTGACTATCTTGCTAATTTACATCACTGCTAAGAGTCTTTGGACAAATAAAGCTGAGAGGATGTGTGTGTGTGTGTGTGTGTGTGTGTGCGCGCGCACACCAGGGATATCAGTCAGAGGAAAGCACTTTACCGTTTTCTCACGGTTTCTGAGGCAAAACCCCAAGAAGACAGCACACGTTTTACTGGACAGGCCAGTGCGTGGACATGACCTGCCACAGGAAATGCATGTCATGCCTAAGGCCCACAGGTAGGTGATGTCGGAGCACGGCATGGCGCGTGCCCAGATACGCTGCATGGACCGAAGCCATGCTTGGGGCCCTCGAGGAGGCGGCTTCAATGGCACCAGGGTCCCGAGTGTCCTTCCCGTGGCCTTCCCCGGCATCACGAGCTTGGGCCAGCCAACCACTCTGACCCTCAGTTTCCTTGTCTGACCAATGCAAATATTGCTGCTATAAATACTGCTTTCTCTAACCGCCTGCCAGCACCACTTTCAGGATTAAATACAAAAGGGCTTCATAATCTGGGAAGCCTTTTCCGAGTGCAAGACATTCTTATTATCAGTGACAGAGGGTATGGGTGTCAGGGGGCACATGCATTCCTCACACGTTCCGTGGACACAGAGCATAGGATGTAATGAAACAGCATATGCCCTGTTCCTGAGAAGCCAGGCCTCTCGTGTCAGTGTGGGAACCCTGACCGAATGCACAAATGGCCGACTGTCGTCGCTTTAGTGAGTTCTGGAACCGCTCCCGCCTGTATTCCATGTACCACGGGAGGAAAGAGAGGCGAGGGCACTGGGAACGGGAACTGGGTTTTGAGGTCAGATGTGTTTAAATCCAAATGCAGGCTTTCCCGTGTAGATGCGAGATGGTTTTAGAAAATCCAAGCAGCCCCTCAGAGCCTCGCTTTCCTCAAAGGTAAAATAAGAGCCACAAGTGGAACATCAGTCTTGCCACACCCTTGTTGGAGACGACAGCATGAGAGCCTAAAGCGGAGATGGGTAAGGATAAGAACTTTACACAGAGGTGAGTACATCCACGCTGGGCTTTGAAGTATGCATAGAAGCTCGCTAAGTGCAGGAGGGAGGGTGAGCCCTTGGCAGTAGGTCCTGAGGAGGTGCATGGCCAAGAAGGACACACGGTGAGTGGTGTGCGGGGACGGGGAAGGCACAGAAGCCTCCCTGAGACCAGGCTATGGGTCCCTCAATATGAGGCCCTGAGTCCCTTTCACTCGACTCTCCTGGGCATTCCGACGCCATTCTTGCAGAAGAGATCTGACCGTAGGGGATGCTTTATATCAGTTTTATATTAAGTGTGTATTTTAACTCTTATTTTCCTCTCTCTGAGCTTCCCGCCCAGAGGAATTTCTCAAGGGACAGAAATGACCAGCGTTTGTTTTCTGGCTTTGACACGTCCTTACTACTTCCAGGGGACCCGTGGTTTGTGCGAGGAAAACCACTGAGAATGAGCCAGCCGTTGTCTGGAAAGAGGGGTCCAGACCGGGGCAGTGCTTGGGCATGAGGGGTGTGAAGGGGGAGAAAGAGTGGCGGTGTGTGAGCGCCAGTGTGCATGTGTGAGTGCACGTGTATGCATGTGCACGAATGAGTATGTGTGTGAATATGTGTCTGTGTGTGTGTGTGTGTGGGTGCGTGTGGTGTGGGCATGTGAGTGTGTGTGTCATGTGCATGTGTATGAGTGTGTGAGTGTGTGCCTGCGTGGGTGTGTGTTGTGGGCATGTGAGTGTGTTGTGTGCACGGTGTGGGCCTGTGTTTGTTGTGTGCGTGTGTATGTCTGTGTGCCATGG
This sequence comes from Cryptoprocta ferox, assembly GCA_028646485.1. Taxonomy (NCBI): domain Eukaryota; kingdom Metazoa; phylum Chordata; class Mammalia; order Carnivora; family Eupleridae; genus Cryptoprocta; species Cryptoprocta ferox. The sequence continues at coordinate 128,050,272 of CM053576.1, read as the reverse complement.
GCTGTAAATGTGTATGTGTGTGTGCACTGTGGACACATGAGTGCTTGTGTCTATGTGTGTGTCTATAAGTGTGTGTGTCCTGTGTGTGTGTGCTTCCATGTGTGCACACAGTAGGCATGTGAGTGTGTGTGTGCACTGTGGGCATGTGTGTATGTGTGTGTGCATGTGTATGAGTGTGTGTGTCCTCTGTGCATATGTGTGTGTGCATGTGTACATGCTGTGGGCACATGAGTGCATGTGTCTGTGTGCATGTGTATGAGTGTGTGTGTCCTCTGTGCATGTGTGTGTGCATGTGTGCACACTGGGGGCACTTGAGTGTGTCTGTGTGTGCACTATGGGCACATGACTATGTGTCTATGGCACGTGTATGAGTTTGTGTGTCCTGTGTGTGTGCATGCATCTGTGTGCACGGGTGTGTGCATGCTGTGGGCACACGAGTGCTTGTGTCTGTGTGCATGTCTATGAGTGTGTATGTCCTGTGTGTGCGTGCGTGCATGTACGCACACAGTAGGCATGTGTGTGTATGTGTGTGCACACTGTGGGCACATGAGTGCGTGTGTCTGTGTGCATGTGTATGAGTGTGTGTGTCCTCTGTGCATGTGTGTGTGCATGTGTGCACACTGTGGGCACTTGAGTGTGTGTGTGTGTGCACTGTGGGCACATGACTATGTGTCTATGCACGTGTATGAGTTTGTGTGCCCTGTGCGTGTGCATGCATCTGTGTGCACGGGGGTGTGCATGCTGTGGGCACGTGTGTGCACGCTGGGGCACGTATGAGGGTTAAAGGCAGGAGAAGCCCGGGGCAGGGCGGCAGGTCCTAGTCCCTGGAGCGCAGGGACCGACGCACCACGGCCCCGCGGGAGCAGCTGTTGGCCCGGCTCCCTGGGTGCATCTCGTGTGGCCGCCGCAGACAGCAGGTGGCCGCCGGCCGGCAGGAGGACTTCGCGGGGCTCCCCTGCCCTGGGCGGTACGGGCGCTCCGCTGCGTCCTTGGGGGGGGACAGATCCCATTAGCTCCGATGAACTCTCCAAGCCCACGCTGGAGAAATGCTCCTTTCGGTGTTTGTAACGGGGACGGGAACACACGCGCCCCCCTCCCGCTGCCCTCATCAAGCTGGGGGGGAAGCAGCAGAGAGCCGAGCAGGGGGGATTGAGGGCTGGGGGGGGGGGGTGCACGTGTGCTCTCGGAGAGGAGCAGGGGCCGCTGGGCACCAGAGGCTTTGCAGGAACATTAGTTCGGCTGCAGAAAGTCCCTCCCGGAACAGCCCGACAGAGACTTGAGTGTTTATCACTTCATAATAAAACCCAAAGGGGTGAGTGGAAATTACCAAGGTTTTTCCTCACCTGGGAAGAAGTCGCTGTTACAGATGAAATGTGAAATAGCCTCCATTAGGCTCTTTTGTCGGTGTCAGGGACGCTCGATGTCAGGAGATCCTCCCAGGAGATTTGCTTCCTAGAGTCACATTGACCTGATTCCATGGCTGTTTATTGAGAGAGAAATAAACGGTGAGGGAGGTGGTGGGGACTGAGCAGGAAGGCAGATTGGGAACACACGTGCTGATCGCCTTCCACGGGTGCCGAATTCTTACCATGCCCAGCCCTGCAGAGTAGGTATTACCTCCATTTCACAGACGAGAAAACAAAGGCTCAGAGAGGTGAAGGAACGGGCCTGAGGTCCTAAATAGTGGAAGAGTCAGGTTTGGAACAGATGTCTAGCTAGCGTCACGTCTTCTACTTTCCCCAGTGCAGAGCACTGTCTCATTGGAAACTAATATTTAGAGAGGCTTGTGTGTGCAGATATCAGTGTTCCCCTCATCCCTCCTACAAATGCACCCAGAGAATGGAAGAGCAAGATCTCATCCATTCTTTGAAATGATGCATTCCATCCGCCATTTTCCCAGATAGCTGCAGATTTACCTTTAAAGATCTAGACGTCAAACAAGAGGACTACAGTAACAAAACTATTTGGGGAATAGTTTATATGCACCCACCCCTTTGTGCCTCCATCCATTCATTCTGTATTCTGGTTCTGTACAGTGAATGCATACCTTGAAAGAAGAAGTGAGAAAACCAAGTCATACGCCAGTGGGATTCGTCCTATGGTGCTGAACTGTAATAAAATATTTCTTGACAAAAATATGATTTTTTCCCAGCTCTGATGTCTACTGGATACATAACTGTGCTTGCTTTTTCTTCTGGGGCTTTAGATAATTAATTGGTGGCCACAGCTGTCATTATCATAGCGTATCTGTCTAGTTGTCTTTTCCCGTTCATTGCTTCGCATTTCTTAGGGCCTCTCTCTGCCCAGTCAGGTTGGGCAGATTCTGACCTGGACAGCAAAACTCTTAAAGCAAAGGATCTTTCCGTTTTATCACCCTTCAGCGGTGCCCCATATTCGGATGATGCTGAGGGCAGATTAGCACTGAGTAGTGAAAAACACACAAACAAACAAACAAACAAAACACACACATACACTAGGATTCAGATAGATATTTATTGTACAGATTGAAAAAACTATTGTAAGCTGATGCATAGTGAAATTGAACTTCAGACACTTGTTACTTGGCTTTGTTCTTGATACTGCATCGCTTGGCCTAGAATCATTTCAAACTAGACAGGGAGCCCTACAGGGGGCCTGTTGTCCTTGTTCAGACCAAGCGAACAAGTTCTATGGCAGAGTCCTGCTCTAACAATCCAAGTAAAATGACACGAGAGAGAGCGCATTGTCTTTAGCTGGCACGGGCTGAGAGAAGATATTCCCCAAAGGGGCAGCAAGTCCTCCTTGGGTTTTCAGGATATAGTCATTGACTTGCTAGAAGGCTGGGGTCAGATATAAGATGGGCCAGAATCCATTTTATTTGTGCTGTGTCTTGCTATACATCACACAAGTTTAAGTCATAAAAGTCACATTCAGATAAGATTTTTAACATTCTGGCAAGGAGAAGTTCTGCATAGACTTGCGGAGAGGTGGGTTTTCTTCTTTTTTTTAAATTTAATTGAATTTAATTTTTTTACATTTATTTATTTTTGAGAGACAGAGAGCAAACAGGTGAGGGACAGAGAGTGAGGGAGACACAGAATCCGAAGCAGTCTCCAGGCTCTGAGCTAGCGGTCAGCACAGAGCCCGACGCAGGGCTTGAACCCACGAACCGTGAGATCATGACCTGAGCCGAAGTCGGATGCTCAACTGACTGAGCACCCCAGGCACCCCAAAAGGTGGGTTTTCTTCTAATATAGAAGATATATAATTTAATTTGAGTTATAGGACGAGAAAGGCCAGGATTGCATAGTAGAAAGGAATCCTTGTTACAGAAGATAGCATTTCAAGTATAGAAGGGTAAAGTACTACACTCTTAAAAGTGAAAATACACCTAACAATATCATTAGCCAGTGCCATTAACTGGCTTTTTTTTTTCAGCAGAGAAAAAACACTTGGTTTCAAAGAAAAAGAACACCCATAAAACACAGCATTCATAACTTGTGAAATCATATCTAAAGGTCACACTTTACTAATTACCTAAAGTTAGAGATTCCAGATGAATTTATTAAGGCTTTTACTTTTCAGTTGTGGATAAAGATTAAGGAAAAACATACATTTTCAAGGAAGTTGCTGGAGCATCTTTGTTTAACCTGGAAAGGTGATAGTCCAGTAGTGGTTCTGTGACTCTTAGCCCCTCACCCAACTTCCAGCCTATTTATAAGAGGAGATAGAAAATGTTAGAAGTGAGAATTTCTAGGGAGAAGACAGCAGTGGAGGATCCATATGCCTCTTGGTGTTTGGAGGAGAGAGACTAAAGTGTCAGAAGCAGGCATTAGTTTCTAGATCAGAAACATCTAAAAGAATGACGCTAGTTGGGGCTGCCCCGATGTCAGAGCACTTGGAAGGCTCCCGTGATGGTGCACAGAGTTGTCAGTCCTTGGTAGACTAATTTATGAAATAGTTCTCTTGGACCAGAATGATCCCTGCAGAAATTAGCTGGGCTTGGGACATTCTGAACACTGTCCACCCAAAAGATCTGTCCACCAAGGGCAAGGTGATCCCAACATAAATAAATGGTTCTCCCCAAGCAGGCCCCAAGGAAGAGTTGGCAGGGGTCAGGTGAAGAATGCATTGCCTACATTAAGGGAAGTTTCTGTGGGGGGGGGGGTCACTGAGCATCCCAAGAATCCCAGGGTGTCCTGCCTGGGAAGAGCCAGCAGCCAAGGACCTGGCGCACATAAAGACCCGGGACAGGTGCAGTAGGAGAAGTCAAGGCTGTCGGGTACCTCACTCCTATTTCTGCTCAATTATATATATAATGGAACTTCCTCTCTCTGTTTTTTGCTCCTTTTATTAATTTTACATTTGTTGAAAAAGAATAAGAAATGTGTCTTGCCTCGGAAATTTTGATACTTATGTCTTTCATAATAAAAATAGTAGGTTTCTTTTTTTTTAAGTTTATTTATTGATGTTGAGAGACAGAGAGAGCAAGCAGGGGAGGGGCAGAGAGAGAGAGGAAGAGAGAGAAATCCCAAGCAGGCTCAGTGCTGTCAGCACAGAGCCTGATGTGGGGCTTGAATTCATGGACCATAAGATCATGACCTGAGCCAAAATCAAGAGTTGGACGCTTAACTGACTGAGCCACCCAGGTGCCCCCAAAATAGTAGATATGTTTCTTAATTGGTTACTGTAACCCTAATTGATGAATTAGTAATGGTGAAAAAACCCACAAGTTTCTTTAGTTAGTGCTACGATGTGCCCAGCACAGAGTTTTTTCTCATCTTTCCCTCATGTGGGTGCTTCAAGTAAGAACATTACCCCTACCTCACCGAGGATAAAGCTGAGGTAACCAGACAGATAAAGGGAGTTTCCTTTGATTACAAAGGAGAAGAGTGAAGCGATCATTCCAGTTTAAGTATTTCTTACCGTGAACCTCCACGCTTCTACTACATGTTGCAAATTATAAGTCAAAATGGATCCCTAGCCAAAGTCTAGCACAGCGTAGGCAGTTAAAATATATTTATCAAATGAATGAATAGGTACGAGAATGAAGTTTTGTCAGGTGAGCCACTCTCCTACTGCTTATTGGAACCAATTATGTTACTGGTACAGTGGGTGATAAAATATCATCAGCGTCAGCTAAGAAAACCAAAGAAACCAAACAAAACCTTGCTTACGTTGGCTGATCGGCAGAGATTTGAGACCCACGTGAGAAAGGAAGTAGGAACGTCTCACTGAAGTAGAAACTAATTTTGTCATTTCTTTTCTGATTTGCGCCTGGGTGTCAGGTAATTAATGGTCTCTAAGCAGCCATCCAGGTGCCCCCAGAGGCACACTATTTACGGGGACCTCACATTGAATTCTTTTGTGGAAGGAAGAAAGAAATCTCCCTTCTTGGTCTTTTGTTGTATTTTTTTTTTCTTCCCCCTCTTTTCTTTCTTGATTCAACATGTTTTGCATTCCCAAAGGCCATGCGCTGGGCTCAGGCTACTGAGATGGAAAAGTCAAGGTCTCCACCCCCAGAACCTCAGGCAGACAGAGCAAAGAAACCCTAAGTGCATATTCAGGGCTTTTGCATATTGGCACTTCTCAAGGCAGAGCCCAGGGGGACTCCGCCTTTGCCTTTGTGCAAGAGACCCTCCCTCCCTGGCGTGTTCTTTCTTTGCTTTTGGCTCCAAGTAGATGCACTTCTGTGTGTGTTTTAAAGTGCAATGAAGTGCACAGGGAAGTTCTTTTTCTCTGCACATTTTGTAGGTGTAACATCTCAGCCCACACAGCCCACCTGCTCCAATCTCCGTTTCATCTTTAACAACTGGTGTTTTCAACAGTGGTGCTGACTCTGGGTTCGTTACTGAAGCATGAAGCAAGCAGATAGATGTGAGTCACTGGGCCTGTTGAGGCCAGCTGCCCATGTGATGGTACCAGGCACCCTGCCCTGTCCGAGGAGAGGAAGGCTGTGGACCCTGGTGCGGCCGCTAGTGGGAGACAAGTAGATGCAGGAAGATGGTGGGGCTGTGGGGGTGCCGAAGGAAGACGTATAATGAGGTGAAAACTTTCTCAGCACGCAGGTGTGTGGTTAACATTTCAGTTTTGCTCCGTGCATCTTTTCACAGGAAATTTCAGGTTGTTCCCTGCCTTCCCCGCTCAGGGAAGTGACTGATGGGACAGGGACACATTCCCTGGTTTCTGCGTGACCTGCAAGGACACTTTGGGTAGCTCTGAGGCCCCAAGGAGGGCTCTCATGAGCCTGACAGGTGGGAACACTGTTTGATAACTTAGTATTTTACCTGATAAAATTTATGAGAATCCCAATCCTCCAGCCTTGGTGTAGACTCCAGAAACCCAAGTTGTGGCTGCCACCCTTCCCTCTGGGAGGAAGGATCCCGGCTCAGCCAGCCTCCCGCCCCTCCTGCATCTCCGTCCCCATCATAGAGTCCTCATCTCTGCTCCTCTGGATTCATATCGCGGGCTCTGAGGACAGCCAGATGTGCCGTGGTAGTGTTTAGTGTTATCTAGAAAGATTTTGTCCCGTTCTTTCTGTGGACTTGCGATAAATTTGCATCAACCATGCCATTAAAACTTATCATCCTTGCTGTGACGTGGGAAGTGACACTTTCTACCATGGTAACTAGCAATATACTACAGGGCCCTAGGGTGAAGCCAGTGACAATGGAGAGCAAGTCTCTGTGGACGCAGGATGGAGAGTCAGTGTGAAGGCCATGTGCATGTCAACTATTGAGTCTATCCTAACTGGCGCAATTTCCTAGTCCGCCTGAGCCCGTCTCCCACAACAGCTTCGGAAATTTCAGTGTCTTGTGTTCTTGTCTTGTGCAGCCTCATGTGGGCGCGCCATCCAGCTCAGTCAAATCCGGTGGTGTTTCCCACGATGGTATTCCTACCACATTCATTAACGTGGTCCAGTGGTGTGGCCTCCCGCTAACGGTTAAATAATTCCGCAAAGCTAAACCATGTAGTTTACAATCAAAGTTCCCCGTTCTAGGTTAATTCGGGAATACATTTGGGAATGTTTTAGATTTTTCAGAAGGTTTAGAGCAGATGTTGACAAGTTCTGATCATGGGGTCTTATCTTTGCAAATAAGGTTTTATGAGTATGTGACACGCCCATTCATTCACTTAATGTCTGTGGCTGATTTCGTGGTATGAATACAGAGTCATGTAGTCGGGACAGAAAACTTATGGCCCACGAAGTCAAAAAAATTTACTACCTCCCCCTTTACAGAAAACATTTGCTAGAAAAATAGTTAAAATCCTCCAAATACAGTGGCTTTCTTGGCCAGGATTTCAGGAAGCATTTAATCCAGAGGGTCCAAGTTTGTGTCTCCAAAGAGTGGTTAAAATGAAGATTTATATGCTTTATTTTATATGCTAAGTAAGTACCACGTACAGGCTCTGGTAGCAGCTAGAATACTTTGAATCTGAAAGGTCAGTAACCGTGCCCTTCACCTTGAGGCTTGAATTTCAGTGTGTCTGTAATCCCTTTCTAGCTGGGATCAGGATCACACTGACCTTGTGCGAGACGCAGAGCTCGAAAGTTCTGGACAATTCCTTCTGCTTGGGACCCCCCCCCTCCTTTCCTCCTTTGTTTTCCTGACTCAGTCAGATCTGAGCTTAGGGGCCACACCCCAGGGAGGATTCCCTGAGCCCCAGATCAAGCGAGGTCTCCTGGCTTACTCCTCATTCACATCCTTCATGTCCCCGTGGGTCGCCCCGTGTCACGGGTAACTTCCCCCTTCCTCGCTTCCTTCTGGCTCCACAAGATCAGAACCTGTCTGCTGCCTGACAACATGTATGCTGATGACCTGCTGGCACAAGGCCTAATGCAGAGAAAGTGCCAGCAAGTACTTTGGCACCGGTGCACACCAGCTAGCGTCCTGAAGGCTGGGGCTACAAAATGCAGCTCATTACGAAGTCTCAGGAACGCTAGTCCACAGACTCAGGGGCATGAGCATGTAACTTACTTAATTTCTCTGTAACTAGACTCAAGCTTAGGAATCACGGCACTTACGGACTCCTTTGCTGCTAATGGGACACTTAACTCATCAACCCAGTACCCCAGGCCCTGCTGTAGAACCCACCTGCTGCTTCTTTGGAAACTATTCAAGTCGGAAATCCTTGCCTTCTCCTCCTCCCGCCCCCCTTTAGGAGGATCGGGCTCTGGATGAGGGCTGTAGACTGAGCTCAGGGTCAGCCTGGCCCCACTTAGGTAGACCTCCTTCAACACTAGCTTCTGTTTCACTGTAGACTTGGCTGCCTCCTTCTCATTGCACTGTCCCCACCCCCATCCTTGAACATACCATGATCCGTAGGTTCTGAGCCTTCTTTCAGGGACCATTGTTTCCTTGAGACTATAGGCCAGCTTTCAGGTATTACTGGGCAAAAGGTGGGTGTGGGTAGGTTCCCCAAATGAAATGGCTTGTGTGGATTCTGAAAGGCAGCTGTCCATCACTGCCTGAATCTACTGTTTACATGTCACGGTGGGTGGGTGGAGACAGGACTCTCCAGGAGAACAGGTCTCTTGGGAACGCTTTGAAGAACTATCCAGTGCCCTTCTGCTGTGGGATTTCCAATACCTAAGGACTCCATTTGTCCAACTCTTATGTCCCTCCAGGCCTTGGACAGAGGAGGTGGCTTAAGGACCTGAGTGCCACAGAGACTCCCAGTTCTGTATTTTCTGCTCTTCCATTCCTCCACCTGGATGTTGACCTTTCTAGAGATGGGCAAACTTATCACACCAACCTGTATTCTTGCAGAGAATAGTGCAGTGTGCACATATGCTCATATCCCCAGGTTCTGATCATATTCTAGAGGAAGAATTTTCTCTTCCAAGTGGCTGGCTCTTCGTATAACAGGTATAGGCTTTCGCGGTTACCATCACTACAGTGAGATCCAAGAGCCTGTTCTGGAAGATTTATGGGCAACACCATTCCTATTGCACAAATTCTAGCTCTCCCTGAGGCATAGTAGGTACTTAACTTTAATTTTTTTAATATTTATTTATTTTTGTAGACAGAGTGCAAGCAGGGGAGGGGCAGAGTGAGAGGGAGACACAGAATCCAAAGCAGGCTCCAGGTTTTGAGCTGTCAGCACAGAGCCCGATGCAGGGCTTGAACACACGAACTGTGACATCATGACCTGAACCGAAGTGGGATGCTCAACTGCCTGAGCGCCCCCAGCGCCTCCCCTCCCCGCCCCCCGGCCCCTGCTACAAACTTTTTTTAAACACAGACTGTGACTGCTGAGGAGGGGGTTAGAGCAAACACCTTCCCTCCTCCTTTGCTACTGAGTGGAAGAGATTGGAACATTCTTGGTGGTCCATTTTGTAGGTAGAAAAGCATAGGTGTGGTCAGATGAGATGACTTATTCAGGACCTATGGTCTTCCTGGTTTCAAACTTGGCCTCATGTTATCACTTGAGAAACATTAAAACTGCTGCTTCGAGGGTCCCCACCCCACAGACTCTCATGTAATTGGTCTGGGGGCTGCTGGGACGCCGAGTTTTTTAAAAGCTGCCCAGGTGATTCTTACATGCAGTCAGAGGGAAGGACCCCTGAGCCAGTGAGTGCTCAACCAAGAAGTTAAGCCCACGTGTTCCACCCCGAGGCCTCGTGTGAGCAGTTACTCTTGGAGAGGAGGGACCTGGATTTTTTGCATGTCACAGTGCCATGGAGAGCTGGGGAGGAGTCATGTGTCCACCCCTCGGTGACTCGCTATTTGGTCTATGGTTTTCACCATCCGTTTTAAGCTCTTTCCACTGCTTAACCGTAATTTTTTAATGCCAGCTCTGGGGAGTAATATTCCACAGTTTCAATAGACTCTGGAGAAATTAGAGTGCTTTTTCTCACAAGACGGACAACTTAGGGGTTAGTCAACAAAAGAAAAATAGAAAGCAAGCTTTCTGTTACCAAACAGAAGACTTTCACAGACTCCTAAGGTCATTCTGGAAGAACTTGTATTTCAACACCTGACACGGCACCGTCGGTGTGCTAGAAAAGTCCATAAGAAACACGTGCTAGGGGTGCCTGGGTGGCTCAGTCGGTTAAGCGTCTGGCTTCAGTTCAGGTCATGACCTCATGGTTCGTGGGTTCGAGCCCCGTGTCGGGCTCTGTGCTGACAGCTAGCTCAGAGCCTGAAGCCTGTCTTCAGATTCTGTGTCTCCCTCTCTGTCTGACCCTCCCCTGCTCACGCTGTCTCTCTCTGTCTCTCAAAAAAAAAAAAAAAAAGAAAAAAGAAAGAAAGAAACATGTGCTAGCCAGCTCGTCAATGCTTTGACCCCACAGGCTGGCAAACTCCAACAGGACACAATCACAAGCCCTTGAAAACTCTGCTGCTGACCCTTCCTAGCATAACCTCAATATGCTCAACAACACGGTGGAGGTGAGGCCAAAAAAACAAAAACAAAACATTTCAGAAACCTCCAAAAACAGTAATTGGTGAAGAGCAAGGCACTAAAGTCTGATAGAAGGTTCTAGAAGGATTTAATCCTTTCAAAGGAATGATAAAGGGTGAGAGCTACAAACTTTCTTTGCAATCAGGTCTGCCAGTGATTCGTCAAATATCATGGCAACTTGGCAACTTTTTAAGAATTTTCTGCAGTTTTTTCCACCTTCTCCGTTGGTTAGAAATACAAGTCTGTCTCCTGGGTGACATTAAGGTGTTTCTGAAACATCACAGGCAGCAATGACTTCATTTTAGCACATCATTTTTTCTTCTGGAAGGCGCATGCATACAGCAGATTCTGTCCGTATGAGACTGGCATGAACATATCCTATTTAATGGTGCCACAATGGCTACCACACTCCCATCCCCAAGTATTTTAGGTATGATAATAATATTCTGAATAGCAGATTTTCCTCACCAAGACTTTACTGTATCTTTTCCTTAGACTACTCTCCCCAACTTCCCCACACACATCGAGGTGAATTTCTTCCTTTTCTGCCTTCTGACAGCTGTTCTCATGTGAACAAAAGCATGTACTATCCAGTAGTCTTATGGTCTGCATTTTACATTTTTTGTTGTTCTGCTAGTTTATGAGTTCCTTGAAGGCACATACCTTGGCTTTCTTAAATACTCAGCCCAGTAGTGCCTGGGTGACTCAGTTGGTTAAGCATCCACCTTTGGCTTGGGTCATGATCTCACAGTTTGTGAGTTCAAGCCCAGCATCAGGCTCTGTGCTGTCAGCATGCTCTCTCTCTCAAAAAAGAAAGAAAGGAAGAAACTTTAAAATAAATGAAAAAAAATAAAGTAAAACACTCAGCCCAGATTATTTGAGTCATCAGCCAAGGCTTGTGCTGAACAGGGTTTGCTGGAGGCCGTCTGAGGATTCTTCTCAACAGGTGAAGGTCGTGCTCTGCCTGGCACTTGGGGTGGTCGTTTCCTGGGGCTACCATAACAGAGCACCACAAACTAGGAGAGTTTACACAACAGAAATACATTCTTTCACCATTCTGGAGGCCGGAAGTCTGAGCCTGAGGCTGAGGCAGTGTTCGAGGAGCCTCCCTTCTAGCCTCTCCCCTTGGTTCTCAGTGGCCATCTTCATATTTACGTGGTGCTCTCCCTGTGTCCTGTTGTCTCCAAATTTCCCCTTCAAAAGGATACCAATTATATTGGATTAGAGCCCAGCTTAATGACCTCAGGTTAAGTGATTACCTCTGTAAAAACCTTATCCCCAAATAAGGTCACATTCTGAGGTACAGGGGTTAGGATTTCAACACACTAATTGGGGAGGACACAGTTCAACTTGTAATGCCTGACTTGTGTCCTGTCAGAGACCATTCCCTGCTTGCCGTATCTGCAAGGCAAACCACAGTTTCGTGGCTCCTTGTTTGCCTGGTGTTCTTTATGTTGGCTGGGACGTTCAGCTTCTTTTTAAAAAAAAATTTTTTTATGATTATTTATTTTTGAGAGAGGCAGAGACAAAATGTGAGTGGGGGAGGAGCAGAGAGAGAGGGAGACACAGAATCTGAAGCAGGCTCCAGGCTCTGAGCTGTCAGCACAGAACCTGATGTGGGCCTCGAACTCACCGACTATGAGATTATGACCTGCGCCAAAGTCAGACATTCAACTGACTGAGCACCCCAGGCGCCTCTGTTCAGCTTCTTTTAAGGTGAGCTCAAGACTCCATTCCCGGTCTCCTGCACTGGGTGGCCCTCCAGGCTCTCCCGTACCCACGTAGGCAGAATAAATCCTTCCTTTCTGTATGGGCCACTGTCCCTCGCACTGCCAGTGACCAGACTATGGACAATATTGACATTTCTTTAATCCATTACCTGGGAGCTCCCAAAGGATAGGAACGGGCCTTTCTCTATGAACTTCAGCACAAAACACAGCTCTTAGCTAATGTTTGTTAGATGCATAAACGACACAGGGATTCTAAGTAGGTTTCTTCTCCCTTGTTAATTCCATCCAGGTGATGATAGAAGAGATGTGTGGAGAGAGACCGAGGGTCTCTGGGGCCATCTGGAAACTGTGCCATGTGCAATTAACCACATCTCTTGTAGGTACAGCTGCTGTGTTCAGGGCCTTCCTTCGGGTATTTGCCAACCCATTCTTAGGCGTTGCAGGGAGTATGATACTAACTTGAAATATTAGAGAGAAGAAAATAAATTCCTGGGTTTTCAACCAAAGAGCAAAGGACTCCTGAAAAAGCTATCGTGGCTTTGTGGAGAAAGGTTTCCAAAGAAATAGGAGGAAAGCTTACAATGTTCCCCACTGAGGAGGACCCCGAACAGGGACCAGGCAGTTATTGCATGGGCTGGAAATGGATGAATGGATGGAGCCAACACTTCGGAAAATACATGCAGAAAGAATTCCTGGAGGACACGAAGAATTCCATAATATAGAAGCCAGTTCCAATTTATAGTTGGTAGGTTATCGAGCAGTATATGTTTCTACTAACCAGGGAAAAGAATACATATTACTACCCCCAGATCTTTCAGTAATTTATTATAGCCTTACAGTGTATAGCTTCCATATGATGGGAAATAAAATAACACCCTAAAGAGGAAAATACAATTAAAGAAAATATAGTTCGCAACTCAGTTTCCATATGCAAAAAGGCATGAACTGTGTTTTCATCTGTATATAATGAATTCAAACTTTTGAAAAATGAAGAACTAAATTAGGGCATATAATGTCTGCCTCAGAATGGAGATATAGTTTTAGATGTGGTTCCAAGAGCAAGATAAAGTTGTGTTAGTCTGTATTTTAATTAAGTTGCCATGTAAATACCTTTGCACGTGACATTGTTCAATATTTGTTTTATATCTGAAAAAAAAAGTAGCTGGGGCAATCTCATATCAAATCTAGCTGTATCTGAATAAGAACAAATTAAAGAGCCAATGCTTCTTATACACAGAAAATTTCTGGTTTAGCAACTAGTCTCTACCATTTTAAAACATTTAACTAAATTGGGGTGCCTGGGTGGCTCAGTCGGTTAAGTGTCCGACTTCGGCTCAGGTCACGATCCTGCGGTACGTGGGTTCGAGCCCCGCATCAGGTTCTGTGCTGACAGCTCAGAGCCTGGAGCCTGTTTGATTCTGTGTCTCCCTCTCTCTCTGCCACCTCCCCTACTTGTGCTCTGTCTCTCTCTGTCTCAAAAATAAGTAAACTATAAAAAAATAAACAAATTAAACATTTAATTAAAAATAATTTAAAAGGTTCCAACTCAGTGTCAGAACGGATCTTTCATGTACCTGCCATTTTAATAGGGTCCCCACAGTTTTGAGTGGGGTGAATATCAGGAAGAATTTTGTGCTGAAATTTAAGAATAGAGTTTTCCAGTCTGGTAGCTCTTCAGAAGGGAACAATCTGGCATGCTAGGGCATGTCATGGCTGTTGAGTAGCTCTATGTGGTCTGCAGCCCCTAGAGGACAGGGCCATTGGGGTTCCCATGTGGACTGGGTGACCCCACCCTCCTGGCAGTAGCTGATTATCAAGGAGCATACCCAACACAAATTTTTTTTCTTCTCTGTCAAGCTAAGTGACAACATGATTGCATCACATGCTGCTGAGTGCTGGAGTTTTCAGAGAAGACAGTCAGTGCCATGGCAACTCAGAGCCACATACATGCAATTACTCTGGAAAACGAGAACAGAGAGCCCCAAGCAGAGACTCAGACCCAGAAAGCAAGTGACACAGGACATCCATGAAATCTCATAGGATTGTGTCATCCCAGAGAAAGACAGCAACACAGAGAATAGTGTTCCATGGACTTTTCTGATACTATGTGGTGGTTCTCCTTCCTTTACCATTAATTTAAACTAGCTTAAGTGTGTATTTATTTCTTTTGGTAAGTATCTCCGGAGGCAAATATAAATAATATGCAAAATAAAAGTTTAAAAAACCAAAGATGTTGCTTGCTACAAGAAAGAGAAATAGGGATTCTGATAGAAGCGACTATGGAGATCGGGAAGCATTCCATTCATTGAGAGGCTATGATGTCAGACACTTTGTAGAGAGCATGGCGATGTCCGAGATTTGGCCAGAGCTTAGTGTGAGCTCCCCCAGTGCTGCTTTTTCTAGACAAACAATAAAACCAGACAAAAACCAATCTAAACAAATGCGAATGATCTGTGTTTGGTATAGAAATAAAAGTCTTCTTACTGTAGTCTGGATCTCTCCTGTCTTTCTGAAGAGAAAACCCGGAAGAGATACAGTGAACCCAGAAAACACTGGATCTGACCCCAAAAAAGAAATTCTACAGATCTAAAAAACAAGTATTGGTTTTGGAATGGTAGAAACATCAACTGTCCCACAAAAGAACAATTCTGTAGGGGAAGTAGTAAATGGCCAGTTTGCATCATAACCAGATCAAAGAATTGGAGGAACTAAGACCTGGCTTTGCTTCCATTTCTTCCAACTACTGCCCGCTTGCATCATCTTGACCTTGCCTAATTTAAACATGATTTCACTTTTCATTGTTTGTACACTGACACACAAGACCACAATGAAGTTGCTGATACTGATAGGTTCTATTTCACACCACGTCCCATCACTCAGCATTTGAAATTGACCCAGGCAGAGCAGTTGCTGCTTTGCCTAATGGCTGTGATCGTTATTCACGTGTTTCAGTCATTCACTCAAAAAATCATATCAGCCAAATGTGTGCCAAATGTGTGCCAAATGATTGGCTGGGTATTGTAAACACGAGGCAACAGGACCAAGCCCTTGCCCTGAGGAAGCTGATGATAGGATGTGAAACACAAACGAGAACCCACAATTGGGCAGTGGTCAGCCCCACGTTCTGTAAGGACACCCTGGGAAGGGGATGTAACCAGCCTATTGTCAGGAGTCTGAAAGGACTCTGGGAGGAAGCTACTTGTAAGCAAAATCCTAAAGGAAACTACACTTGTCGTAGATGAAAGTTGGGTAGAAGGAAAATAAAATGAATAAATGGTGGCTTTTATTGATGGCTTGTGATGTCCTAGAGACTGCACAGCACTCTCCAAGCATTATCTTCCTTGATCCCCATTGCAGTTCTGGGAAATGCATGGTGCACAATGAATGGGGAACAAAAGGAGGGAATTGGGAGACATTCCTAATTAGAATTATTCAATAACACAATCAGCTCTTTAGAAATAGTGAGCTCTTGTCTTCTAGAAGGACTCAAGTGGTGGCTAAATGAACTCAGAGCCAAACAGATGACTGAGCATGGAGTTAGGGATTGTACTTCCTCAGATGTTTATAAGGGCCCAGCCCAACCCTGAAATGTTCTGACACTAAAGCATCTTAGAAGATTTATATAGCAGGGTATTTGTTATGATAATGTACTTGGATGATGACTAATATTGTTACAATGTGCTAAGATCTGATTAATCTGAGTAATAATAACATATTTTGGCAACAAAATTATAATGCAGGATTTCTAAACATTTGTTAGATCACCAAGAAATTTCTATCTCCTGAGGACAGAGGGTTATAATGATTTTGACCCATGGAGCCCATATGGTTATAATGAGTTCATGTTCATTATGTATATTCAGGAAAATATGTTTATTGATTGATAGCACATTCATTTGGATTTTAATAGTAGCTGTAATAATAGCAACGTTGCCCTATATTGTGGTCTCCCAAACTTGTCGCAACAGAAAGATTTTCACGTTCCTCTTCCCTTGATCGCACACTAACGACAAACCAAACTGAATGTAAGAGTCAAATTCCTCATATTTAAAAGCCAAGAAATTAGCACATATAGAAAATGGTTAAGGAATTTACACGTGTTTATTCTAGATAATGTAAATATAGGATACTTGGTAGTAGGCTATATTTAAAGGCAAGGGTGTAGATTTGCTCTGTAAAGCTGCCGTATTCTTTGCTTTAACCTGAGAGAATGTGGCTCAGTGATTTACAAATCCTTGCCTTCGGGGGTTTGAGGAGGCTCGTGCAGAGCTGTGGGCACTGAAGTGTTTCCGCACAAAGTGTAACATTGACTATGGTGTTGCAGACCAAACCCAACAAACAAACCAAGTAAGAACAAAAACGAAAATTAACCCCTTTAAAGGAAGTTGTAGTCAGAGCTGCACTAAGACTTGAGTTTCTCTCTCAGCCCTCGTGATGCCCAGCTACAGAACTCCACGGCTGACTCTGTTATTTCCTGAAAGTCTCAGCTGGTCAGGTTGCATATTTTGGGAGAAGGAAGGCAAAACTTTCAGGATCTCCTCTACCATCCTTAATGCAACCAGATGACTAGTTTTCTCACATTTTAATAACTCTGAAATTGATAGGCTTATTACAACTCATATTAATAGAAAGCACTGTATCATTACGTAATTGGTGGCACTTTTCTTTCTTCGAGGTACAAAAACGTGCACACATCTCATACATGGGATCTTAGATTTGCTAAAAATGTTGCATTTTATAATCTCGACTTCTGGTCTACCCATTTGATTTCTCCTTTGTTCCAAGAAAGCGAGTTCTCTCGCATCTGCTGCCTTCCCTTCGACACGTGTCTGTAGCTTCTTCCCGCATGTTGTCTCCAGAGTTTTCCCTTTCCTTACATGTCTGCTGGAGCAGGGATGGTACACAGACACTCAAGATGCTCGGGCCCCTTCCAGAATGTGGAGATGTTTCTGAGAAGCAGCTTCCCAGCCAGGGACCACTTTTCACAGCCTTCCTTGCTCTTAGGTGGGACCATAGGACTAGTTGGGGCTGAAGGAAGGTCAGAGGGCAAAAAGTGGGCCCCTTCTAGCTGAGGAATTAGTAAGCTGGTGTGCCCCAACTCTCTCTTTGCCTGAGAAGGACTTGGGTTAGCAGAACCACAGTGCCAAAGTAGTTGCTGTTTAAAATGATTTAAACATTAAGACCCCCCCCCCCCATATATTGAAAGTAAGCTTTGCTAGTTCTTATAGTCAGTTTCCAGGGTGATTCCATGACGTCTGTGGGGCTGGAGGGAAGGACAGCCCTGTCACTATGACAGGGTTCTACGTTCACAGGCACCACCTGTAGGGACATGCATGGTCTCATTCCTCACTCCGGTGAGATGGATTTGCTTGCGTAGATCAGTGTGTCAGCTGACACAATAAAGATCCCCAAGTCAAATACAAATCTATTACTCCTGACGTCGTTAGAGAGCTAATGATGTGATGGGGACCACAGGGGACAGGGTTTCTGGCGGGAAAGAACATCAGGGAGCTAAGCTGATGGTCTGAAGCCATTTTCCCAGGGAGGCATTTGCCAAATCTGTTTACAGAGCAAGAGCCTGGGGAGAATCTGGGGTTTGCCCGTCAGAGGCCTGCACTTAGTAGGGACAAGGAGTTCATAATAGACACGCTACACAGGGTAAGAGGCTAAAATCACTCAAATCACTCTGAAAGTGGACTGGAATCCAAAGACAAAGCAGACAAAGGAAAGAGAACAACAGGTGATTCTCATGAGAAATAATAGAAAATGAGTTTCTTTTTTAAATTTTTTTAAAAAGTTTCTTTATTTTGAGAAAGAGAGAGAGCGAGCACAACTAGGGTAGGGACAGAGAGAGGGAGAGAGAATTCCAAGCAGGGTCTATGCTGTAAGCACAGAGCCTGATGTGGGGCTCGAACTCACAACTGTAAGATCATGTCCTGAGCTGAGGTCGAGTCAGATGCTTAACTGACTGATCCACTTAGGCACCTCTAGAAAATGAGTTTCATAAAACTATGATTAACACACATAAGGAAATAGGGGGAAAAAAAGAGAGAAACCAGAGAATTTTAAAGGAACAAGAATCTCCAATTGAGAAACAAATAAAATGCAAGTAAAATATACATTATCTGAAACTGCAGGATTAGTGTTTCTATGTGAAAATGGAGAGCTCTTACACCACATGCTGTTCACAAACAAGTGAACACAGAATGGGTCATTCAACCATACCTAAAAGTTAGAACTATAATACTTCAGGAGAAAAGTTAAGAGACAAACTTTTGTGAGTTTGGGGTTGGCAAAGATCTTTGAATAAGACACAACAGGCAAAGCCTATTAAGAAAAACTGGTAACACACATCTCATCAAAATTTAAAATTTCTGCTTTAAATTTTTTTTAACGTTTATTCATTTTTGAGAGACCGAGACAGAGTGTGAGTGGGGGAGGGGCAGAGAGAGGGAGAGACACAGAATCCGAAGCAGACTCCAGGCTCTGAGCTGTCAGCACAGAGCCCAACGTGGGGCTCGAACCCATGAACTGTGAGATCATGACCTGAGCTGAAGTCAGACACCTAACTGACTGAGCCACCCAGGCGCCCCTGAAATTTCTGCTTTTTAAAAGACACCTTACAAAAACAAAAAGATATGCTACCTATTGGGAGAAAATATTACCAATATATATATTCATCAATGGACTTGTGTATAGAATATGTGGGGAAAAACACCTTACAATTCAATGGGTTAAATATCCAATTAAAAAATTTAAACAGGGACTAATCCAAAAACAGATATATAAAGTCAATAAACACATGAGAAACTGTTAAATGTCATTAGTCATCAAGGAAGTTCAAATTAAAGCCACAATGAGACATGACTAACACATCCACTTGGATGGTTAAAATGAGACTGGCAGTACCAAGTGATATCAAGACTAGGACCAATGACAGTCTCATCACCTTGCTGATGAAAATACAAAATGATTGCAATTGCTTTGGAACATAATTTAGCAGTTTCTTACAAAGTTCATCAGAAACTTACTATATGACTTGACGATTTGATCCCCAGGTGTTTACATAGGAGAAATGAAAGTCCACAGAATGCATATCCACAAATACCTAATCTACAAAATGCATATCTGTATGCAGACAAATGTTCTTAGCAGTGTTATTCATTGTAGCCTATAACTGGACACAACCGTCCATCAACATGTGAGTCAATAAACAAGATGCAATATACGCATACAATGGAATAATAGTCACAATAACAAGAAATTAAGTACTGTTATGTGAGTATGAATGAACCTCAGAAGAATTATGCTGATAGAAGGCAGATAAAAGGTACATATTATGTGATTCTGTTTGTACCCAGTGTAAGAAGGAGGAGTCTAATCCATATTGCTAGAAGGCAGATCAGTGGTCTTGGGTGGCAGGGGTGAGTGTTGATTAGGAAGAGCACGGGGAGGGGGGTCTCTGGGGGTGACGAGGGCATTGCATATCTTCCTTGTGACCGTTGTTTCATGGGTGTATACAGATTTATCAAAACTTACTGAATTGTATACTTAAACTACTTTATTGCTTATAAATTATGACTCAGTAGAGCTGACTTAATACTAATGAAACCATTCTTCTCACCTCTTTGCTGATCAGAATCATAGATTTCATCCTCTGTGCTGGCCTAGCATGGTGTTTTTACTCTACTTAGCAGTTATGTCATGTTATGCTTTTGTAATTAATTGGTTTTATTAATATGCCCTCATTTGGACAATAGGCATCTGCATTATTAGAACTGTTTTATTTATTGTTGTGTCCTCATTGTCTGTTTCAGTGACAGGCACATGGTAGGTTCTCCGTAAATGCTTCTTGAGTTGAACTGAGGTAAATCAATGTTTGTTGAGTTATGAGATGTGACAAGTCCTGTCTCAGGTAGGCAGGTTATGAGAAGAGGTGAGGAGCCACATGGTCCAGGGGCAGATCCACCAGCTCCTGTGGTGTGGCTTGTAGAATTGCCCTAATGAGGGGCCGGAAGTAGATGGGGAGAGCTCCGTGGGAAGCCAGAGAGGAAAGTTCAGTGGAATCTATAACGCATCAGGATGGGAGGCAGGTGACACAGCAGCCTGAATACCTCAGGCAGGAAGGACCAGAGCTGACAAGCCAGAGGTTAGGACGAGGGATGAAAAGACCAACCAGGCATGACTGCTGAGCTCTGAAGCCATCATCGTGTGCACCTTCATGTTGTCTCTGCCAGAGTGTGCACGACCAGGAGCTCTGACAAGCCCCATGAAGAGGGATATCAGTTGAGTAGCAGTTGGAGAATCCTCCCGAAGCAGGCAAGCAGATTGTCAGTGGCCCAAGCTGAATCCAACGGAACAAAAATGTCAAAGCCAGAGCCGCTTGGCTGTCTAGGAGCAGCACAAAGGATCGCACTCAGGGGCCTCGTTAGACTACTTATGTTTGCTGGGCCAGCCCATGGGTCCTTACCAGAGGTAATGAGCAAGAAGAAAGCTAGGCATCAGTGATTGTCAAGATCGCTGTAAATCTGTTCCACCTTCTTAACCTCTGTGGCACAGAGAGCTATGTTTATGACATTGATCCTGCATTTTGTTCCCTCTCAGGAGAGCCATGATAAGATAATGATACACATGTCAGCTGGCATGTGTGAAACTGGCAATCAGAGGATTAAACTTGGGAGTGTCTTTGGGAAATTCTCAAAATACGACCATGGGTTGTCTGAACTCTGCCAAGTCTACCTCCTAAATGCATTATCTTCCATCTGTCCCTTCTCTCCCAACCCCACGCCAGCGCCTCAGTACAAGCCATCAACCCCGGCTTTAGCCATTGCAAGAGCATCACCACTGACCTCCTTGCTCTGATTCCTTGCCCTCTCACCCACGTTGTCCTCATTCGGAGTTAATTTATTCAAAACAAAATTGACTGAGAGACTACTTTCATTATAATCTCAGGTGGTTTTCTAGTGCCCGAGGGAACATTGTCAACATGGCTCCATTGGCTCCAAGAACCTCACACTCATCCTTCCAACTTGCACTCTCTCCCTCTCCCTCTGTCTCTCTCTGTCTCTCTCTCTCTCTCTCCCTCTCTCTTTCTCCAGCTTCCAGTTCATTTTCTCAGTGCTCACTTCCCGTGTGCTGAGAGAGGAATTGTGATCCTCACATCTTTTATTTAAATCCATTGGTTTCTGGGAGCCTGTGGGTGGCTTCCTTTGCACACATTTCCTACCCATAAACTATATAACCTGAGGGTGGAAATGAAGATATTGGCAAAGAAGGGCTAAGCAGAAGTTCTGGATGTTGGCAAAGCAGGTCCTGGAGTACCTAACCCAGTCCTAACCCAGTGACTGACCAACTTTTACATTCTGAGCATTCACCATGATGCCTGACCTATAAGGAACAGTAGTCATTCATTTAATAAATATTTACTAAATATATCCAATATGACAAGTGTCATATGAGGAGATAATGTTGAACAGATTGGGCAGAGATCTTGACTCAGAGAGTTCCCCAAAGTATGAAGGGACCTCTGCCTGCATAAGACTCCCCAGGGTGCTCCTACACACGCAGATTCCCAAGTCAAAACACGTATCCAAGGCTTCAGAATATGCATTTTTAACAAAGATCCCAAGTGACACTTAAGCATAGTACGATTGAGAAATTCCAGTTGAGTGTTGATTAAATCATACGGGGTAATAATTAATTGAAATGAAAAGTGTGAGTTATATTTTGATATATTTCTGACTCCTAAACATATCTAAAAAGCATCGGTGATGAGAGTCCCTGAATTGAATAGTTCATTCATTTGATATCCTCTGCATTATGGTGCTTTTATGATATGTCTTGTGTCTCTTCAGTGCACTTGGAGAGCAGGGAATGTATTTTGTGTGTAACCATTTCTCTGCCTTACATGGGAAGCCTAGAATGAGGGACAGAATAATCATTCAAGTGACCCTGGATGAGGAAATGAACCATAATGTGACATGAATCACACACACGGGGAGCACAGAGAGGCCCCATTTAGCCCTCCTGGTGCTACAATATGGACAAATCTCTTGGTGCTGACCATTTGCAGGAATCCAGAGTTACCTCTCTGGTAGCTTTCTGATGTTACACCATCTTGACTCACAGAGCTTACTCAACTTGATTCCTAACTAGTCAAACCTCTGGCTCCTCATGGGACATTGTATTTCTTATCAAAATATTCTTCCCATGCTCCCAGGTACACTGCTGCTTCAAGGCTGGGCTGGAGGCATTGAGGTATGAACATAGAATTCGGGACCAGCCCCTGTGGCACATGGTTTCTCCACACAGTGAGCTCTTCGGATTGTCCCAAGTCAGGAATCTGGACAGTGAGGTGAACAACAAGCCTGGGCTGCGGACTCTGCTTTTGCACAGGTCTTGCTCCAATGCCATTTTGCAAACTCACCCCAGCGAACTTGAATACTTAAGGCTGAGGACTTGCCACCTTAACCCAGGGAAAACAGCCTGTCTACGGAAGGACATGTCAACTGTTATGTACAAGTACTCGTCCTGTGATCATGATCCAAATCATATTTCCTGATCTTATTTAAAATGTTTCCTCCTCCCCCTCCTCCATCCAGAACAATGAAAAATTAACTACTTGGTAGAGAACCTTGTTCAGTTTAGTGGACATTTCTAGTTTTATTTGTTTATTTTAAATAAAAAAGATGTAGTAAAGAGTATGTTTTTCACATGAGTAATGTGACAGACTATTCAGCTACTCTATGTGCATGTTCTTAAGAGATGCATCTGACTTCCTAAGCAAACGTCTCCTTTCTAGAAAGCTGATAAAGCTGCTTAATATGCCTGGGTGCACAGTTCAGAAGACTAGTGCATGTATTTGGATCCATTTCTTTCTCTAAATAGGAGCAGTGTGTTACTGCTTTTCTTTCTTTCTTCCTTGCTCCTTTCCTTCCTCCTTTCCTTCCCTCTTCCCTTCCTTTTTCCCTTCCTTCCTTCCTTCGTTCTTTTCTTCTTCTCCCTCTTTCTTTATAAAGCAATTTCTCTATTCAATGTCATACCAGCTTTTGGTTAGTTCCCTACTAACACCCTTGAACAGAAATTTTAAAGCATTTGCCTCAACCATCATTTTTTGTTTTTTGTAAGGTGTATAAGTGCATCAATAAAGTATGTGCACAGAGAAACCTCACTTCGTTTATTTTGCTGCAACTGTGACCTTTTATTTAGGCATTTCTGAACTAAGGTAATTTGATGAAAGATTGCTTATCGCAAATTCAAACCTATGGAAAATAGAAATGGAGAAGCTAGAAAAAATCGGAAGGCAGCCCCTCACTGTAATAGAGTTATCATCGAAGTTCACTTAAAGAGTCAGCAGGAAGTCAGCAGATCTAGTTATAATGATTCTGCCTCTGTGCCTTTGCTAATGCTATTCTCTTTGCCTGGGGCTCTTGTCCCGTATTCCCTTACCCTGACCTTCTAGTCCTTTCAGACCCAGCCCTCCTTCATGGAACTTCCTGTACTCTCCACCATCTGTCCAGACAGCAGTGGTAGTGCTTCCTCTGGAACCATTCTTTCTAATTCTCGGTGCCACTCAGAGTTCTCGGTGCAAACAAGAAATGCCCAACTAGGTATCTGAAGCAGAGCTAGACACTTGAACCAGAAAGAAAATTTATAGGAAGGATTCAATGTTACTCAAAGAATCAACAGGCTATCTAGCTGATAGATCCAGCTGAGTGTTGGCCTCCAAGAGCACAACTGAAAATGTAGCCAAGTTCATAGGACTCTGCCATTTCCCACAAGGCAGAAAGGCGTTGGGGCAGATTAAATCTGAGACCCATGGTTTACTGACCATGTGTGCACGCACAGGGCATGATCCCTCTCGACACCTCATTTTCCTCATTCATAAAATGGGCAAAGCCCCCACCTTTCCGAATTTTTGTAAGAATAATAATATTGGGGTGCCTGGGTGGCTCAATCAGTTAAATATCCGACTTAGGTTTAGGTCATGATCTTGCGGTCCATGAGTTCGAGCCCTGTGTTGGGTTCTGTGATGAAAGCTTGGAGCCTGGAACTTGCTTCGGATTCTTTGTCTCCCTCCCTCTCTGCCCTTCCCCTGCTCACACTCTGTCTGTCTGTCTCTCTCTCAAGAATAAATAGAGGTTTAAAAAATACAAACAAGAATAAATAATATTGAACGATACTGCATTGGTGAAAAGGGCTCTCTCGGTAGTCAATAAATGCTCCTGTCTTCCCTGCAAAGCTCTTCAGGGCAAGATTTACTCTGACGCTGTGTGAGGGGTTTTTGTCATATTTGGGTTGCTCAGTATCTGGAAGGCAGTGCTGATACTGGTTTTCCTGCCCAGGGATTCTGCCTTCACCGGCCAGCACTGAAAATAACCTGGGGAAGGGCAGCAGGCCCTTCCTGGCAATTCACTGGCTGGCGGGACCAAGAGATGTGACATGGAGCCACAGTGGAACAGCAATAAAGTAGAAGGTCATTTCTTTAGATGAGGAGGCCTCCTTGTCTGCCTGCCCTGTTTCCAAGAGGCAAACGAGCCCTTCTATAAGAGGCCTTCAGGCTGAGGATTTCTAACTCAGAAACCTGGAGAGATCGCATTGTGTCAGTCGTGCACCTGTGGGTGAGGATTCTGTAAGAACTCAGTTCTATCTGCCTGACTCATTTTATGAATAGAGGGGAGTCACTTTCAAACTAGTGGTGTGATTGTGCTTTGGGTACACAGTGCGCATTTCTTTTTCCTTTTTCTCCCTCCCTCCCTTCCCTTCTTTCTTCCCTCCTTCCCTCCCTTCCTCCCTCTATTCCTTCCTTCCTTCCTTCCTTCCTTCCTTCCTTCCTTCCTTCCTTCCTCCCTTCCTTCCTTCCTGACACTTTCTCCACTTTGAAACACATCTCTTATTCAGTGTTGTTGATGATTTACAGTCACTAAGCACACCATTGTTCATGACTGAGCCTGGTCTTCCTTTGTAGGAATTTTCAAAAATAAACTCCCCCAAATTTAGCAATGTTGAAGAAATAAGCCTCAGCCTCTGAGAGTGGTGCTCACCAATTTTGTTTCCATTTGCTCCTCCTTGTTTTCATTCTGAGGCCAGAGCAATTTTCATCTCCTTCTGAGCACTCCCTATTGAAAAGCTAAGTGTTTCAAACAGAATGGGCAAGACTCTGTGTGCTGCTCGACTTCCCAGCAAGTTAAGGACCTACCATCTGACCATTAGCGCCCCACCGGGCCTCAGAAGGACCATTTTGCCTCGGCTGAATGTCATTTCAGCCAGTAACAATTATTTACTTCTGGAAAAAATTTGCTAAGGGACATGGAGCCAACTGGTGCTTTTGATTTCAAGGCCTGCTTGGTAATTCCTAAATTTCAGCTGGGGAAGGAAATTTGCAATTACCTCTCGAGAACATGCCATTTCACAGGAATTGTAACGGCTCTTCGCTGCGAGGAGAGAGTGTGTTTTATATTAAGATGTGCCACCAGGTTCCTCATCAAGGAAATGGCTTTTCTCAGACTCAATTTACCTTGGATGGGGCAAAACTCGCAATTTTCTAAATCTCAGCCTTTTTATCATGTAAATGTATGCTAAATTCATAATTCTCTTATATGCAAATTAGAAACTAAAAAAAAATCTCCATTCTTCCATAATGTCAACAATTCTTCTTGGCAAAATAAAAATTATTTTTCCCCTGTAGCGTCAAACCACTATCTATACTTCTGTTATGCTGATAATACCAACTTCACCATATCAGATGGATTTGCAAGTGTATTTGAGCTTCCCTTCTGTCTGAAGGGTCTTTTGGGGACGGGGGGTGTGGACTTCCACTTTGTTTTGTACACTGCCTTACATTTAATAGATATAATTATATGTTATATGTAATTATATACTAACTTTATATAGTTAATAGTATTGAATGAATTAACAAAATTGTATTCATAAATTATGAATTATGCATGTGTGTGTGCAAGTGTATGTGTATATTCTACTTACTCTAACTAGTACTTTTCAATTCACCCTATTAGCCCCAGATGAAAATGGAGGCAATATGCACACTGAGAGTTATTGC
Organism: Cryptoprocta ferox; assembly: GCA_028646485.1. NCBI lineage: Eukaryota > Metazoa > Chordata > Mammalia > Carnivora > Eupleridae > Cryptoprocta > Cryptoprocta ferox. Next base: position 128,024,097 of record CM053576.1, on the reverse strand, counting down.
GGTGAATTGGCTCCTCCCTGCCTTCCCTCAATCTCATGTTTTGCTTTGACTCCTGTCCTTCGGCACCTATGATCGTGGTCATTCTATACAGAACCCAGAAGACCAAGTTTTTGTTTGTTTGGTTGGTTGTTTTGATCTTAGTAGAGGAAATTGGGCCTTCTTGTAAGTCTCAGAGAAGGAATAAAAAATAATGTAAGGCATTAGATGTGCTGGCCTTGTAGAAAATTAGGCTAAATGATTCTTTATGGGAGAGGGATTCATCCTGACCTTTCTGCAAGGTCTGTTGGATGACTCCTTGAAGTAATCACTCTTCCTGTTCAGAGCGCTCTCCAGGTCAGCTCCGTTCACTGTTCTACGGGTTTCTATGATGCTGTCCGGCAGAACTACAGTGGTGTCCTCTTATCCATGGTTTTGCCTCCCATGCTTTCAGCTACCACAGTCCGCTGAGGTCCAGAAGCATTGCCAGAAGGTCAAGAGTAGCCTCAGGCTGAGTCACATGCCTCATCACTCACCCCACTTCATCTCATCACGTGGGCATTTTATCATCTCACTTCATCACAAGAAGAATGGTGAGTGCAGCACACTAAAATATTTTGAGATAGAGAGAGAAAGATCATGTTCCCAGAACTTTTATGACAGCATATTGCTATAATTGTTCTGGCTTATTATTTTTTATTGTTGTTAATCTCCTGCTGTGCCTAATTTATAAATTAAACTTTATCATAGGTACATATGTATAGGAAAACACATAGTCTATGCTGGGTTCAGTACTATCTGCGATTTCAGGCATCCACTGGGGGTCTTGGAACGTATCCCCTGCACATAAGGGGGGACGAGTATTCAGTGGCAGGAGAAAGCCAAGCCTATGTATCTAGTTCTATTTGTAAATTGAAGGCTTGTTTTTGTTTGTTTGTTTATTTTTTGCTTGTTTGTTTTTTTGTTTTTTTACCTGCTAACTCCTTCCTTCTCCCAGAAGTAAATGGCATCTCCAAGTAATACATAAATCAATTCTTGGAAAACTTGGTATAAATTAGTCCTAATAGAGATGTGTATAAATGTGTTTGTGTGTGTGCGTATGGCTTTTCTATTTTCCTGCACAATAAAGTATTATACAGATACCACGAGGTTGTGGTTATTGTCAGAATGTTTTGTTTAAATTTAAGGCTACTTATTTAATACGAGGTGGTCAAACACTAACAAAACTCAGCAGGTTTCAAAAACTTTCCACAATTCTTCTTGATGCTGGTGGTAGGTGTAAGTCTCAGTCCCACCACTATTAATTACGCTCCTGTGGGTACATCAATTCAGATCTCTGTCTCTCACTGTCTTTATGAGCAAAGTGAGAGAAACATCCAGCTTTCTGGCTGTGACAATGGAATATGAAATAGATAGAAGAGTGCCTTGAAAACTCACGAGGAGTCTAAAAGGTTTATGAGACCCAGTTGCCTATGGTATGCCTTGCTTGCCTCAGAATAGGGTTGTCATGAGAAAGAAAGGAGAAAAGAACAGGGGTCTGTATCAGACCAGCAGAAGAAGCAAGAGGAACTGAAAAGCCTATAGTCAAATAAGGTGACCCAACAACAGAGTAGAGACGGCTGTAGAGGTAGGGGTGGATGTGCATAAAAGTCACCCAGAGGGCCACAGACTACCAGTAAATATGAGTATTGGTCAGCTCAGAGGTTTAAACACACCTCCAGGTGCGAGTTCAGGAGGATTTTTGTTGTTTGTGTGTTTTACTTGTATTTGTTTTTAAACATGAGTGCCATTTTCTAGATTGTCTCTGTCTGAACCAGCTGACCTTACAGTACCATGATGAAGGTTCAACACCCTAATAGATATGAAACTTATTGGATTGCCAGAGAAATACAAGGGATTTTAATATTATGACTATTGTGACACAAAAGTTGGTCTGTTTTTACTCCCACGAAGGTGTGTGGTAGGAGGGAACGACCCACCTTTCCCAGAAGCAACCCTACTGTTTTTCCTCAGTCTCGTTTCTTCTATCCACAGGTCTCTGGGAATCAGACAAATTGTGAGATTCAGCATGAATCAGGAATGATGTGAATTATCGAGGTACAGAAAGCATGGGAAGACTGTCCACAATACCTGTATTTAGGAATACGACCAGTAGCAGCTGCTTTGAAATGCTGGGGTGTTTCTTCTCAATCCAAGGCATCTGCCTCTGTCTTTTTTTAGGGCCACAGTCCCTCTCTTTCAATTTTTCATCTTGCTCTGACTTCTCTGGACTTACACCTAGGCACGTGATCTCACTGTAAGCCCCTCCCCCGGTTTTCCTACATCCATCTTCTGTCACCAGCAAACTTGCCAAACTTACTCTCTGTCTATGTCTATTCTCTTTTGTGGCTCCCGTTTTGCAAAATTTTCAGCACGGCTGACAGATTGACTATAGTAATCAGATGTGTCCATGTCTCATTGGTCTTTCTTAGCTGAACATCTTTTCTTTAAGTTTATTTGACTGGGAAGAAAAGCATATTTTCAAATATCCCAAGTGTGAACAGCCAAACCCTGGTGCGTAGCCCACGGTGAGATCTTTGCAGTTCTTATAATTGGCAAAAAATAAAGCCAATCCTTAATGATTGAAATGGTTTGAAACTATTCTTGATGGCTGTCTCTCTACTATTTTAAATTATTATCCTAGCCCTAAAGCATGCATTGTGTATATAAATATATTTGCTCTGTGCTGTTCATTCTCCATCCCATTTTCCCAAACAGATGAGTCAATAAATGATAGCAAACTGGAATACAATGCATATAGCCTCATTTGCCAGATTTGTGGCCAAGACACACTGCTCTATTAGAGAAATGGAGAAGTGTAATTTACCCATATTTCCATCAGCATGTGAAAGTCTGTGTGTAGGAAGATAGAGATCAGGATGGTTAGGTTGTTTCTGCCCAAGGTATAAGAGAGGGCCAGTCACAAACCATCTCAAGTTTTGGCTTGGTTTAAACGCAGGCTATGATGAATGCAAATTATCTCTACCTTCCCAAAGCTCTTCAAAGTACAGTGGTTGTTGATAATTTTTCTCATAGGGCTGATTCTTAAACCTTGAAGTAGGAGCACCTAGAAACAATTATGATGAAATGCAGTAAATTCGGAAAACCACAGTTTTGTGACATTAAAGGAGGTTGTGAGGCTGTTGAAGAAAATAATGAATCACCATAAAAGGGTGGGAAATCAGTGACTTCAAATGGGTACAATTCACTAAAAGCATTTTTTTAAAACTTAACAAACATTTTTTAAATATTTATTTATTTTTGAGGTTTGAGAGAGAGTCAGAGCATGAGCGGAGGAGGGGCAGAGAGTGAAAGAGAGAAAGAGGGAGACACACAGAATCCCAAGCAGGCTTGTCTCTGAGCTGTCAGCACAGAGCCCAACTCGGGGTTGAACTCACAAACCATGAGATCATGATCTGAGCCAAAGTTGGATGCTTAACTGACTGAGCCACCCAGGCGCCCCTAAAGTCAGCATTTTTTGAAGACAGAGGTGAAAAGGAATTTAAAGTGGGGCTGCTAGAATGGAACAATGGTTTTTCCAAGATAGTTTTGTCAAGATGCAGGTAGGAGAATGTGTAAATCTCTTGCTTAGGTACAAGTCCGGGGGCCCAGGGGACACTGATTGCTGGATGCTGGCTTTCCCTGTCACAAATGTCTTGTTTTGGATTGCTGGTCAGCTCTGGCCCCCTGACATTTGTTTGTGAGTAGTGGCCTGGCATCTTGCCATCCACATGGGTATCACAAACTCACTTTTCTTTGAAAAGAAAGCCCGTCTTATTTAGAGTACAATAGGCAATATTTTACTTTTTGAGAAAAAGAACATCTATTACTCTGATAATTTTTAAGGAAGAAATTCAAACGAGTAAAATAGACCCAAAAAAAAATGTCATGTGAAATAAAGTGTATTTGGTGATCTGATACGGAAGTCAACATGACACTCAAAGTAATCAATTTTTAACTCTTGTGTTTTATAAATTAGATCATGATGCAATATTTGAACTAATTTATCTTCATCTTATAGCACCACCAGACCTCTGATCACTGCCTATTTTACTATGAAAACTAATGGTGGTTAAACCATCTTCTGGTTTCTGTACCCAGAAACCAAGCAGTGCAAGCCAAAGATAGTTTTGTTATTTCTGTGGCCACCATTATTCTTACTACTGTTCTGGGAAGTTCTCACATAATGCTTTGTCAGATTCTTCTAACTAACTTATTTTGACTCCAGTATCACATTATTGGGATGGGGATATTTCCAGCATGTGGGGTTGCTGTAAAAATTCAACAAGATGATCCAAACAAAAGGAAAGATCACACTGTTTGGAAATATGACACACATTTTCTAATGTACCAAAACAGAGGATGATTTTAATACCATTGCCATCAATGATTATTCTCATAAAATAAGACATATATAGTGCCTCATATGTTTTGAATCATCAAATGATTGGAAATCCAGAAGAAGCAACCATTTTGTCTCTGAAGTGGAGTGCATCAACCTTGCATGATTTTAGTTTTCTGTGTTCAGAAAGAGGTATTTCTTAGGGTGTGTTTTCCTCTACAAGTAAAATTGCTTAGTTGTGGCCTCTTGCTACTTCCACATCTGGTTGAAACCGATGTTGGATTTCATGTTGTCTGGGACCATTAGAAAAAGCAATATGGCAGGTAATGACTGCATGTGAGAGAGTGATTTTGGCTCTGAGTATGAGATGAAATGGACATTTCTTTTCTCACATATTAAGGAGTCCTGAACTAAGCCACACACAGGCTTAGTTCAACTGACTCAAAACTGCCATCAGGGTCCCAGCACTCTCCAAATGTCTTCTATTCTTTTCTTGGTACGATGATTCTTAACTGTAAATGTGTCTAGTCTTAGATCCAAAAAACTGCCAAACTCATCCAACCATATAGAGCAGGATGAGGATCTCTCCTCAAATACCTCTTTCCATCAGTGAGGAAGAGGTTACCCAGAAGAACTCTGGGAATGTCCTTCAGGTCCCCCTGGGCAGGACTGGGTTACTACAGGGATGTCAGGGAAAGGGACCAGCAGGTACTGCCCATGCCTGACAGTGTGTGGGAGGCATCTCTATCAGCAAGTTAGAAAGGGTTTGGAGATGGCTGTTGAAGAGGTCACTCATTTTGATGAAAACATTATCCATCCACCTATCTATGCATAGATAGAAAGAGACCATAAATCTGGCCCCGTAATCCACTGAAAGGCCTTTTCTCTTTTCTTCTTATTCAAACATGTTTAACAAAATGGAGGGGGAAAGACACTTATTTCACTAAATTATATCTGATTATCATTTATTGTTCTTTGCCAGATTCTTGAGTTGTTCAGTTAACTCACTTAGTTTCATTCTTTCCTTATTTTAATGGTATCTATGCAAGGCTATTTAATTACATCAAAATTTGACTTACTTCTATGCCATGAGTTTCACTAGTAATAACTCGACTGTGTTTCAGTTCTAAATATTTCTATTTCTTTTTCTTTTTTAACACTTGAGTTCTTCAGGATCATGTTTAATTTTTTGATTATGAATCTATGATTTTTTGCTCATTTTTAACTTAAAATATTATGACCAGACAAAGGGGTTTTACTGCACATGTATTTTTAAACTTGGTTGAGACTTTCTACATAATGTGTGCAAATGATAAAATATTTTATCATGGTTCATGTAGAACATGTTTCATACAGTTTGAAGGCATGTATATATACCTGTATGCATATATTAGATCACATTTATAAATATGTTGTTGAAATATTTTCATCCTTAATATTTATTTTGCCAGATTGAGCTATCCTTAAGAAAAGATTATTAAAATATATTTCTATATTAATATTTTTTCTCACTTATTTTTGAAGTTCCTGTAATTTTTTCTAGGATATCTCTAGATAAACAATTACATGTAATTTGTAAATACATAATTATAGGTGTATTTTAATCCTTTCACTAGCAGTAGTTTGTTAGTACTGAAAGCATCTTAATGGGAAATACACAATCCAAGGTGGGTTAGTTCATATTTGAAAGATTCTAATCAAAAGCCAACATCATGAGAATGGAAAATGGTGCAGCCACTTTCAAAGGCAGTTTGGCAGTTTCTTACAAACTTACAACACTAAATATAATCTTACCATGCGATCAGTAATCATGCTCCTTGGTATTTACCTAAAGAAGTTGACAACTTAGGTCCATACAAAAACTTGCACACAGATGTTTATTCCAGCTTTATTTCTAATTGCCCAAACTTGTAAGTAACCGAGATGTCCTTCGGTAGGTAGGGGATAAATCTTGAGTCTTTAGTGGTATTTCTCTTGTTCTCGCTCTCCAGCAACACCCTCTCCCCACCCTCCACCTTTCCACAGCCTTATTGGGTAGTTTTGAGTTTGAATCCATTCAATCACAGGTCCTCTGCCCAGAACCAGATTCTCTGCCCTTTGCCCCAGTTAACGTAAAAAAAAAACAAAAACAAACAAACAAAAAAAAAAACAAAAAACTTGATTTTTAGAAGACAGACTATAAATATTTAAAATTTGTTTTTAAAATTACCTGTCCCATATTCCTTTTCTGCTCTGTTTTGAAATGAATGTGATTCATCTCACCAAGAACCCAGTCAGTATAACAAGATAAACTGCATAAAAATGAGTAAGAAAGTGAATTGTGTTAAACAAAAGGAAAGTGAGTGAAGGGAAGTAGGACGGATTCAGAAGTGTTTGTGTATGGATTTGAATTTAAGCTTTCTAGCATCTAATGCCAAAATGCAGGCAGGATCTGTGATAAGCAATAGAGAATATAAAGAAAAAAATGAATTATTTGCCTTTTAAAAGCACAGTTATTTCTGATTATAAAACTTAAGCAGACGTGTCTTGGTTATTCCTGTAGTGTACACTTGACTACACAGTCAGCAATGTCCATGACTCGTTCTTACAGTAAAGCCTGTGATGATTTACACAGGGCTACTTTAAATAATACCCTTCAATGTTCTCACTGCGTGGAAAACAAACAAAACACCCAGAGAATCATAAAAAGCAATCTGTGGGACATTGGGAAGGAGACAAAGTACGAGGTCCCCAGGCAAATGGTTGTAGGGGTCTGACTCTACACTTCAGTAGATTTCAGGGTACCTGGAACATGTGTTACCACCCTCACTGACAACCCTCCTCGAGAGGAAGAATGAGACTGTTTCTCAAGCAATCCCATTAATACTGTTTCCCTCTGCCAAACTTTATAAAGGTTTTGAATGACACTGAGGTCATTCCTGTGGCAACTCTCATGCATATTTACCAGCCAAATATTAAACTCTATTCTTTGATTCAGCTGAGCTGATGGTAGAATCTAGTCCTTGACAAGGATTGCATTGAGCAGAGTATTAAACCATGGGGTTTATTCCTGCTCTATGCTCCAAACACATTTGGGAGAAATGATCCTTTTTCATCAATAACAATGACTCAACAAGGCCTTGGTTTCTAAACAGAATGGGACATGGGGTTGTGGGGTCATTGGTAAGTCTGCCACTTTGGAGGTGTGGATGAGAATTTTCTTCTACTGGTAGAGGATTGGGTCGTGGGTAGTGCTATATTTCTAGAAGTCCCCACATTATACTATATTCCCATCCCCCCACTCAAGAAATGGTGCTTCCCTTGGAGAACCACTGCTTTAGTGTTTAATGAATTCACTTTTTATGTAAAAATATTAATTTAAAAGGTATCTGCAACAATTATGTTTTAAAAACTCATCCTCTGTTTATTAAGACCATGGGTTAGTCAAAAACATCATTTGGAAAACACTTTCGGGTATGTATGTATTTTAGTTACCTTAGTTTTTCTTTACAATCAGAAACTTGCTAAAAGTGAATATTCTTACAAAAGTGGCTACTTTATATGCATAAAATTTCCCAGGAACTGGGGACTCAGATAATGATAAGGGCACAAAGTCCAAGAATTTCCACCATTGATTCAATCTAATTAATTCTATGCAAAATTTAGGTTTTCTATCTTCAGAAGTGTTGCCTGTTTTTTTCTCTAATTAGTAAATTACCATATGTAAATATTCTATACATTCTTTGGAACAGATTTTTATCAAGTTTTGTATCATTTTAAAATAATCTACTTCAAACCATTTAAGAAGTGTGAATATTTATTAAGTTTATTGGATCTGAGCTGGGTTTTCTTCAAAAGGTATTTTTTAAGCCTTGCCTGATCCACTTAATTAAGCCCCAGACAGAGCTGAAACCTTATAAAACTAAACCATGAAGCCCGTAGACTATATCAGCCATCTCTCTCCATTAGCAGCATACCAAATGGAATAAGACGTTTTGGAATTATTATGATTCAATGCTTTCAGATAATGTATTTTGCCATATTTTTTCCCCAAGTGTGTTTTTGTCCTTAGAATTCATTCAGTGTATTTTTTCGTCCTCACCAGCTCCTGGATGCCATTATCTTTCCATTAGTGAACTCTCGTGCATCTCTACCTTTGGTCTTTATTTTTAAAATATTTTAGTTTTTTTAATGTTTATTTATTTTAGAGTGTGAGCAGGAGAGGGGCAGAGGAAGAGGGAGACACAGAATCCAAAGCAGGCTCTAGGCTCTGAGCTGTCAGCACAGAGCCCAATGAGGGGCTTGAGCCCACGGACCACAAGATCATGACTTGAACTGAAGTCAGACGCCCAACTGACTGAGCCACCCAGGCGCTCCTCTTCCTTTGGTCTTTGATCTGCCATCAATCTTTATACATTCATCTCAGTGGTGTTTTGATTTCCCTCCTTACCATTTCCCTCACACTCAGCATTTGTAAGGACATGCTTTTGAAGGCCTGCTACATGCACAAGCGTCCCTCTCCTGTTGGAAGATGGGATCCATCTTGCTGCTCTTTGCCACCTTGAAAACTCCCAGTTTCATTCTGTTTTTTTTTTTTTTTTTTTTTGTAAATTGGGTCACAGATGTTTTATTGCTGCAAAATGCTCTGAAACTTTTTCATATGTTCAGTGGGAAAAGATGCTTCTCAAAATTCATGCTGAAATAATTAAGCTTTTTAATTTCACTGTCAATTTATCAGAACAAGTGATAAATCTCTCTTTATACTGCCTGCTTCTACACACATGCCTTTTCAGTCCATTTACTTTCTCAGATTGTCTGTGAGTGCCTTTCTAACATCGCTCAGCATGGCACATGGAAACGCTGACACTGTACCAACATCTCAGACAGGCCGGGTCACCCCAGGAAATGTCAGTCCATGCTTTCTGGAAGCTGATGGAGCAGGGCCGTGGCTACTGTGGCCGAGCATGAGACTCCGTGATCGTGAGTCTTTCTGACTCGGCTCCCTCTGTGCTCAGGATTTCCAGAAATGTCGGCTCCTTCCAGAGAATCTGCTGTCCTTGTGGATGTGACTGATTCAAAGAAGTTTTACCATACATGTCTCATGACAGTTACAAACATAAAGTCTTTGGCAGGATCCAGGTCCCAGTCAGGGTCCCTGTCTCTATAAGATCTTGGACAACCTCCTTCCTGTTTGTGACCCTTAGCTTCCTCATCTCAAAAATGAGGAAATAAAGCCTCAAAGTGCTCTTGAGAGGGTTACATATAGGTAGATTCTCTCTGAGTGTCTGACACCTGGTGACTGTTCAATAAATACCGGCTCCTCTCTCTTCCCTGGATTTCGCAGAATGGTTTTCAGTCTGTTGACTTGGAATTTGTTGAACCATTACATGCTGCTAATATATTCAAATAGCTGCGGAGTTGCTTGTAAGGGTCACTACTCCCGTGTTCTCCCATTTGGCTCTTTTCACTTGACTTGCATTTCTATGATAGATGGTAGATTTCTCAAATTTAAGTAGAAGAGGCAGAGCTTAGAAACTCAGATGGTGTTATTTTAGAAAGAAACGTGTACTGGTGGTGATTCGTGCATTAATTGGTCTTTGTTTAAACAAACAAACAAACTCATTTTTCCTGAAATGATTTTGCCTGACCAATCTGTTCTCTGACTCCCTCTCTTCCTTTCTTCTTCATGCTTTTTTCAAACTCTGGTTTCTTCTGTGTGTTAGGCCAGAAGCTGGAAGACTTTTCCCATTATGGGCCAGGAGTAACATTTAAGCATTTTTGGGCAGACGGCCTTTGTTACAACTAGTCAACCCTGCTGTTGTCCCAGGAAGGCAGACAGATGGCACAGAGATGAATGAGCATGGCTGTGGTCCAGCAAGAAGGCCGCTCTCTCCAGGGGTGAGTTTTGCTTTCCAAGGGCCACTGGGCAGTATCTGGACATATCTTCATCCCCTAATGGACAAGGGTGCTGCTGGCATCTGGTGGGTGCAGGCCAAGGGTGCTGCTCAAAGTCCTTCAGTGCACAGAACAGCCCCACTCCCAACAAAGACTTATCGGACCCAACACATCAATAGCACCAATGGTAATAAATAAAATTTTCCTTATAAACACCAGCATTTGAATTATATATCATTTCATACACACAAAAAAATATATCGATCTCTTGATTTTTTTTTCAACTATTAAAAGTAAAATCCACTGTGGGCTAGCAGGCCATACAAATGCTGATAGCAGGCCACTCTGCCAAGTTCTGTGAAAAAAGATGTGGGAAACCACAGTAAGTTGTGAAAAGTAAGTGTCCTTAAGACCCCTGTTCTCAGAGCTTATAAAAGTGGGTCAGGCCCCTTTCATTTCATGTACTTTCCTGTGGAACACTGTCCTTCAGTTAAGTTCCCCAGAAGAATTATGGATTATTTCCTTGGCAAAAACAATTAATTACAGTGGGAGTTTTGTTGGTTAAACCTCCCTTTCCATATATGTTCTACTCTTTAGAGAGACCTGGCGTTTTGTGTTCTCCTTCTGCTAACAGTTGCTCCCTTGTTTCCCTCATGGAAGCTTTCATCAAGCTGTTGCCTGGTTGGGCTGACAACTGACACAAACCCAAAACCTCTGTGCTCTGATGTCTGTCTCCAGCCCACGGAAAATCACTCCACAGGGCAGGTGAGAGTCGCTGCCTTGAGACGTGGCAGGATCTGTCAGGCTCCCCTGTGGGGCGGTGCTGCGCAGTCATCTCCACGCCAATGCATATAGTGGATTCTACTCTACTTAGTGTAAAATCAGAGAACCTGAGACTCCAAATGCACTTCTTAGTCCTTGAGGTCATAACTTCTCGTGCTCACCCTGAGACATCCTAAAATTCCCCAAGAGAATTCGTGTGTACTGGGGCAAAAACACAGCTGCATTTTTGAGAAGGTTGTGGGTGGCCAAATACACAATTCCGGTCTCTAGAGTGCTCAGAAATCTTGCATTTCTCCCATGTGCCTGCCACCCAGCTCTCCCAGCACAGAGGACCTCGAGGGACTGTATTTTCTCTTCCTCTGCCTCCAGGAAACACAGTCAGAGAATTGAATGGGGTCCCTCTGATGACCCTCTCCTGGCTTCAGTCACCTTTGGTATTACTTAGGGCTCCAATCCAATGATTTTTCTGAGCTTTATATATAAAGACTCTATGAAAGGAACTCAGGGAATCACACAAACACACGTATGAAGGCAGACACACTTTTCAAACAATATATATTCAAAATATCATCTGGAAGTCAGCCGTTTGGGATGTGGACTTGTTTCCCCATAGAATAATTCCATACATAGATGGTAGACTCTTGGATTCTCTCCTGGAAGCCCAACTAATCCAGAGCGTGCCTCCAGTCTCCTAGAGAAACTGCCACGCATGGCAATGTTTTCTTTCATAAAGGCACACAATGCTCAGACCCAAGAATTAATTTGTGTTCGCCTTGCTGTGGGAATTGTTTCTCGGACAGGTGCGCCTCTCTTCCTAAAAGTTCACATTATGCCACTTCGCTTTTACAAGTGGCCTGCATCATTGCCTCTTTACATTAACAGAAAGGGATCTGAAGAGATTTTTGCTTTTATGAAAAAAAAAAAAAAGCTGTTACCGCACAAATGTAGTTCTTCCAGAAAAGCTAAGCAGGCATATCGCAAACTTTGGAGGATACTCTGAGCTTTAAGTCATTTGGGCTTCCAAAGTTTTCATAAGAATGGTTTACTTTTGGAGAGCGGGGAACACCTGTATCTATTGCTTCCAGGATGGAAGAAGTCTAAGGATCTGAGAGCAGCCTTTACTTCTTGCCATGGTCTCCTGGTCATGATCCCTCTGTCATATCTGAGCTGAATTCCAGTGGAGACAGACTAGGTTCAAATCCCAGCTGTATGATTTGGGTATGGTCTTTGGTTTCTCTGTAATAGTATATACTTCTTAGGGCTAGTGTAAAGATTAACCGTGTAATTATTTAAAATGTATTTAGTGCACTGGCCCATAATAAATACTTAATAGATACTATTGTAATTTTTAAATAAATGATTAATTGAATCTAGCAATTAGCACCACTAGATTTCCTGCCCTACCTGTATGTTCTTTCATATCCACTCAAGAGCCCAGTAAAAGAAATCTTTTCATTTTTTCTGGAGAAAAATATGAGGTACAGAGAAACTAAGTGACTTGTGCAAGCTCACACAGCCAGCAAGAGATGATGTTTCAATTTAAGTCCACATCCATCTTTCTCCAAGAGTATAAATACTCTTTCTTCTGTATTTCACTGTGTTCCCATGCCTACTTCTTTTCAGTGGGAATCTGAGATGTGGACCACAAAAAAAATTCTGTACTAGAATTTTGCTAGAATACCAGCTGCGATACGAGCTACACCATTGCATTAGCTTTCTGGTGCTGTAGAACACATTACCACCAGCTTAGTTGTCTTCCAAGGCTGCAATCAAGGAGTTGGCCAGGGCTGAGTTCTCCTCTGGACAGCCCACTGGGAAGGGTCCTTCTGCTCACATGGTTGTTGACAGTACTCTGTTCCTTAATGTTATAGGGCTGAGAGCTTCAGTATTTTTTGCTGGCAGTTGGTTAGAAGCTACTTTCAGCATCTGGAAGATGCCTGAGGGTCCTAGAGACCCCTCACGGTTCCTTTCCATGTGGGCTTCCAGAACGTCCTGCTTACATCATCAAGACAGCCAAGAAGCTTTAGCGAGAGTCTAGTAGGGAGACAGTAGTACCATGAACCACATTTCCATTGTAATCGTGCAATTTTAAGTACATTGACTGGGTGGGGGGTAGTGGAGGTAAAATTAGATGCTGACACCTAGCTGATGACACCTATGGTTTTACCCCCCACACTTGTGTCGTAGAAGCAAAGTCAGAGTCTATTGGCTTTATTACCCCCTTCTAACCTATTCAGCCCTTCTTTGTTTCCCATATGGACTCTCTGAGTTAGCTGCCCTGGAAAGCACATTCTCTCTCCATGGATCCAGCTTGGAATCTGGGAAGTGTTCATTCCTGAATTAATTTCCAGGACATAGAATTCTGGTAACCATTTCAGAAAAGTCAGGAAAGCCTATCCTGTCTCTTTGGGGGAAAATCTCAGGCCTCTTGTCTCCAGTGGCTGTGATTGTGCCTTTCTGTGCACGCCCCCTGGTGCCCTCACCTGTCCTCTGGCAGCCCCTCCAACCCCTCACCCCCCGACCCCTGCTGCCGATCTGCTCCTCTTGCACCTGCTCCCTGCCATTGCTCTCGGTCCTGGGAGGACATGCCCCAGTCCCATCACCCTTGCAGATGGGGCTCGTGCCCAGGGAAGCACACTGCACTCTCTCCCGCAACTCTTCAGATTTTACCTGACTTACTAGGTTGCCTGAGCCATCACTGGAAGGTACTTTAATGTTAATGTGGCCTTCTGGAGACACCGTGTCCTATCTGAGACATGGCCCCACTTAGCTGGGCTCCTCAGTAATCTAGCACGGGAAACAATTCTGGGTTTCTGGGTAGGTGAGCCTTACAACATCTTCAATCATCAGACAAGAAGGAGAAGAGTCCTCACACAGGCTCCATATTTCTTTCTCTACAGTATTTGAACAGAAATGTTGCTAACAAAGCCTCTGACTCCCAAGGGCATGGACAGTATTAGCTTCTGCCCGCTGGGAACACGGTAGCAGAATTCCTGGTGACCTTGACGAGGGGTTGCTACTAGCTTGTGAATGAAGCTATGCTTAATTCTGCTTTTCTCTAATGCTTCAGAAAATTCCCTTGAGATCTCCAACAGCTATTTCTACTATGCTTATTTGCTCATTTGCTCATTCCCATGCAACAAAAATAACTGAGTACCCATGATATACAAGGTACTGTGATAGAAAGGTAGTGTGAGGAAACTATTCTTCCTCTAATGAAGAATTATTTTATTTTATTTATAATTTATTATAGTGAATTATATAGAAAAATTTGCAGCTTCGTAATAGAATTGATGTGGTTCTTCAAATAGAAACACTGTAAAACTTTGGTTTGTTAGCATAATTCATTCTGGAAACATGCTTGAAATCCAAAGCACTTGTATATCAAAGCGAATTTCAAGAACCATTGGATGCATTTTGATCATGGGATGTTCGGCATCAGGTACTACTCTTATTGCAAGACATCACTGGTTTATCGAGTTAAAATTTATTAGAAATGTTTGCTCATCTTGTGGAATCCTCGCAGAGCAAGTTACTCGCAATCCAAGGTTTTTCTGTGTCTGGGAATGGTTATGGGAACAGAGGAAAGGGAGCAACCAGTTCTGGCTCCTTGATGGCAGAAAGCTTCAGAGAGGAGATGGCTCTCTGCCATCCTTTTAGATGAAGAGGGCCTCCTGGCTGTGCTAGAACTTTCTTTGAATTTCTCAGAGGACAACAGAGATCATCAGACTATTCCTCGAATGGATAAATGTCACTGGATGTAGAATGGAAAGACCTAGCATCGTGTTGGGTTCTGCCACTTTCTAGCTGTAACTGTGAGCTGGACCTTCTGAGTCTCAGTATCTTCACCTAGAGTAGGGACAAGACAATCAGCCTGCTTCCATTCAACAATGCTGACCCTTACTAATTCAATCAAAATGAGAACCAATTATGAAGTTATTTGAAGGGGGGTGGCTCACAGAACCCATTAGTGGTTGGAAGCTCAGCCTTGGAAGCAAGACAAGTCCCAGAGGAGTTTTCAAGGAGCAGGAAAGAAGCTGGTGGTGATACCCGGGCCTCTGCACTGTTGCTGTGTCAGACCTGACTCCAAGGTCCCCTTCCATTTTTGTGTCAATTCCTAGAAGCTAGTGACTGGCTGTGCTCTGGACTTCGGAACTTTCACCATAGGAGAAAGGTGCTGGACGTATTCTCCTACCAAGAGTGATCGGGATGCTAGTGGAACAGGGGACTCCAGAGCCCCCAGATGACAGAGCTGGAGCCCACAGAGTATAGGGCCAGCCAAATGGGACAGAAAATGTGCAATTATTTTGTGAAATGAGTAATTTTCTACCATGTAGGATTCCTTGTATAACCCATGTGTCTTTGTTTTCACTATTACTACCTGACAGTGGATTTAACTAACCCAAGGTAGAGGAAGGCTGAAGAAGATCTCTGTTGCAATCAGCTCCATTCAATATTTGTACAAACCTTACCTTCAAGGTGCCTGCTAGCATGCTGCCATGCTGGGCTTAGATGCCACGTATACTTCCTGGCTTCACAGTGCAAAGCCAAACTTGCTTATTCATTTTCTACCCAGAGTTTTGAATGACAAGCAGCTGTTGAAAAACAACATTTTGATGAGAGGTATAAATGATGCAGAAACATATGGATAAATTTTTCTTTAAAATAAACACAGGCATTAAATCAAAGGGGACAGTTGATTGACAGAACTTATTCTGTTGGAAAAGACCGAAATGCTTGTGGACTACAATAGAACTCACCTCTCTTCTGTTGGTGTGGCAGAGACTGCTGGCCATCCAGGAGAGCCCCTTCACCCCTCCCTGCATGATACAGACTTGTAGTCTGTGTGTGACAGGCAGCTCTACTGAACTGTCTGGCCTCCCTTGGGGCTGCCATCATGGCAACTAAGTTCTCTCCAATATATGAGCAGAAGTGACATGTGTCATTTTTGCATCTAGCCCTAAGGGGAGTGCCTTTCCCATGCACTCTTCCTCTTTCTTACTGCATACTGAACCCAGATACGGTGGTGACATAGCTTCAACCATGACAACACCCCAAGGAAGGGGTTAGCAAACTTTTTTGGTAAAGGGCCAGAGAGTAAAGACTTAAGATCTTGTGAGTGGTATGATCACTGAGGCTACTACTCAATTCTGCCATTGCCACAACAAAGCAGTCATAGACACTGGCTGTCCAATGGTGGTGTTCCAATAAAACTTTATTGATAAAAATAGATGGTAGATGCGAATACTGGTTTCTGTCTTAGGGAATAGAGAACCAGAGGATGAAGAAGAAAAGCTGTGGAAAGAATTTGATTCTGTAAAGGACCCTGAGAGACAAGACTGCTTTAACTCCTTGTTTTGCTATTATCAGGACAGCTACATACGAAAGAAAAGCTTCTCTACTCTGTAAGCTCTAGGAGGTTTGCAAGAATCTTTGTTACAGAAATCTGTCTTTATCCTAACACACTGAGTATATAGAAAACCAAAAAGTAAAATAAAAATAAAGTAAAATACCCTCTCAGGAGAGCTTTATGATCAACTGGATTAATAAAATATGTGCAGTAGAATCTCTGGGACAGAACCATATATATATATACACACACACACACACACACATATATATATACACACCTGATAGTACCTTCTATAATACCTAGAATGGACTGTGAACCAGAGTGTTTAAATTATGTTTTATATCTCACTTATTATTTACATTATTTTTAAAACTATTGTTAGAATAGCTGATGGTCCAAGCTGCATTTGTCAAAATATGCTTGGAGAAAAATCATATCTTGGACCATGTGTGGGTAGCAGAGAATAATAATTTTGTTGCCCGTGTTATGGAAAATATTTACAAATTATAGCATACCCAGAAGTAGATTACGGTTATGCCAAATGAAGGCTGGTGGAATTGACAATGTTTAATATGGAAAAGAAAATGCACCAGCTCCACCTCATTAGCTAAAAGGAAACAAGGAAGAAAACTTTACTCTGAGTAGCCCTAGCAGGTAGACCAAGGCAGAAACTTCTACAGAGAAATCGATTTTAGCCCTCTGAAACTATGGCTGAGATAAAAGGTAATCCATATTCTCAGATGTGTAAGAATGTTTTATCTTCCTTTGCTTTCATAACAGAATTCAGGGTTTTGTTTTGTTTGTTTGTTTGTGTTTGTTTTTTATTTGAGAGAGAGAGAAAGAGAGAGAGAGAGAGAGACAGAGTGTGTGTGTGTGTGTGTGTGTGTGTGTGTGCGCACATGAGCAGGGGAGAGGGGCAGAGGTAGAGAGAGAGAGAGAATCTTAAGCAGGTTTCATGTCGAGTCCAATGTGGGGCTTGATTCCATGACACTGGGATCATGACCTGAGCTGAAATCAAGAGTCAGACGCCCGGGCTCCTGGGGGGCTCAGTCGGTTGAGCATTCAACTTCAGCTCAGGTCATCATCTCACAGCTCGTGGGTTTGAGCCCCACATCGGACTCTGTGCTGACAGGCTCGGAGCCTGGAGCCTGCTTCAGATTCTGTGTCTCCCTCTCTCTCTGCCCCTCCCCCACTCACTGTCTGTCTTTCTCTGTCTCTCAAAAATAAATAAACATTAAAAGATTTAAAAAAAAAGAGTCAGACACTCAACACACTTAGCCAACCAGGTACCCCCCAAATTCAGTTTTCATTTCAGCTCCGCCTTGCTCCAGTTAACTGAGAAACTTATTCTCTGTTAACTCATTGTTACCCCTTCCACATAATGTATCTAAGATTAAAGCAGGTTTTATCTGTTTCCAAGGGAAGGGGTATATCGGGGTGGGGATGAGGTCCTTTGGCCCATGTGTCATTCCATCACCACTGATCAGTTTTCACGACCCTATTCCCTTCCGCTAAGTGGTCATCTGTCTACTTGGGGCACTGCTCTGTGTCCTCTTTCCTTTTAACGGCCAGCCGTCCCAGGCCTTCCAGCTCATTGCCTCTTCTCAGACTGCTCTCCAGCTAGGAAAAATATTATAGTTCATTGGCTACAAGGACCCTATTTAATAATTCAAAATATCCTATCGTGCTACTGTTGTCCAGAGCTCCACAGTTGGGTGGATTATCTTGAAAGGTAGTGAATCACTCATCACTGGAAATGATCCAAGTTCATCCATGCTTTGTCTGATGGGTTGTTGAGAATTTCAGAGGCTAGTTCAGTGGGAGGTGAGATCAGATCAATGGTTTTTCAACCTGGCCACATATGATTATAACCTCTGGTGTTTGTTAAAACATCCACTGATTTTCTTACTCTATTCTGAGATACATTGAATTAAAATCCTAGGGGCTGAGAGGGATGGTTGGTATTTTCAATAAACTTGACCACTGACTTTTATCCAGCTATCTTATTTTACACACACCGGCATCCCCACTTGATCCCGAGGTATTCAGAAACCGACTGGTGTTCTAACTGATATCGGCAAAGTCTTACCAAATCAGACACATAACACTTTCCTGAAAGCCCTGTGACATACAACCAGGAAAGTCTCCTTTTGTTTATGTTGTTAATAGCAGATGTTGCAAAGCGACATCACACATGCCTGCTTAATATTATCAAAACAATTATTCATGTATTCATCTCGGCTCAGTGTACCGGTTGCAAGCTGGCTTCACAGATCCTGCAGACACGGCCTTCATGAGTGCATAAACAGAAACCTGTGTCACGTGCAATAAATCATCCCCAGCCTGGGTCACATGCCTCCTGACACAGCACGTGTTGACTGAAAGATAAGAGGAGCCTAACTTTTCCCTCTGGGGGGAAGTGGGAAGATGCCCAGTGGGCATCTGGGAGACGGTGATATTGGAAGTCTGAGCCTGTGACTTACATTTCCCAGGAGACGTGAGGTGCAGGTAGTCTTACTTTCTGCGGAAAGGCAACGGTGCACAATGTGAAGGAGTTGTGAAGACCACTGTGAGATGCATCCTTTGGAATTGTTTGCGTTCCATCAAGCAGTGAAGCCAGAATCTACCAAAGCATGACATACTGTTCAAGTCTAATGATATCACTATTCATTTTCTGAAGTTCAACAACAACAAAAAAATAGAAAATGTCACAGAAAAGGCTGTCTGTGTTTGATTTTTTTAAAGCCTCATGAAAAGTAAATTAATTAAGAGACTATTTGGGTTAAGAGTTTGGATCTGCAGTCCCCCAGTGTCCACTTAGTTGAGGGGCCCTAGGTGTATTACTTACACTTTCTGTGCCTCAGTTGTGTCACCTGTAGGATAGGGATGGCAATAGTGCTGGCCTTATAAGGTTATTGGAAGGATTAATGAGTTAAAATATAATACCTTTAGGGCACTTAGTAAACCCTATATTACTACCTTTATGTTCATCAAATATTTATTAAGTGGTATTGTGCTGGGGAAAGAAAGTTAACAATGAAGAAAACACATCCCTGCCTTTCCTTCAAGAAAGGAATTATTCTGTGAGGTAGACTCCAGTGTGTGCTAGTGAAAGATTCAAAATGCTGAGGAATGGTAACCCATGGATTCTGCCAGGGGTGATGGGAGATTCATGTCATGGGATACCTGAACATCTCAAGTGTCCCACATAGCTTCCGTCTTGTGACTTCTCACAACCTTGTGGGAGGTATCCTCTCTTTTCATGAGAGAAGGAGGGAAGGAAGGAAGGAGGAAAGGAAGGAAGGAAGGAAGGAAAGAAGGAATGAAAGGAAGGGGAGTGAGAGAGGTAAGGGGAATTAGAGGGAGAGTTGTAAGGAGGGAGGGAGTGTTGGAAGTAGAGTTGAAGGAAGGGAGGTGGAAGTGGCTTATTATTAAGTGTAAAAAACTAAAATGGAGCATACACATGAAGACAACAGGGTTCGATAAGAAAAGAGCATCCACAAATAAATGTTGGTAATACTTCATCGAATCATTATTCTATACAGTTTTCTCTCCTTTTCTCTTTCTCTGAATAATATATAGCTCTTTCTGAATATACACACTATAGCTAGTTAGATATACATATGTGTGTATATATCCATGTTCGTAACTACCACTACATGCATATCTATCTCTACCTCTTATTTCTGTCTATCTACCTATCAAGAGATGAAACATCGGTAGGAATACTACACATACTATGTGTGGTATTTCTAATCAAACATATTCAATCAAATTGAACTTGAAACTAACAAAAGACAAAATAATTAAAGGAAAATAAAGAAATATAAAAATGTAAATATTTAAAAATAAACAGTTTTTCACAAGAGATATGTTTCTAAGAGGATACCCCAATGTTAAGAACAACAACCTTGTGAAAAGGAAGAGACAATCACAGAGAAAGGAGGAGGGCTTGAAGAGTTGGAGTTTATAGAATTCTGTTTTTTTTTTTCTTTCTAAAAAACAAGTCATGTCAATAAGCCCAAGAAGAAAATTAATGGTTTTGTCAATGTGAAGCCGTGAGGCTGTGGCCCCTGTGGAGAGCCATGTGGATCCCTGTCTGTGGGTCAGGAAGTGGCACAGGGGGTAAAAAGCAAAAGAAAGGGGAAGAGTGTTGTGGGCCAGTGTAGATGAATATGTAAAGGGGGTACACGTGGGGCACTTGGGTGGCTCAATCAGTTAAGTGTCTGACTTTGGCTCAGGTCATGATCTCACAGTTTGTAAGTTCAGGCTCTGCATCATCAAGTTATATGCTGACAGCTCAGAGCCTGAAGCCTGCTTCACATTCTGTGTCTCCCTCTCTCTCTGCCCCTCCCCTGCTTGTGTTCCATCTCTCTCTCTTTCTCTGTCTCAAAATTAACTAAACATAAAAATTTTCTTAATAAAAAAAGAAGGGGGCACACGTGATGAAAAAATGTAAAACCATTACAAATGGTGATCTAGAGGAAGATTTAATAATCTGAAAAAGTTTACAATTGGTTGCAAAATGACTAACATCATTTAGAGAATAAACATAATACCCACACTGATCTCTAACTATGAGGCTTAGGCTCTTCCATTGGTGTTTCATCATCTAAAAAAACACACATTATCTCCTCTAATTTGTGAATATTTAAAAGCATGTCTGTCACAAGGAAGGCTTGTGTGGACTCTGGGTCACCTTTGGTGCCTCCAAAGGGTAACCCCAGAGGGGGCAGGGCAAGTAGACCCTATGTGGTCACTGTGAAAAGTATGCATTTTTCTATAACAAAGACTGGATCTACAAAAAGGCAGAGCAGGTGGCCACTCAGCAAGGGACATTGCATGGACAACATCATGACTTATTATCCAAATAAGGCCAGTTGATATAGTAAAAGAGGTCCGTCTTCACTGGGACTCTGGGCAGGCAGAAGTCCAGAGACTCCTGGGAGACAGCCAGGATGCGTGGTCTTAGGTTTGAAGGACACAGAATGGAAATCTTCATCCTCCCCTGGTGTTCCCACTGCTTGAAATCTCCATCAAGAATGACCCTTCGGGTTTAAAGTTTTGAAGGTTTATTTGAAAAGAAAGTATGAGATAGGCATCTCTGAAAAAGTTCATTGCAATTAAAAATCAGATTAGACAAATTCTGTGGACGTTTTTGAGGAATGAGGCATTGTTTTAGTTATGGTGGGCTAGTCTATCCTAATGAATGCTATTAAACCAGTCATGGCTCAGTACTAGAGAACTTGACTTCTTACTCATTTTATTAGTTTCCTAGGGTTGCCCTAACAAAGTATCACAAACTGGGTGGTTTAAGACAACAGAAATAGGGACACCTGGGTGGCTCAGTTGGTTAAGTTTCTGGCTCTTTGTTTTGGCTCCGGTCATGATCTCACAGTTTGTGAGTTCAAGCCCCCGTTGGGCTCTGTGCTGATGGTGCAGAGCCTCTTGGGAGTCTCTCTCTGTCTCTCTCTCTGCCCCTGCCCTGCTCTCTCTGTCTTTCTCTCAAAAATAAATAAATTAAAAATAAATAAATAAAACAACAGAAATTTATTCTCTAATAATTATGGAGACTGGAAACCCAAAATCAGTGAGTCACCAGCATTATGCTCTCTCTACAGAGTCTACATGTTTTCTCTTAGCTTCTAGTGTTGATGGAAACCTTTGGGGTTCCTTGATTTATAGAGATGTCACTGTGTCTCCGTTTCCTTCATCACATGGCTTTCTTCTCCCCATGTGCCTGTGTCTCTTCCCTTTGGACACCAGTCATATTTGATTACACCCCACCCAAGCACCCCATCTCAACTTGATTACAACCGCAAAGACCCTATTTCCAAATAAGATGACCTTCACAAGTATGGAAGTTCAGGCTTCAGCAAATCTTTTGAGGAGACACAGTCTATCCCACAACAGAGGTTCTGATCCAGAGTGTCAAATGATCCTGAAAGTTCAGGAAAGATGGCACCTGAAGCCCGGTGATGAAGATTTAGAAGTGAAAGAGAAATGAATAGAGAGAGGGGGTATGAACAATGCCTTGAGGAGCTTCAATCTGGTGGGCAGTCACCTGGAAGAGGGTGAGGGTTTTTCTTAAGAAGATTTAAATGCAAATGAAAGCCAAGAGGAAGAATCCAGTTGAGAAGTAAGGTTTAACATAAAAGAAAAGGAAAATCACAGTAGAGACATCAGATTGGGCAGACAGGTATAAAATATAAACCACTTGCATAGGGATTCATTTTAGAAGGAGAAGGGTCAACCTGTCCCATAAAAAGAAGAATAGACTAGGGGTGGATACAAATGGGTTTATATTACAGTTTTTTTAAAAAATGTCAAAAAGTTTCTAATAGCTTGCCTTTTTTCTACCAAGTGGGGGGGTGGTTCACTGGTCTGGGGCTGTGGTTGGTGGGGAGGGGGCACAAGGAGTGGGTGCTGTGGGACAGAGGACTTCTGTGAGGTAGGAGACAGGTGAGAGTGGGGAGTGAGTGGGTGATGGGAGAAATAGGGTCACCATGCAGTGTTTATGACAAATGTGAAGTTGAGACCAGAGCTTAAGACTCATTGGTGGCATAGATGCTCTTCAGTATACATGCTCTTGAGTAGGGCAAACCCAGAAGCTGAAGGCTTAAAAGAAAAATATTCAGAAATAAATTATAAAAAACAAATGAACAAACAGATAATGCCTGGCATTGAGTCCAGAGGCCTGGGCTCTAGGCAGGTGTAAAGTGAGGAAGGTGGATCGTTCACCTGGTGATTCTCACCTAGAACAGCCAGGGTGCTCAGGCTGGTGACAGTAATGTCCCTGTGCTGCTTGACAGGTGACTCCCTGCCTCCACATGATGGGTTTCATCTCCCCTATTAAGCATCAGCTCCGCAAATGTAAGAAACATGACTTTTCATTTGTTTGGCAGCACTAAGAGTTATGCTTTGTGATTATATCTCTATATCTATATGGATATAGATATAGATATCTCCATACATACTGCTAGATGGAATGTGGACTCTATTTACATGTGTAAATATACCCATAGATTATCTGAAAATGCAAAAATGAATTTTATTTTAAATTGATAGAAATGCCTCTTACTTAATTATTTTTGCATTTACCAAAGTTACATAAGTGGATTCCATTCTAGAGATAGGGCAATTTCCTCTGAGAATTTTGCCTTTTAGATTTTTAATGCACAGTACTTCTGATGGCTCATAACCAATTAATAAATCAAAATTAATTGGCTAACTTGTTCTTATTAGTGTCAATACTCTAATTTTTGCCTGGTATCTTGGCAGTCATATTCAATATTCGTATGTCCAAATAGGCAAGAGTTTTCGATTTTGAATATGTATCGTGAAAGTCTTTAAGGTACAGGCATTAAATGCAGAAGTCACATAATAGTTGAAAACATCTCTATGAAAAATAAAGTAATCAAGAGTTTTATTATTTGAAATAAACTTACCGTGAATGTTTTCGTTAAACACACACAGACAAATCCCTTCTTAATATTAACAATAATGTAATTTGTAATTTTCTTCTCATTTAACTTTCAGTATGTAGAGTTTCCTTCCAGTTACCCCATTCAGGGGCAAAGGTGGAGCATTAGTCTCTGCACCCCATCACCCAGCTTGGTGCCTGAGTCCTAATGGACACTCCGCTCCTACAGTTTAAGTTGAATTGTGACAAGGCAGAGCTACGCTTACCTATGCATTCCAAACAAAAAGCTAATTTGCTATGAAAATTAATAACGTCAGGCAAGGAAATGTTCATCGTAGCATACAGAACAGACTGTTCTCAAATACTTGAGAGACTGCTACTATGCTACCAGTACTCATCTGCTAATTGCTAACCATTCATTACAATTCATTAAGGGAGGCCCGAAGGACTCTTCCCCAACACCACTCGCCAACAACCACGAGAGGTGGAGTTGACAAAAGTAACACACGCCCCGTCCCGTGCCACCACCACTGCATACACAGAGACAATGGTGTTCAGCAAAGGTTAATTCATGCAGTTGCCTTCCTTGACCGGTCTTCTCCCTCCACATTTTTTTTCTGAGTCGGTGAGGTATGTCTCTATTTTTGCAATGCTTAAGAACCAAGCTACCCCAGCAAGGATGGCTTCTCTCTTCTGTTTGTTTGTTTTTTTTATGTTGTTGTTGTTGTTGTTGTTTGTTTCTTTCCACAAAGCATCTACAACAATGCTAACACATATTTTATCTGATTTATAATCTCTTTTAGCATTAAAGCATATTTTTATTCCTTTAAATCATGGCCTCTTTTTGGTCTCTAAGGATTCCCCTTGAGACAAAAACCAGTTTTAGAGAGAATCAGTGCAATGAACACAAGTTTGTACGCTGTGCCCCCAGAAAAACAGCTTTTGCAGGCTCTGTGGCAGGAAGAACATTGACAATAACAGAAAAAGAATGGCTGGAATAGCAGTCCCTCCATCTTCACCAAGCAACCTCTCCAAGACCTTTCTCCCTGGATGCCCCACAGAAGGAGTCCAAAGACAGTCTGCCAGGGAGAGCAGGGCCAGCCAGAAAGAGCATGCGTGGGGAACCCCCGAGGCAGTGGTCGTGTCTGTCAGTTGCCTTCTCATTCTCTGGTTCAGTTCTGCCTTCACTCATCCGTTGGGCAAGCTGACGAGGGAATCAAGGATCCCGAGGAATGTGGCATCATCTGCCTCTCAGTTTTTCAAAAACTGCAAAATGAAAAGGAAGTGCCTTCCTCCCAGAATTGTGAGACAATTTATAGGAAACGCCACACTAAGCTTTAAGTCCTATGGAAATGCAAACATTTTAACATTATTGTCAAATGCAGAGCCTCCGTGGGGGACGGTGGTCTCCTTGTCTGCTCACTGCACGGTGGCAGAGAGGGGCCTTGGGCAGAGTCAGGACAAGGGCTGAGGTAGTGAGGATCTGTGCCAGGTGGTATGGACCATAACAGAGAGATGAGTAGTTATTCGGGGACCGGGAAAGAACCTGGGAGATAAGGTGGCCTGAGCTTAGGAATGCGAGGCCCCACACCAGAAGATGTGGTACACCTGCAGTGTGCCCTGGGTAGATGTGGTTCCTGAGCGGCCTCCCAGGAGGTTCCCAGACACAGAGCAGGGAGCTTTCCTCTGTGAGGACATGATGGTGACCCACCATGCATCCCTTGTCCTCACAGACTGATGGAAAAGGTGGATGGTAACATCTGTAATCAGAATGTAAATCAGTTCAGCCCAAGATATGGTCCCAGAGTGTATGTCCTGGAAAGGATAATAGCTCGCTCCTCTGTGTGTCCTCTCTACTGTCCACACTCAGGTCCAAAACTCCTTTCCTCTGCACAGATGTGCAGTGTGGTATGGGAAAAACGGGGCTGTGCCCCATGTGAACAACAGGAACCTCCCATGGGTCTCATTTCAAGGTGCTGACACTGAGGCCCAGAGTTTTGGGGACTTGTCCAACGTCATTCAGCAGAGGGCAAATCCAGATGGGCTCCTGCTTTCATGGCACTTTCTCCCACATTCCCCTGGATGCACCAGAATCTTTGTGTACAGCAGGTTGGAAAGAACAGGAGAAAGATTTTGTGACGATTTTCCTAGATGACCTTGATTTGGCGATAGCATTTTCTCATCAATCATACCTAATGATCCAAAGGAAGATCCAGTAACTAAAAAGCACAGAGCCTAAGCACGTTTTGTTCTTTGCTTTGTTTTGTTTGTTTGTTTGTTTGTTTAGCTTGTGCAATGGAATTTATGTTCCTACTTATTCAAGGGGAAGCATTCACCCTGACACCTGTTGGCTGGAAGGTGTATAAAAGACTCCAGCATTCACTCCACCTAAGTGCAGCCCTGAAGACGGGTGAGCTTCCTGACAGAGGACCGGCCTTAGAGTTTGGGAGCCAGCTTCAGGTCTGAGGGAGAGATGGTGGAGCCACCTCTGCAGGTCAGATGCAGTCCCGACCTTCTAAAATTCCTCTGTTTTGTTCTCTCTGCCTCCTGACTCCATCTTTTAATTTCCCGTTCATTGAATTCCTAGAATGCTTCCTCTCTGTGCTTTAGTTGGCATTTAATAAATATTATTTCGTATTTATTTTATCTTTTACTCCATGCTTGGCTTTCCTCTAAAAAGAAGACAGATTCTGAGACTTACTCATCTCTGGATTCTTTACAAAATCACCCCCTTGCCTGAGACGTAGAAGGAGTTTAGCAGAAAGCAATCCTGTCGCTCCTTCTCAGAGGCCACGCTTGTGGATCTGTCTGCTGTTTTCCATTGACTTGAGGACCTTGTGCAAACTTTCTCTTGTGGCCATAAATCCCCCAGAACCTTGCTTCTGTTGACCTCCGCCCACGGCCTTGCCTCTTTGGCCTTATCTAACAGTCCAGCCGCAGGAGGGGACTTGTGGTCACAGGACTTGTCCTTGTCCCCTGTGGTCTGTGGGGTAAATTGCAGACTGGTCAGTGCTGCAAAAATCCAGGGCAAAACCTCTTTGAATTACTGGGCTTTATATTGTACCCAGATAAATGCAATATGGAGCTTGTTGCTTCCACTCCATGAATCCAGCCTTTTATGTGTTTGTAGGTTAAATGAGAACATTTAGCTAATGCTACCCAGTTTCACCAAGTGTGAATTAGTTCTTGACCAGAGAATCTTCTGTTAGTGGATGCCCAATGCTCAAGACCCCAAAGCCTAAACCACCTTATTAGTGGCAGAGTATCAGGAGGCAGAGGAGATCTCCTCTCCTCTCTGGGACAGACTGCCCAGTGGAGACACTTAGATGACTGTCAACAAGACAGAAGCCACTTTGTGCAGATTCAGACCTGGAGGAGATCTGTGTTGTCATCAAGAACTGTTTGAAATGGGTTCAGAACCATATAGGGATAAGGATATGTCCTAACTAATTTTAAAATTTTAATATTTATTTATTCATTCATTGATTCTCCCTACAGTTAGGTCTCTGAGCCTTAGGTTCCTCATCTTTGACATGTGGGGACTAACCCAATTCCCACAATCATTATTAAGAAGAAATTGGATCAAGAATTAAGAATATATGAGACAAGGTCAAAAGGGCCACAGCTTATGGTGGATGCTCCATTATGTGTCTATATTGTATGCATAAACTCAGTATCAGTTTGTGGGGGTTCTCCACACACTTCAAAGTTTTCAGTGTCACATTTTCTGAGGCATAATCATGTGGCACAAAGTCACTCTTACAAAAATACAATTCAAGTATGTTTTAGTATAGCCACAAAGTTGTGCACTGATCACCACCAATTTTGGGATGTTTCTATCACCAATGAAAGAAACCCCATGCACATTGGCAGTCACTCTTTGTTTTCCACCGCCTCCATGCCTGCAGCCCCAGGGAACCCCTGATCTACTTTCTGTCATGATGGATTTTCTGTTCAGTATATTTCGTAGGAATGGAATCACACGCTCTCTGGCCTCTTGTGTCTGGCTTGTTTCACTTAATACAATGTTTTCAAGGTTCATACATACTGTATGTGTTCAGTACTTCCTCCCTTTTTAAGGCTGAGTAATAGTCCCTTGTATGGATGGACCACATGTGCTTATCCATATTTCAGTTAATGGATATTTGGGTTTGTTTCTACTTATACACTCTTCTGAATAATTCTTGAACTTATGTGTAGAATCTTTCTTGTGGAGACATATGTTTTCACATCTTTTAAGGTTGTACCTAGCAGTTAAATTATTGGGTCATATGATATCTCTGTGTTCAACTGTCAAACTGTTTTTACAAAGTGGCTGCACCATTTTACATTCCCACCAGCAACATATAATGGTTCCAATTTCTCAGTATTCTCCCTAACACTTGTCATTGTTTGCTTTTTTAACTAAGTGGGTGTTGAATGGTATCCACTGTGGTTTAGATTTGCATTTTTCTCATAACTAATGATGTTGATTCTCTTTTTGTGTGTTTATCAGCTATCTGTACATCATCTCTGGAGAAATGTCTATTCATATTCTGTGCTTGTTTTCAAACTGGGTTGTCTTTTTATTATTGAGTTCCAAGTGTTCTTTATATATTTTAAATATAACTCTCTTATCAGATATATGACTTGCAAATATTTTGTCCCTTTCTATGGGTTGTTTTGCTATTTCTTCATAGTGTCCTTTGAAGCTCAAAAGTTTATAATTTTGATGAATTCCAGTTAATCTGTTTTCTTTTCTTCCTTGGGTTTTTGGTTTCATATCTGAGAAACCATCATCTAACCCAAGATCAGGAATACCTATGTCTTTATTTTCATCTAAGAGTGTTGTAATTTAGCTCTTATCTTTATGTCTTTGATCCATTTTGAGTTAATTCTTGTATGGTGTGAGATGTGGATCCAACTTCATTCTTTTGCTTGTGGATATCCCCTTGTCCAAGCACACAGGCTGTACTGACCTTGTAGGTTTCCCCTCACCTCTGACTCTACTCTCTGCCACCATCTCCATCCCATGTCCACCATAAGTAGTGCCAGTTCCTGGCACTCAGGAAGGCTCAGGAAATGTTCCTTAGAATAGATCAGTGACCAAACAGTGTTAAAAGTTTGCTTTTGCACATGTTGAAACTTTGTTTTCAAGCGTCACTGTGATGAAAATCTCTGTGTAAAGAGCACGAGTTGTACAAAATGTTATGAGAATGTTTAAGAATTCTGAGTTAACATAATACAAATCAAGGTACAAGGTCAGGCCTAGTGTGTAATTTAAACAGTCCTCTGAGTTCCTCCTTTATTTGTTGACTGATTAAGTTGTAGATAAGTACTTCACAAAATTTCTTCCTAGGTCTACTCTCTCTGCCTTGACATTAAGGTATTTCATAATTACACCAGAGACCCTTGGAAACCATGTCAAAGGTGGAAAATTTTGAGTAGCCGACAGTTTCTTCATTGAGATAACACGACCATTAAACTTTGATTAAAATATGGCTTGGATTTTGATGAAAGCCAAACAGATGAGCCAAAAAAAATATAACTGAAACCCTTTTTGTCATTAAAAAATGAAAGAGGTGAAATTAATTTAATAATGTATTTTATTAACCAAATCTATCCCAAATTTTATCACTTCAGAATGAAGCCAATATAAAAATCATTAGTGATCTCACATATTCCCTTCTAATTAAGTCTCCAAATCTAGTTTGTATTTTATATGTACAGCTCTTCTCCATTCAAGTTAGCCACATTTCTGGTGCTCGATAGCCCCATGCGTCTAATGGCTGCCATTTTGGACGAAATAGACCAGCAGCTCCGTCATATGGAATGACTGCAGGAAACCAATTGAACTACAGGAATTGAACTATCACCATGCCATTAGATACTGAGAATCAAGCACATGAATACTTTCACCCAGTGCAGGATCACTCTTCTTTGGGTTCGTGTCGCAAGAGCTCTTTACTGGCCTCAAGAAGAAGTCCTTGTGGTAAGGCAATGACTCAATTCTGTGAGAGTCCAAGTTAGAGGCAACTTTTAGGAAATGCTACTAAAGTGCAAAGCGGTGCTAAAACAAGTTTCCTTTACATATTTGCAGAATTTCCAGATAACCACTCTGTTCTCTTCTGAAGAGATTTTTAGAGCTTCTGGCAGTTTTTATTTTTTTCTTCCAGCTCTTGTTGGGATTTTTTTTTATAGACCCTAAGTTGTTCATAATAAGCCACCCACTTTCAAATAGGTTCTCTCTGGTGCATCTGTTCCTCGCTGGTAGCAGTGAGCAAATGCGCGTTTAGAAACACTGCGAGAAACGTTGAACACTAGCATTTGGTGGAGGCAGATGCCACGAGACCGGCGCGAATGTCAGTAGTTGCAATTGATGGGGGATTCTGGGGAAACATTCATTTGGCCTCTGCTTAAAATTCTGGGAAGGGTGGCATAAAATCCATGTGATTTCCCTTCAAGTTTCAGCTTTGGAAATATATCCCCAAAGCTGTGTGAATCTCTGATGAAGGCCAAGGCCATATTGGCTGTGGTTTTTTTTTTAAATCTCCCCACCCTCTCCTCTCTTTTCTCCATGCTGTATAGCGTTCATGTATCTCGGATTCCATTGTGTAGAATGCTGCTTCGTCTCTGAGGTTACTTCCCCTTCACTGGACTCTAGAGCTGTGTACAGAGTTAAGAACACAGGGAGGGAAACAGCCATGTCTTTGCTCACCCTATCACTTGGAGAGAGGTATGACTTAAACTGTGGGTCTACTAAAGCCAAATGTCTTTGTCCCTGTTATATGCAGTTAGCCGTGTAAACTCCTGAGCATGACATATGATTAGGGTTGCCAGATCAAATACAGGGCACCAAGTCAAATTTGGATTTCAGACCAAAAAAAAGGAATACAATTAAAAAAATTTCTTTTTAATATAAATACATACTAAATATTATACGAGGTACCTTATACTTAAAAATGTTAATGACTGTTTATTTGAAACTCAAATTTAACTGGGCATCCTATGTTTTTATTTGTTAAATCTGGCAACTCTAGGTAAGAGGCCAGCCTACTTGCCAGCACAGGAACCTAGCTCTAGACTCTAATTCTTTCCACACCTTCTGCATGGACCATAAGGTTGCCTTTTATGCACAGTGTTCTTTGCAACTCTGGCGTCTTTGTATATGCATTCAGCCAACAAAGGTGTTTTACATGTCTACTAAGGATACTGGTTATAGTGACATGAATAAGTCATAGTTGTTACTATTAAGAGGCTTATACTAGAGTAAGGAGAGTCAGATATATAAGTCAGGGGAACACAGTGACCTATGAGCTACAAATAGTTCCCTGCACGGACTATAATGGTGGGTAAAGAGGGAGAAGTTCGTTCCATTTGGGGATATTTGGAAAGATGCTAGGGAGGAGGTGACCCTTGAGTGAAATCTCAAGGGATTGAGGAACTATTCACTAGAGAACTCAGATGGGGGGACTGTACCTGCAGAAGGAGTATCCTCAGCATCGGCCACGGCATGGAACATCCTGAGTGTCTGACAAATTGTGCGCAGTCCACTGGGACTGTAGCATGCAGACCAGATATAAGTGGAGTAGAAGGTAGGGGCCAAACCAGTGAGAGTCTTTTAAGCCATTGTAAGAAATTTAGATTTTTGTTTGTTTGTTTGTTCATTTTTTAATCATAAATCTTTACTGAGTTTCAACCCCAAGATCCCTTAAGCTCTTCTATCACTCAGACTCCTCAATTGTCAGAAAACAACACACACTTACCTCTTAGGAGTCTTCCCAACAGACCCAGACTGGGTAGTCAGCCTTCCTGTGGATGACCACACGCTAGCCTCATTTCCCACTCCGACCCACCACACTGGCGTGAAATGATCATCCCATCACCTGTACCACCTGGGGCTGAATTCTCCTCAAAGGCAGGAGAGACCCTTTCCATTTCTCTCTTCCCAGAGCCCAGCGGCACGTCCAGCAAATGGAAGACCATGGAATGAAGAAATCAAAGCACTTTTTTTGTTTTTCTATAATTCCATAATTTAACAGACATTTATTGACTAAAGCAATGAGCTAGCATATGCATTTGCTAAGGCCGCCATAACAGAATACTCCAGACTGGGTGCCTAAACAATAGAAATTTATTCTCTCACAGTTCTTGAGGCAATATCTGAGATCAACTATCAGCAGGGCTGGTTTCTCCTGAGGCCTCTCTTCTTGGCTGGCAGATGGTTGGTTGCCTTCTTGCTGTGTCCTCATGGGGTCCATACTCTTTGTCTGCCTGTGTCCCAATCTCCTCTTATAAGGGCACCAGTCGTATTGAATTAGGTCTACACATTTGACTTCATTTTACCATCATTATCTCTTCAAAGGCTGATCTCCAAATACAGTCACATTCTGAGGTAACTGGGGTTAGGACTTCAACATATGAATTTGTCGGGAGAGTGTGGACACAATTCAATCCGTAACAGCTGGATAATGTAGAGAAGAAAAACAGTGTTCATAATCTAAGTTAGCTACAAAGTTCACCTTTAACCTCAGTTATCTTTTAAAAAAGTTTTTTAAGTTTATTTATTTATTTGAGAGAGACAGAGACAGTATGAGTGGGGGACGGGCAGAGAGAAAGGGAGAGAGAGAGAATTCCAAGCAGGCTCTGTGCTTGAGCCACCCAGGTGCCCCCACAGTTAGCCTGTAGAATGGTATCTGGCACCCAATAAATATTTATTGAGGGAACGCATGATTGTTAAGCACTGTACTTCCTCATTTTTAATCAAGGTAACAGCACTGACTCCATAAGATTCACTGAACAATTAGAGGAGAATAAACATATCAGGGCTTTGTGGGCTTCTGTATGTTATAAAATACAAACACTTGTTGGTATTTTTCTTTGGTTATTTGTCTCTTATACTTATTTTCTCCATTGGTCTCTAGGAGTACCCAAGTGGCTGGTCTAATCTTGGTTAGTTGGCTCAAGGGTGGAATTGGCACCACAGAGCAGACAGGGAAGATGTTTTCTTTTAGTTCTTCAGTTTCAAATACGAGGTCTTGAGGGGAACAGAAAGGACTCATGGCAGAGAAATTTAGGCAAGAATGTGCCTCGTATGTGGGCTCTCCACCCCACTACCTTACCTCACTGCAGAGCCTGAAGCTGGGGTCATGAAGGAGAATTAAATGGGGGAGGAAAAAGACCATGCAATGATTTTCTGAAGGTAAAAAAACTCCGTCTTCTGCTTTCTGGACAGAAGTGGCCAGCCCTGGACTAGCATGGATGTTGGGGGGGGGTGGTGGGCAGGGGTGCCTCTGATTCTCCAGACTGCATGTGAAGAGGCGAGAAGACCCTGAACAGGGCGGGCCATATGGGATAGTGGTCAGAAACACATGGCTCCCCTAATGACTGCAGAGCAAGATGCCCCACCAGCTACATGGGCAGTCAGCAGAGACAAGCTGGACTTGAGTGGATCTGCAGATGGGGTTGAGAGGTCCACTGCCTAGACACTGTGCAAATCATGAACTGAGATAGCCTGGCAGCAATGAAGAGGGAAATTCTGGATCAGATGAGATTGTGTCTGTCCCCACTGCCTCCAGCAATCTGAGTTAAAATATTTAGTTCCAGAAGAACTAAATGGATACTCCATGCATACTGGGTCTGTGGAAAGAGATTCAGATACCCTGCCATATTTCAACATTACGGTAACGTCCCAATGGACTAATACAATTCATAAGACACACCTCAATTATGCCCTCAAACACCCAACTCTAATAGTTTCTATTGTTTTTATTGGATCTCCTTTAATTTTTATATCGTCATCATATGTGTGTGTCCGGTATTTTAATGCAGTCCCCTGAGTGGCCAGGGCCCCCTTCTAGTGGGAACTTTTGATTGTTTCCAGTTATGTGTAGGGGGCACTGTGGACAAGAGCTTGGGGGAAGGAAAGGTCCAGAAGAAGAGTTGGAAGGTTTCGGACTATCTTGGACAAAGGGATCAGTGGTAGTGGTCAGAGAAAGAAGGACAAGATGGAGGCATCTTAGAAAACCTCAAATGCTGAGTGAAAAAATGGGAGTTGGCATTGTTCCCCTAACTTCTGTGACAGTTGGGTGCCCCAGGGGGGCTGCATCACTGAGTATCCCTCTCTGTGGACAAGGTGGCTCTCCATGCCCAGGATGCATGACTGCTGCAAGCTGTTAGGCTCAGCTCCACCTGCCAATGGCTGCCACCTGCAGGAATCTTTCCATAGAATGTGTGGAACCTCCTTCCACTGCAGGGCAAGATGTCCTCTGTGTGGCCGGGTGACCGGAGCCAGGCAGCACTTTCAGGTCTGACTCTGTCATTGACGAGTTGCCAGGTGCCTCCCTGTGGGTTTTTAGCAGGTGACACTAGGAACAGGGGAGAAAAAGTGCCTCTGGGAATGACCCTCAAAGATGCTAAGCAGACAGGTCCAACATCATTGGTCATTTGTGGTCATTTGCAGAAAGGCCTTTGTTTACTCTTGTCCACAGTTCCAGGTCTCCTCATGGCATGACCTGTGCCCAGGGCAGACTGGCCTGCACAGGTGGGAAACAAGTGTCCCCAGGTCATACCATTAGGGAGTGGATGGGGCCTCAGAAAGAGTGACAAACAATAATTATGGGCTCAGACTGGAACTCAGCTCCTTCCTAGATCCTCTCGCTCCCATCAGAGGACATTACGGAGGTGAGGGGCTCACAGATGCATCCAGTGGCCACACTCCACCCCTGTCCCAGATGCAAATGCCCAGAACTAGGGCTCCTGCTGTGCTGGCACCCCTGTTCACCTGGACAGCCTGGGGCCTCACTGTGACGGCCACCTCCTGACAGCCACCTCCTGTTTTAGGTGCCTTGGCAGGGGAACATCCCAGGATGCCAGGTCGGTCTCCAGAGTTCAGCCCTGGACTCAGCCTCCTCTCTGCTCGGTGAAGGGCAAAGCATCATTTCAGGTACTCCAACCTCCTCCTCATTGCTGGGGTGTCTGCCTTTCTCTTCTCAGATAGTGCAGTCAGGCATTTCCATCAACCCCTCCAGGGCTTTGAGCTTGCGCTCTCCTCAAATCCTTCCTGGTCCCCCAGGGCTCCCCTAGAAAATGCCTCCACTTTTGGCCATATTTCTAGAGTTCAATGCTGGGTCTTGCCTAGTTCAATTTTTTAGTTAAAAAAAAAAAAACATTTTCACTGAGATACAATTGGCAAACCAGTTAATTCACCCTTTTAAAGTATATAGTTCAGGGGGACCTGGCTGGCTCGGTGGGTAGAGCATGCAACTCTTGATCTCAGGTTCGTGACTTCAAGCCTGATGTTGGGCATAAAGTTTAGTTTAAACAAATAGATAAATACATAAATAAAATAAAGTGTACAATTCATTGTGTTTTAGCATATTCACAGGATTGTGCAACCATCATCAATATCTAATTCCAGGGCACTTTTGTTGCCCAGAAAGAAAACTCCATTCCCATGACCTCACCACCTCCCCAGGCTCTGGAGGGCTGTTCTGGACTCCTCCAGGGCTTTTTTTTTTTTTTTTTTTGCATAAATAGAATTGTTATATGTGGTTCCCTGTGTCTGGCTTCTGTCACTTACATCACGTATTTAAGGCTCATCCACATAGTGGCACATATCAGTACTCCATTCCTTTTTATTACTGAATAGAATCCCATTGTGTGGACATACCACCACTAGTTTATCCATTCATCAGTTGACAGGCATTCATGTTCAAGTTTTGGGTGGACACATGGTTTCATTTCACTTGTTTATATGTCCAGGAATGGAATTACCCTATCATATGGTTACTCTTCATTTAATATTTAAGGATTTCAGTTTTTTAATATATAAGTGAAAATAAATGTACTACATGGGATTCCACACCTGTGGATGGAATCAGTTGGAGATTGACATTTCCTTCCAGACATTTCCTTAAAGAGACTTGAGATTTGTGGACTGCAGCAGAGGACAGATATTTGAAAGATGTGTTTCTTTGTCTCCCATCTGCCTGAAGCCTGGACTTAGTGGCAGAGTTGAGACAATAATTTGGCCTCCCCACAAAGGATGGGTGATTTTGGCTATATCATGTAATTTCCTGGAAGCCATTTTACTCGTCTGTAAAAAAAAGCAGTCGTGACATCCCTCAAAACATATTTTGTCATCTTGCTATGAAGTAATGACATTTATGTGTGTGATGAATTTCTTTTGATATATTTAATATTTGCCAAGATACAACCTGCGTCATTGCAGAACGGACTTGGGAAGGTTTACTTGACCATGTGCTGCACACGTCAAGGTGACATGGCCCAGGGACAAGGGGACATGGCTTTGATCCTTATTTCCATATCCCTCCCCTGGCACTGTCCCCACTGGCAGTCACAGCCTCCAGTACCCTGTCTCATGTGTGTTGCCCTTGCCTAGAAGAGGTAGTGATCACACTCTCTGTTTGAATGTATTTGACCCCAGTCACTCTAGCCCATGAGAGGCAAGCACCTTAGCCTGTGTAATAAGATTCTTCACCACACTAAAGGTTCCGTGGACAGAAGGGACAGTAAATTTATAGTGGCTTTTTCTGTCATGTAAGTGCTGTGATTAATAGTCACCACCTGGCTTTTGTGAAAACTTCACTCATCTCTAGCCCCGTTCCAGCTCAACTTCAGGAAAACTAAATTTAGTCCATTCTAGTCACTTTCCAGTACTTCTCTTTTGAAGTAGAGATTGTATTTCCCACTTTTAAGGTGGGGAAACTGATGTCATTTGCACCAAATACTGCAATCAAATTTCTAAGAAGTCCTTACCCCCACAGGTCGGGTGGGTCCCTGGATGCCTCGTGTCTAGCACAGAACTGTGTTGAGCTTGTTGAAGCCTGGGGCGAATGGAGCAGCTGCTGTTATGGATCTTAACTTTATATGAAAATTCCATATTTTTATCATGATTTTTTGCATTCGTTTTGATTTTTTAAATGTTACATTAAAATGTTATTAATCATAATTAACATTTTCTGACATCCCTTTATATTTTGCACTAGGAAAATCAGACACTTGGTCAATCTGGTCCACACCCTGCCCTAGCGTGCAATACACATTCAGAGAATGTTTGTTTAATTAGAGAATTAAATGAAGACTCAAAGAGAGAACGACGTCTATTTTCTTTTATTATCAGGGCAATCTAGGGAGACACTACTCTTCAGAGAAGTTGTAAAAGCTGGTGCTCAGCATCCAGAGATGGTTATGCAAGAGACCCCACCTGGGATGCACAGTCTTGCATGGATGGACCAAGAAGGTAGGGCCAGGGCAACTGAATGATCGGGGGCAGCTTGGCAGCTAGGAGGCTTAACAATCCTCAGCCCCATTCCCCTGGCATAGTAAAATGAACAGAACACCATATCTGTAAGCAAATGGTGTGGATTCCATCTCTTGCTGTGGTTGGGATCACTCTGCTTCAAGGCAGTGGAGTAACGAGGTGTGGACTTGGCAACCAGAAATCCTGGGGTACAGATCTGACTCAGCCACTTACTGGCTCAAGTATTGGACAAGTTGTAGCCTGAATCTTTATTCTTCATGCGAACAGTGTGCACAATAACAATGATCAACCTCAGAAGAACGCACTGAGCATTCGTTACCTGGCATTGGGAAGGGGTCTAGGACAGCACATGTTAAGTAGAAAAGCTTCAACAGAGGGCGCTGTGGAGCACCGTTAAGTTCATTGGTCACATTAAGAACTTATTTGCACGGCGACTGACTCCTGACTCCCTCAACTAAGGATGGACCTGTCTCAGCTGTGACAGACCAGAGTGTGTGTGAATGAAGACTTTTGTAATGTGTGCGCCTTTGTGTTCACATCCCCCTGAGATACTGCTAAGCTTTGCAATGCAGACGCCAACCACTGCCATTTATTCCTGCTGGAACCAGAGCGGGGGCAGAATCCAATCTCCTTGCAAGTTCTTTAGATTCCTTGGAGGAAAGTATTCCTGGAGAATATTAATACAAACTGTTATTATAGAAATCCGCCAAAGTCGCCTTTTTTTATTTTGCATCTCATTGGAGATTGTAAAATGAAGCCTTCTAGGAAATAATGGAGTCGATTGGCTTTGATTCTTTCTAACAATGATTTGCAAAATTGGGATTTCAATGTCTTTTTGGATCTATACATGTGTATCCCTGACAGAACATACCAGAGGGAGTTAGGCTAGGTAAATACGCTTCCATTTATTCCAGGGTCAACAGTGTCTTTTAGTTGGCAATCGTTCAAGAGGAAGGGATGAGCCGAGCTGACTTCAGACCCAGTTTCCCACGTAGGAGCTCTGACAGTGGGGATGGGATGTCTGCACCTTTGGAGGAGGGCGTGTGCAAAGGAGAAAGTTCTTCCAAATGTATGCATTTCCACGGTAGAGGTCATGCTCTTTCCTTCTCGTCCACCGTGTGTGCAGCACGCCGCCTCTCCACACTCCGTCTGGCTGTGTTCTCCTCCATCGTTCCTTGGCCTGGAGATCCTCTCGGCTCTGTCAACGCATCCTTCTCCATGTTTGTTCTGTGTGTGTTTGTCTTTCTGGGATGAAGTTTGTTTTTCAAGCTCTGACAGACTGGCAAGGCAAACAAGGTTGCCATTTTTGTTTTGTTTTGTTTTTATGAGCACTGCAATTTTTAGCCCTTTGCAAACAATCCTGAGACTTGGGAGGTTATAATTTGGGACGCCATGTGTAGAGGCACACATTCAGATCTTATTGTGGCTGAGGGAACAATCTGAAGGAAGCGGGTGGAAGACAGATTAATGTGGGTGATTTATCAGTTGTGAAGGGGCCAAGCTCCTGACAGCACTAAAAGATGAAATAACCAAAGTGGAAATGAATTTCATAGAACATTTTGAAAAATTAATTTTGAAGAGAATGTTTATGTCTGAACATACATACGTATATAGAGTGCATAGATAAATATCGCATCTCATACATGCACTTACCTCCTGCTTCTGTATGTCAGGCTCCTGGCAGTCTCATTGTTTGGGGACCCGCAGAAGGAAAGACAAAGGGTCTCTGAATGGAACAGCCAGCTTTGTCAAGGTTGTAAAATGGGAGACCCTGTTATTGCCCTTTAACATGTACCAGAGCCAGAGGGTCAGATAGCTTCCACCACTTCAGATGAGGGAGCTAAGAAGTAACACAACCAAGGGCAAGCCTCTAGTCTGTTTCCCAATCCAGGTTGAATCTAGAAGCCCCAGCCTGGGAGCAGTCCCGAAACGTGCAGTCTCTCTCATCAGACTCACACATGCAGCTCCCATCATTGGCTTCTGAATTTTAGCGGCTGGGCCCATCTACAGGAACGTTAGTACAAAGGTGATCTTATGGCTGGACACAGACTGTCATTTTCTTCAAGGATGCGTGCAGAATCAAAGGGCCATTGAGAAAGAAAATTAACAATGTGTGTTAAGGGTTTTTTTTTATATATACATAACAGTACTGTCAGTTTACTATATGTTTTTTCCTTCTAGACAGAATCTTACATGACAGCTCTTTAGGGAATATGAGACATATATATTTACAGTGATTCTGATTCAAGTCTCTTTGTAAGTCTCACCTTTGCTGTTTTGGTCACTGATTAAGCCACGTTTTAAAGGTGCACATCGCCGAATTCTCAAAGTGACTCATCTGGGTTGGAATCTGATCATGGAGGAGTCTTCACCTTTAGGAAAAACCAGAGAGGAGAATAGCTATGAATGTATATCATGGATTTAAGAGCTACAGGAGAAGATGACTTTTTGCATTGCCAGCAAAGTACTAATCTTTGAAACACAGAACAGGTAACAAATCCAAACCAAACCTACCGTCTGGTTGTGTATCATGGTTTTCTGAATCCCTGAATAACATAACTACAAATTCCAGCTTGAATACTGAGTTCTGGGCTACCTAAGGACCTAGATCTCATCAGAAATCCAATTACTCCAAATAGTATGGGACAGTCTCCAAGCCATTACAGGAAGATCAAGTTATAGTTCTCATTATTTGTTATAAGAGGATATAGCATTTCTGGTAGGGGTTGGTGTTATAAAACCAAACCAACACATTAAGAAGGCAAGAGTGAATAACGACTATAAGCTATTAGAAGGCAGAGGCTATGTGTCCATCCTGTACCCTGTACCCTGGGCTTCACTCCTGAGAGTCTCTTTACATGAAGTCTTTGAATAAGTACCTAATTAGCCAGCAGAGATAGTTCTGCAGAAGGATTTCTGTCTTCCCATTACCTTATTCAATTTAAACTTTTTTTTTTTGGTGTCAATGAACAAAGAAAATTAAGCTACATTAGTCAATTTATCAAGACCACTGTTCAATCACTTGGCGGTGAATATTGTAAATGGTGATATGAAGAACAGTAAGAACAGCAGCGAGAATACATGTTGAGCCCCTTCTATATTCTAGGCTGGGTAGGTAAACCTACCTGATACAGATAACTGATATCCGATTAAATGTACTTATTTTTCAATATGAATGTCACATCCACGATAAAAAAGCAAAATTTGGACCATAGAATATATTTTGGAATGTGATCATGGGAGGAAAGCAGAGCATAATATGGAGGTGTTAAATGGCAGATCTGTGATAAATATAAATATCAAATGTGTTATTTTGATGTATATGAGCGATAATTGGATTTTAAATTACCCATCCATAAAGAACAGTATCTATGGTGCAAGAAGTTTAGTTATGAAAATAATTATAAGAAAAAGTTCTGTTGGCCTTACATATAATTTTAAAATCCTGCACGCATTTATTGGGAACATTCAAAGTTTTCATTCCCTACCCCCAGACTTCTCAATAAAGTTATTGCAACAAATTTGTGAAGCATGAAATTAAATCCATCTTAACCTCTATCTGATTGTGAGGAATGAGGATTAGACCAGAATTTCTAACCAGTGAAGAGTTCTATAAATTCTTTTTACTTTGTTCAGCAGTAGCACGACATGCCTATATGGGCTTCTAGAAATATCTCTACAACGCTGTCACAAGAAGACAAGGTCATATATACAATCATCTGATTCATTCACCTCTTATTTCTTTATTCACTAAACAATTGTTGACCACTGTTATGTACCATGAACTCTGTTTAGCATGTTCAATGATCTGTTTAATCCTCATAATAATTGGAGGAGTGAGGGGGATGCTGATGCTAGCGTTATGTCCACTGAAGTTTCAAGGAAGTCATACAGCTTTCACATGCTAAATCAGAGATCATCTCCTATGAGCAAAGCTCACTGCAGGCTCTCTGAAGCAGGAAATTCTGCCACCGGAGGGGCTGGTCAGGTCAGGACCTGAGTTGGCTTTAAGAAATTTGACTTTTATGCCAAGTGAAATAAGTCAGTTAGCCAAAGACAGATACCACATGTCTTCCCTCATATGTGGAGTTTGAGAAACCTAACAGAAGACCATGGGGGAAGGGAAGGGGGAAAATAGTTTCAAACAGAGAGGGAGGCAAACCACAAGAGACTCTTAAATACAGAGAATAAACTGAGGGTTGATGGGAGGGGTGGGGGGAGGAGAAAATGGATGATGGGCATTAAGGAGGGCACTTGTTGGGATGAGCACTGGGTGTTGTATATAAGTGATGAATCACAGGAATCTACTCCCGAAGCCAAGAGCACACTTTACACACAGTATGTTAGCTAACTTGACAATAAGTTATATTTAAAAAAAAAAAGGAATTTGACTTATGTTTTGGGTGAGTGTCTGCTTGGTTATGCCTTGGAATAACAAATGACCGTAGGTGATATTGAATGTTATAATTAAGCATATTAATATAGAAACTGGATATTTATGGAGCACCTGGGTGGCTGAGTCGGTTAAATGTCCGACTTCAGCTCAGGTCATGATCTCACAGTTCATGGGTTTGAGCCCTGCGTCAGCCTCTGTGCTGACAGCTCAGAGCCTGGAGTCTGCTTTGGATTCTCTGTCTCCCACTCTCTCTGCTCCTCCCCAACTCATGCTCGGTTTCTCTCTGTCTCAATAATAAATAAACATTAAAACATTAAAAAAAAGAAACTGGATATTTGGAATTAAATTATTTGTAACAAAATACTAGATATACATCTTAGCTTTGATTATAGATAGAGGAATTCTGAACAATGAGAGGTTTGAGAGGCAGTCGTTGAGATTTCCCTTTCTGGTCAATTATTCATTTAGTTCCTCTTAAGCTTCATTAAGGCTCATGACATACATGATTAGTAGCTTACACCTGATTTTGTGTAAACAAACCCTCTGAATTTATATGAATCCAAAGGATGTCTTAAATACCAACAGTATTTTTATTTATATGTCTTGTTCAATGCAGTTGGTTGGGCCTTTATTATGGGTAATGTTTACTTCTGGAAAGATTAAAGGAAATACAGTAAAATAGCTTCCAACACCTTTATAGGAACTCAACTATACTTTTGAACAATGGATGATAAGAATTTTATACAGGTTTTTATCAAGTGTGTATGTATAGATTACAAATTGGAAATAGAGAAAAAAAAAATAACCCAACAGCAATGCCAACATGAGTTTATCCAATTTTGCACTCATGACATCTAAGATGAGGAAAATAAAAATAGAAAGCTTTTAAATGCCACTATCTAAAAATACCCCAGAACATGAGATTAATGTCTGTGACTAGCCTAAATGGTAGAAGAGAATATCTCTCTGAGACACAAAAGAAAAATATTGGTGCATTCCTAGATTTTGTGGCAATGTGGCACCGACTGGGAATTGATTATGAGGAGGAAAGTGACATAGGGTGTGAAATCCCGTTATGTTAATATTTCCAGTTATATTGTGCATTATATTTTTACAGATTCTACACATCATCCTGATGCTGGCAACAAATCTCTAACTTGTAGTTCTAATACAATTGGTGAAAGTGAAAAATAAAATTAAATTGAAGTGTTGAAAGAGATAATCAGTTTGGTAATATCATATGAAAATGCAGGTGAGAAATATAAATCCAAAGGAAGAGATTGTCTTATTCTTATGGAAAATATGCTGTGGTCAAGAAATACCATGGAGATAAAAATGTACATCTGTGGCAATAAGTGTTATGTATAATGAGATGAAGCCAGTGATCTGGGTGGCCTATTGTTACTGTTTATAGTGACAAGATAATTATTGCAAAGTCAAACTACAATGTCACTTATTATATAACATAATGGTATAGCACAAATCCATCTTGGGCTTTCCTTCAAGGAAAGTTAATGAGTTTTTCAAAACACCAGGACAATATTCTTATTAGAGGTTCCCATTCAAATGTGGTCCAGTGGTATGGAATAAAAAGAAAATCATCTGTTGAAAAAGTAAGAATTGATATGAAAACAGAGTACTAGTCCTTACTTTATCACTAAGAAGCCACGCACCATGGATTGACTTAGGATTATCAAATATTCCAAAAGTTGGAACGTGTACAAATGTCTTATAGTAAATTATAAAGCAAAACATAGGTACTTTTAATAATTAATATTTTATAGCAAGTAGTTTAGCTAAAA
This sequence comes from Cryptoprocta ferox, assembly GCA_028646485.1. Lineage (NCBI taxonomy): Eukaryota > Metazoa > Chordata > Mammalia > Carnivora > Eupleridae > Cryptoprocta > Cryptoprocta ferox. The sequence continues at coordinate 127,980,845 of CM053576.1, read as the reverse complement.
CATCACTTTTGGTCTATATATATTCATATTTCTTGTTTGTAATGTTCATATAATTATGAACATTATAAAATGTTCATAACAGTGAGACATTGAAATGCCATTAAGCAATGTACTATTATTGTCTATATACTTTGAACAAAAATAATGTGAAGAGTCTTTATATTTATAATTATTCCTGACACTTATCAAGTTTTCAGAGGAAAGGCAGGCAAGAATCGTCTAGAATTATTCCAACTCACAGGTTAAAGAAGAAATCATAAATTATAAAAAAAATAAGAACTTCCTGCCTCATGATGAAAATAGAACATAACAAACCTAAAGACTGACCATTCCTTTTTAGAGAAAAAGTTAAAACCATAAATGATTGTATTTTTTAATGAAGTATGAAAGAAAATAAGATAGTAGAAAAAGACTTAACAAAGAAATGACCAGAAATGCAAGAGGAAATAAGATATATAGGTTTCATCCGTAATGTTATAATTTGTTGATAATAGTAAAAAAAAGTTGATAAATCTGTATAAAATTTAATACTGAAAAAAAGAGAAAGTATAACAAAATATTAGGAATATGAATGAGGACATTACTAAATAGGTAAGAGAGATTAAAAATATAAGAGAACATTATGATCAACTTTATACCAATATGTTTAAACAAAACTTAGACAAAAAAGAAGACATTCTAGAAAAAATAATTTTCCAAATCAAACTCGATAAGAAATAGAGAAAATGAACAGTTTTATGAACATTAAAATAAATGAATGAATAGATAAAAAATATTTTCACAAGGGAAACATCAGTCCTAGTTAGTTTTTAAAAGCAATCTTTAATACCCTAGGAATGTTAGAATATTTTCTAATGTTATTAGAATGAGTAATTCTAATCATAGATACATTTTTATAGAGAATAGAAGGTAAGGGAACATTTCTTTTTTTTTTTTTTAAATGTTTCTTATTTATTTTTGAGAGAGAGAAAGACAGCGTGAGCAGGGGAGGGTCAGAGAGAGAGGGAGACACAGAATCTGAAGACAGGCTCTAGGCTCTGAGCTGTCAGCACAGAGCCCAACTTGGGGCTTGAACCCATAAACCGTGAGATCATGACCTGAGCTGAAGCCGGACGCTCAACCGACTGAGCCACCCAGGCGCCCCAAGGGAACATTTCTTAACACATTTTGTTAGGACAGTGCAATTTTGACACCCAAATCAGACCAAGTCAGTATAAGGAAAAACTATTACAAGTTAAATTTATTCTTGAATATATATGGAAAAAAATCTGAAGAGACTATTAGCAAATCAAACCTAGTAAACTACAGAAAATACTAAATAAATAAATTTGGTTTATCCCTAGAATGCATGGTTTAGTTCAACTCTTAAAAATCTACTAATGCAATTTACAATATTAATATATTTAAGGAAAAAAAATATAAGCATGTGTAGAAAATTTTCTTAACATTTGCCATGCACTTCTGATAAAAATGATTAGCCAATTTGGAAGAGAAAAGAACTTCCTTAATATGTTTGAGAATTTTACTAAATAGGGAAAGGTTAAATAATTCCCTCAGGTCACCAAAAAAGACAAATATCCCCACCATCGTATTTCTATTCAATATTATATTGAACATTCTAGCCAGAGAAACAAATAAGAAAAAAAAATATGTATGGATTGGAAAGTAAGTCTAAAATAAATTTGTCATTATTTGCTGATGATATGATTTTCTATAAGGATCACACAAAACCATTTAGATATGTCATTTGCATTATTGTGAGAGCTTAGTAATACTGATGGATCTAAAATTATATAAGGATAAATTACACTTTCATACTACAGTAATAAAGCATGGGAAAGGGGGAATATAAAATATGTAACAATAAGTGGAATAGATAAATAAGTAAATAAATAAACAAATAATTAATTAAATAAATAAGTCATAAAATAAATTGCTGAAGTATTGTAAAATACAGAATAAAAGTTAAATCTATGGAGAGATAGCTCATTCTAATGTCTAGAAACATTACATTGTAAAGATGGAATTTGTGCACAAATATACAAATAGATGACACACAAGCAGAACAGAAAACAAAAAAGAGACACATCATTGGAAAAAATTCAATAAATGACATCAGCAAAATTATTTAACTGTATGGAAAAATAAAAGGAGATGCCTACCTCACACCATACACAGAAATGAAACCGATATGACTTAAGGTTTTTGTGAAAGCCAAATTTAAAAAACATATAGATATTAAGACTACATAGCATAATACTTGGTGACCTTTGGGATAGGAAACATTAAATAAAAACATACTTCCCCAAAATAAGTAATTAAGATAGGAAATATATATTTGACTGTATTAAAGTAGAAAGACAAAAAAAAAAGCCACCAAATGTCTGTTCCTAGAACGAAACTGCAGATAAAATAAAATGCAAGTCACAAACCAGAAGAGGATATTTACAATACAGTTAACAAAATATACAAAGGGCTATTTAAAATCATTAATTAACAAAAAATGGGCAAAACAGATTAAAAGAGATTTTACAGAAGAGGAAAGGGAATTGGCTGGTAACCAATGAAAAGAATTTCCAAACTCATTACCCAGGCAAATGCAGAATAAAACCACCCTGAAAACCCTATCATGTCCATGTGTTTGGCATATCGAATCCCCAGCAATGTTGAGGTCACCGTGCAACACATCCCAGCATTAAAAGACTGATTCAGGGGTATCTAGAATAGTACGGGTTGAGGCAAGAAACTGGAAGCAACCCAAATGTCCGCTGAGGGAGATAGACAACATTTAGCAAAGGGGAAGAAAAAAGGCATATGGCTGCAAATCACCATATAGAGCAGGGAAGATAAATGAATTACGGCACACACAGGTATCAACATGGAGAGAAACGTGGAGCAAAGGAAAAAAGAAAACACGTTGTGAAGAACAAATACCAAATGATTCCCTTTTATAAGTTTCAAAAAATATATATGTTGTTTAGACAGTTAAACTTACATGGCAAAATGTGTCGAATAGAAAGGGACTGTAAATTCACAGTTGTGAAGAATGGCCAGCTCCACACTGGAAGGATGGGGGTGGGACTGGGCAGGGTGCACGAGCTTCAGATGTACTGACGTTGTTCTCATTTCACTCTGCAGAGTACTGGAACAGGGTTCACTCTGACAGTGTTCTCTCATCCATCTGTCTATCTATTCAGCCATCCATCCATCCACTTATAATCTGTCTGCTATTTTATATACAGGAACACATCTTTTGTAATAAATAAAATAAGGAAAAAAAGGAAAAGGAAGGAATTGGAGAGAGAGGGAGGGAGGGCAAAAGGAAGAAAAGAAACTCCCAGCCCTTCTGAATCTGGCACAAGCTTGTGTGGCCTTGGCCAGGGAAGACGGACTGAATTTACACATTGTCTAGATCATGGGATCCCTCGAGTGGGGGAACCGAGAGAAGGAGCCCTTGGACTCTGTTCTGCAGAGTTTGGAGGTGACCCTGAGGTTAAACTGCATGGTCCCACTTAAAAGAAGTATCTATAATAGTCAAACTCATAGAAACAAAGGATAGAATGGTAGTTCCAGGGGTGGGGGGAATAAGGGGAGATGTTAATCATCATACATAAGATTTCAGTTATGCAAGATGAGTATGTTTTAGAGATCTGGTGTGCAGCGTTGTGCAGTATTATAATTAATAATACTGTATTATAGACTTAAAATCTGTTAAGAGGGTGGACCTCATGTTAGGTGTTCTTATCACAATTAACAATAAAAACACAAAAGAGATTAAGGACAGAGCAAGACACTGAAGAAGGAGCCAGTAAAGTGACAGAACAGAGTCTACACAAATTACCATCTCCAGTCCAACTTAAGAGAACATGGAGTGGATTTTGAAGAAGGTGGATCCAGAGGACGGTTCTGGGCTCTACCGCCTCCTGGAGCTGCTGGATGAAGTCCCCGGCTGGTGGAGCCCCGCCTGAGTCAGTAGAACCTCAAATCGCAACTGTCAAAGGCCAGTGCCTCTGGGCGGTGCAAAAGGCAGTAAATGGGATGTGTCATAGGGTTCTTCTTGCCTGCAGACTCTGCTGAAGAGGGGGCAGCAGATTGTGAGATGGCTGGAAGGGCTCTATTCTTAGGGAACTCTAACCCTTTCCCCTGTCCCAACTGGTGTCTCCTCTATCAGGAAGCCCTGTAATCCATCCCCCACATTGGTGCCTGATTGCACCTCCTGATTCACAAATCTGGATGTGTTCTTCTGGGGCTTCAATCTCTGAGTAGAATCCTGAACACGGTGGACAAGGTTGGGATGTGGTCTTCCTGATCTGCATGTCTCATCTCCCCACCCCCCACATGTCCTTTATTATCCAGAGAAAGAGAATTAGTGGGCTTTCCAACACGCCATCCTCGCCCACACATCCAGCCCACTGCACTTGCTGCACTGCACTGTGGCTCCTGATCAAAGCTCATTGCCCCTTCAGGCCTCAGCCAAGCATCACTTCCCCAGGGCAGCCTTCCCTGCTTCCCTCCACTGACTGGGCTTCCTTGCTCTCTGTTCCCATTGTGCTTTCGGCAAAGTTCCAGCTCCATAGTGATGACATGGCACTGTCTCTGTCGCAAGTAGGGTAGGGACCTGGTGCCTTACCAAGCGTAGACAACAAATTAATGCATAAGTCTTACCAAGGAGTCACCCTGAAATATGAGAAACAGTCTCTGTTTCCCTGCCTCTCTTCTCTCATCCTCTAAGGAGTCCAACTCTGGGCAGTGGGGAGAATGTGGGGATTCCTGGTAAAGCTGGACGGTCAGAAGTCCTAATCATGACTGGAACCATTTAGGAGCCCAGCATTAGTTACCGAAGTCTTGGACTTCTTACTGGCAGTGCGGTCAAGGACACAGGGTTGCATAAATACAAGAACCCTCCCCATGAGCCTCCCCTTGAGGCCCCTATGATTCTCAGACTCACCTTTGAGAGTCACTAGCCTATAAGAACTTCTGAACTCTTTGCTATAAACCCAGTGGTTACAATAAGCTACCGCAGGCTGGGTTTATTATGATGGCGTAAATAGCCCAGTTGATTAATGAACGATGTGTGTAAGGGAAGCCAAGCAGCCAATTACAGGTGAAAACAATGCGTGTCTTATGGGTTCCAAGGAGAAATAGATCAATATGGTTTTGTATAGATAAGGGTCTCAAACTCAAAGAAGGGCGTGATTAATGTGTTTCGCTGTGTTCCACATGAGAGCAGCTCCTGGCCAAACTCAGAGAGAAGCTAATTAGATGAGGCAGGAGGAAGTGGAATGTTAGTCTGCAAACAGTAAGAAGACTAATACGAAATGAACGGAGGCTCCGGACGTCAGGATGAAAGTCATGTAAACATGTCAGCAGCAATCACGAAATGCCTTGGCACCTAGGGAGTTCTTTTCCCTTGAAATGATCTAGGTTATAATGAGATTTTCACCTTCTGGACAGTTTCTGAGATAAATCTATCTTTTTGTTAGTTCTGCAAAACACCGTGGTGATGACTCATTCATTCATTCATTAGACATCTTTAGATAGCACTCTGGTCTGGATGTTACCTGAGTACTGAGCGTATGAAGGTGAGTAAACCATCACCTGCCTTGACAAGCTGATGGTCCATTGGAAGCCCCAAGCAGTAGGGAGTCAGTGTTCACACGTTGCGATGAATGCTTCTGGAGAGGACATAGTAAATGGCAGCGTGCTGGAATCATAACCCTGGAGCCACAGAGAGTCCATGTGATGAGGCAAAATCACAAAGGAGCAAGCCCTGGACAGGAAGCCAGGGCCCATTCCAGCTCTTCCCCAACTAGCTAATCGACTCCAGCAAACCATTCCTCACTCGGGCAAGCCACAGGTAGACTGGTATTGACCAGAGCAATGGAAGGTGCATTCTGGCTCTATGATGTTAGGTCTAGGCCAAAGATGGTGACAGTTTCTTGTGCCTTTGAGCTGGGAGGAACCCAACAGTGTTTCCCTGTCCACCCTCCCAGGGAAATGCAGAGCTCATGAAGCCAGCTGGTGAAGTTCCAGGGTCATCCAGACTTTCTCCGTCTGCTCCAGGGCCCACACCACCCCCGGGTACCACAGACTGTGAGGTCTTGAGCACTCATTGCTTTTATACATTTCCCCTCTGGCTGAAACGTTCTTTCCATCACTGTACCTTCTTCTGGAAAGGTCTCTATTCCCCCTTTAAAGCTTACTTTGCCTAGAAAATGGCATTGTAATTCAATTTCACGCAGCTTTCTGTACAAACTCAACTGATTTTTGAAGGCAGGGGCTTTGTCTTTTTCATCCCTGGATTATAATCATATGGTACAATGCCTGGCACCTGTGTGTGTGTGTGTGTGTGTGTTTGTTAGATTTAAGAATACATGAAATGACCCTTCTATGCAGTGTGAATAAATCCACATTTATCATCAACCCCAGGGATGATCATTCTCATGGATACTGATCCAGACTAACAAAGCCCTCAAGAGACAGGTGTCTGCAGCCAGAATGATTAATTAATTTGCAAGAACTGCATCTGTTAGGAAGAGCTGACACATTTATAGGGGCCTGACTCTCACAGTCTCCGCCTGCGGGGGAACCCCATGGGAAGCCAAGTCAGACTCAGGGGCCTGCTTGGTGAGAGAAGAGTGAGATCCAAGCAGGAGGAGGCGGCTGGAGGAATAAAATGTCTCTGGGCTCTGGCTCGCCCAGCCGGGTCCTTCTACCTCACCACGAGGCTGTCCGCAGAGCAGAGCTGCAAAGCCCTTGGCCACCAGTGTTGTGAAGATGCTTTGTCACAGTTAGGTGACCTGAGAGCCCTCTGGGGTGGATCAGCCTGATATGGGACCGGTTTCTAGGAGGATGGATTTTCCTGAGCTTTAGTTTCACTCCTCCCTTCCCTCCCCTGCCCCGCCCCTGGAGGTTGTCCTTGATGCCTTCAGAGTGACTGCCTCATCCTGAGATCACACCTCCCTGCAGGGGCCAGGGGCCCTCACATGGCATAGACCCCAATAGTAACCCAGGTACCATTCTGTCATTTCTGTCCCCAGTTTGTCCTGAATGCTGGTGGAGAAAATTCTGTTCTCTAAACGAGAATCGCTTGGAGACTCAACACTGACCTAAAGTCTATACTTCTGTGCATTGCTCTAAGCATTTAATTTGTAGAGTGGAAATACATTTTCTTATTTTAGCTTTCTGGAGAAAACACCCTAGTATTGCCCCAGATCCAGCGGTACTTGGTCAGAGTGAGCTGGCCTGAGTGGGGACACAGTGGGTGGGGACCACGGGGCCTGGCCAAGCCTGGGGCACCCACCATTCGTGCCTCCAGCCAACAGCCTTCACTGCTGATCCCTGAACAACAACCACCAGCAGGGTAAAGCTGGTCTCTGTGTGCAGCCATCACTCTGCCACTTGTCAGCCAAGCGCCCCTGAACAAATCATCAGCACTTTCCAGTGTAGCTTCTCAGCCTGTAACAGGGGGAAATCTGGGAAAGAATCTTTGGCTTTTGGTAAGTATTAAATTAGGGGATTCACGTCAAGTGTTTACCAGAGTGCAGCAGGTGTGGTAACACATCCAGTTGTTATCACTGCATCATCATTGTTTACTGTTATTTCTCTGGCCCGACACCGGACCACCAACTCTTGTTTCTTTTTTTAATTTTTTTAAATGTTTATTTATTTTTGAGAGAGAGAGAGCATGAGCAAGGGAGGGGCAGAGAGAGAGGAAGACACAGATTCCGAAGCAGGCTCCAGGCTCTGAGCTGTCAGCACAGAGCCCGACACGGGGCTTGAACTCATGAACTACAAGATCATGACCTGAGCCGAAGTCGAACGCCTAACCGACTGAGCCACCCAGGCGCCCGGCCCACCAACTCTTTAAAGACTAGCATTGCACTCTACCGCCTTGATGTACGCACCCCCTCAGATTCTCTGTACCTCACCTGCCTGCTGAGCCCCACCACCCACCAGATCTTGGACTCAGATGAATGGTCATACCACCGGGCATGGGGTCCAAATTTCTCAGTGGGATCAAAGGCTTGGGTGACCCAGCCCACAGTACAGAGGCGTTAACCTCCCACATAGAGGATTTTGACTAGTGGGGCACATGAGCCTGGGGGAACCAATAGATATGGCTTTCTCCTTTCCTTTATGTTGAACTTGTGCTGTGTGCTATGTTCTGGGTGTCCTCTCCAGAGATGTCCCCTGGGCCTTCCAGGCTCCCTAGGGCTCTTCGCAAAGCGGTAGCTGGCTCAGTGATGCCCACCCTGCATATACTCTCTGCCCTCCCTCAACCCTTTCCTTTCGTGCTCTGAGGTTGTGCTTAGCTGCTGTCTGTTTTCTAGAGGGTCCAGCCTAAGCAGGTCTCGTTTCCCTTTGTGTCCCCAGTGTCTGCTGAGAACAATACTCCATCCTTAGTGCCCAGTAAATATGCATTGACTTAAATAATGAAACAGTAAATGTCCAGATGCCTGAAGAGTGAATGAGGAGTCTTGTGATTATAACTGGGTTTCCACTGGGTAACCCTCTGCATTTCTGTAGACCCTCAGTGTCTCTGCTTCTAACATACTGAAGGAAAGAAAGGAAGAAAAGAGAGGAAGGGAGGGAGGGACGGAGGACGTGTAATAATCTGTAAAAGAAGTTGCCTCTCAATTCCAGTCTGTTCCAAGTGCCTTGTTTGCTGAGCTCCATTTTGGACCAAAACACAGCTAGTCGAGCAAAACCAGAATCACTTGTGAGAAAGGGGAAGGTCTCTGATACAATGGATGGTGGATTATTTTTAATCTGGACAAATGTCAAAAGCATTAGCAGCTCAGTGCCAAAGCCCCCAATCTCCTGCAAACCTTTAATTAGTTGTCAGTCTGGAAACCCTTCCTGGGAAGCTGTGTCTTCACGGGGACACGTCATGCTCGGTGGCTGGCGGTTCTCTGGAGTAGAAGCCACCGCACCGGGAGGCAGCCAGTGGGGGCCAGAGACGTTGCCTGCCTTCCCTTCCGTGCGATCCTGGTGTGACCCTTCCCTCCGACACCCCAGTGCCCTTTGCATAAGGTGAAGACCTGTGTTCTAACCTTCGTCAGACTATTGCTGACAAGGGAACAGTGACTCCCCACAGACTGGCCTGGAGAACGCGCTCATCATTGCTGCAGAATTCAGCCCGATGGGATCCCAGTTTATCTGACATAATTTGGGGGTCAGCCCTCTGTGCCTGCATTCCTGCTCCCCTGCCTGGAAAGCTGAAGCCCACCAGCCACAGAGGCCCCGTGGCGAGCAGGGACACCAGGCTCAGAGATGGCACTCCCATCACCCCGAAGTAAACACAGGGGACCTGCCCGCACGTGCGACTAGCTCATGGTAGGTCCATCGAGGGTCACCTGTGGCCAGCGTTTCTGGAAGTTCTCTAACAGATTGGAGCAGGGGTCAGGGACATGGGCGCTCTGCTCTGAGACCACTGGTTATTCCCAGAGGCTCCTGGAGACTTTGTGAAAACACGCAGGAAGATTTGTCACTTATGATGCCTTTCTTGAAAGCTCATTACATTATTTTTTTTTTCAGTGGGGAGAACGAGCCATTGCCAAGGGGGTGGTTTTGGTTTGTTCTCATCAGGGAGGTTGAGACGGTCTTAGTCGGCCTCCGCCGTGTCCTTGAGTGGTCTGCCCCGGCCGGCCAAGAATGCTCTTCTTCACAAGTGCTTTTGACTCTTGCAAATTCCGCTCCTTATCTCCTGATCGAAAAGAATCCCTCCTGAATTGTATCCAGGGACTCTGTCCACCGGAAATGTCTTTCAAAGAGATTTGTGCAAAGGCACTGATACTGTTGTTGGAGACAGGCCTGACTTTCAGTCAAAGACTGCCTTCCTTCCAGCATCCCACTCTCCACTCAGCCACCGTTTGCCCACGGCTAAGACTACACTACCTGCACCTTGTTGAGAATCACAGGACTCAGGCCCTCCCCTTAGAAGCTGCTAGACTAATCTTGTACTTTTTGTGATTCCCAGAGCTGATCTGATGACTTACAGCTCCAGCTTCACTTCCAAAGGCTTGCGACTTCACATGCAGGGGGCTTGCCTGCATCTCACTGTCTTTGTTTGACAGCCCAACAAATAAGTACGGGGAGCGGAATGTGCCCCAGGACCTTTGGGGATGATAAGGAGGCAGAGACTTGAGCCGTATCTTCATGGTGCTCACAGCCTGGTGACATGTCTCTATGTGATGGGCCATGCCTGGGAGAAATGAAAATATTCTTTTTTTTCTTAACTGTTTTTAATGTTCATTTTTTTTTTGAAAGAGAGAGAGCGCGTGCGCAAACAGGGGAGGGGCAGAGAGAGAGGGAGACACAGAATCCGAAGCAGGTTCCGGGCTCTGAGCTGTGCTGACAGCTCGGAGCCTGACGCGGGACTCGAACTCACGTACCGTGAGATTATGACGCAGGGCTCGAACTCATGAACTGAGAACTCATGAACTGCGAAGTCAAACGCTTAACCAAGTGAGCCCCCCAGGCACCCCAGGGAGATGAAAATATTCTACAGGAACTCATCTGATGTAAGCAATAATTTCCTTGAGGAACTGGACTCTCTGGCCTGTCACATAAGAATACTCCATTTTTAAATCAAGGTATAATCACTTAAAGTCTAAAATAATTTTATATTACAGAGGAATATTCTGAGCACCCCAGCAGAGGACATCTCACTCAGGGGAGGGCGTTCCAATCAAGTCAAAGACTTCTGTTTCATCTGTGTGTTGACTCGGCCATCAAAAGAGCTTTGGACTTGGGACCTCACATTCAGGTTGGGAGACAGAGGCACAGACAGGACAAGTGACCGCACCAGGCCACCTATCCACCCACAGAAAAACAAGAATTTATATGTAAATCTTCTGACATCGGGTTAATACCTTTACTCTGGATCCAGTAGACATATTACTATAACATTTTTTAGGGTAAAATAGATTTAGAAAATTTGTTTCATATTATTGGATTGTTTAAACTAATTACATAAAAGCTTCAAGAAAAAAACACACAGTGGGGTGCCTGGGTGGCTCAGTCGGTTAAGCGTCCGACTTTGGTTCAGGTCATGATCTTGAGGTTCGTGGGTTTGAGCCCTGCGTCAGGCTCTGTGCTGACAGCTCAGAGCCTGGAGCCTGCTTCGGGTTCTGTGTCTCCCTCTCTCTCTGACCCTCCCCTGCTCATGCTGTGTGTGTCTCTCTCTATCTCTCAAAAATAAATAAAACATTAAAAAAATTTTTTTAAAAAGGAAGAAAAAACACACTGGAGGAAAGTGTGTTTGCGACAGGTTTACCAAGTGGAGCTGGGCATCCTGTGTGCCTGCCTTTGCGGGGACAAGATGGGCGGGCTTTCCTGCCATCAGGGTCACTCGAGAAGATGTGACATCTGTGGGCTGGAAGATGGCAGTGGTGTTGAGGATTGTCATTCATTTCAGATAGAACCACAATTACCCGCGGAGGCCAGGAGGCAAGAGAAAGCACGCAGTCCTCAAGAAGAGTAAGTAGAGGTCAGATCAAGAGTCTCCAGATGGGACATAAAGTGTCTGGACCTCTGTGTAGCTGAGGAAGAGGCTTTTCTAACACAGCGGATACTGCAGTGACTGGTGCCTTCTCAGACATTTCTCTGATTTGCATAATGTCCTGACTTTCTTTATAGACTTGAAATATTTGTATATCTGTGCTTTACTGTGTATCCAAAGCACTTAGTACAATAGATTTATTTTGTGTCTCCTTCATGAGTTCCTGACTCCTGGGAAGTAATGGCTGTTTCTTCATCTGGGCTATTGAATTTACCCTCCTAGTGCCATAGATGCATGCCTGACACGATTATTCTGGACTCAGGGCGGGATGAGCCCTAAAAGGCAGTTGAATCATCCCTCCAACTCATCAAGAGCGACTCCCCCAGCCTCCCTACCACATCCCTCTCATTTTCCCCTCTTCCCACTACCTTCCACATTTTTGGGTAGCTGGCTATTCAGATCCTGCAATTCAGTGATAAACCAATCACCACTGGAAGCAATTCATTTTATTGTTGATTTTCTGCAGTGAGAGAACAGGCCGGGGAAGCCAGCGCCTTCTGAAGCCATCGCCTTCTGAAGCCATCATGCAAGCGACCCAAGACTGTCACTCAAGAATCATTTCAGGAAAAGGAGGCAGGTTGCTGTTCTGGAAGGAGGTTGGAGTGACCCTGGGTGGACGCCAGGGAAGGAAAGTGGACAAGAAGTCTATCTCTCGTTCTCTTTTTTCCTCCTCTGTAACCATGGCAGTTGCCATGGAAACACACCCTTGTGATAGTTCCTTTTGACTCACAGCTGTTGAAATCGCTAACATAGAAATGAAGGGTGGATTTTTTTTTTAAAGTATATATGTGTATACGTGCGCACGTGTGTGCGTTTAACAAAAAAGAATCTCTCCTGTTATAACCATTCTCCTGCTTCGGTAGACCCTCTTGTTAGTGAGGAGCAGGAAGCAGAAAAAGAAAGAAATGGGAGAAAAAGAGTCATTTACTGGCCACCTGCTTGAAGCCGGGGACTATCAGATGCTTAAAAATCAGTTTCTAAGTTAATCGCCCAATTTTTTAAAAAGTTTTGATTTATTTATTTATTTTGAAAGACAGTGTGTGAGTAGAGAAGGGCAGAGAAAGAGGGAGAGAGAAAGATAGAGAGATAGAGAGAGAGAGAGAGAGGGAGATTCCCAAGCAGGCTCCACACTGCCAGCCCAGAGCCCGATGCGGGGCTTGATCCCATGACCTGTGAGATCATGACCTGAGCCAAAATCAAGAGTCAGGCTCCCCAATCCCTCAATTTGATGTACAACCATGCTCTCCATTTCACAGATGACGAGACGGAGCTTCCAAGAAATGAAGTGGACAGTCTAGAATCTCGCAGTTAGTAGCCGGCTGACCTAAAACTCACACTTTGTCTGCCACTGACTGGAACATTCATATATCCAACATTGCTGCTACTTCATAGTCTCTAGGCCACGTCAAATCTTCCTTGAACTCTCTAAATATGGGGTCCTGCAATGTTTCCGGTAGAATAAAGAACTTGGCCTTACCTAAAGGTGAGATTTGCCTTTGGCTTCTGGGAGGTTATCTTTGTTGTATTTGATAGGCCTGTCATTGTTTCCGGCAGGCCAACTCTACCTGATACTTTTTTTTTTTTTTAATTTTTTATGTCTTTATTTTATTTTGAGAGAGAAAGAGAGTGAGCAGAGGAGGGGCAGAGAGAGGGAGAGACACAGAATCGGAAGCAGGCTCCAGGCTCCGAGCTGTCAGCACAGAACCCGATGAAGGGCTCGAACTCACAAACTGTGAGATCATGACCTGAGCCGAAGTCGGATGCTTAACCAACTGAGCCACCCAGGCGCCCTGACCTGATACTCTTAATATGGGAGCCAGACACACAAGAGAAAGGACCATGCGATTGAGGGTAGGACTTTGGATCACAGAGTTTCAGGAGACCCGGAAGCTGAGATCAGCCCCGTGGTCAGTTCGTCATTCATGCATACTTAATGGAGGTCCAGCAAGTCTGAACCATGGGGCTGCCTCTCTGGTTGACAATTCTCCCTATGGACCATCATGCATCCATGCCAGGGGGTAACATGTCTGGACTCCATGGGAAACTTTGCTTTTGAACCCTTCTCAGAGTCTGCCCTCTGCATTTCTTCCTTTGGTTCCTTTTCCTTTAATAAACCATAACTGTGAGTATAACAGCTATCGATCAGTGAGTTCTGTGAGTCCTCCTAGTGAATTGTCAAAACTGGGGACAATTTTGGGAACCCCAACCTTGCAGTTGGTGTCAGAAGTAAGGGAGCTCTTGAAAACTGTCCTCTTCCTGTTGACCGAACTGTTCATATTTCCTTAACTACCACCACCACTACCCCCTTTTAAAAACACTGGTATTCTAGATGGTTTCTCAATCAATAAAGCAAATCGTGCAGGAAATTTCATACCAGGCACTGAAGATATAATCACAGGGGAGAAACGGCAGGGGAGGGGGGAGATCTGCAGGGCACTGAACTGGCAGCTGAGAAATCCCTCAGTCGTGTCTTGCCACTTGGCTTGTGTAAGTGGAAGACTAGTTTCATAGATCACCCTACTTTCCTTAGGATCAGTGGCCAAATGAATCTCTCATGTGTGAGGACCAAGACTGTAAACTGCCAAGGATGACAAAAAGTTATCTTTGATCAAACATTGGGTCTCTTCTATCCATGTTAAAATCTGAATATCACCAGGTGTGAGTTTGAAATCCCTTTTATTTGTTCATCATTCATTAAAAATTCACTGGGGATAAAATGACTAGAGTCTCACTCTCTGCCTTCATGGAATCCATCACCTAGTTAGATAGACATGGATATATGGAATGCCGACTCTGACAGACAGGGGAGGCGGAGGGAAGGGTGGCCTGAGTCAGGCTGGGGTGGGTTGGGTGGGTGTGGGAGGCTTCCTGAATGTCTACCTCTTCCCGGCATCTTAAAGACCATGTAAGAGCTCATCAGATCCACAGAGACAATAATACTGTATACAGGATGTCAAAACCAATGTGCAAATTCATGGTGGCACATATTTCGGCTGAACTGGCACATGGGTGGGGATTGAGGGATGCAAAACTTAAGGTCTATCTTAAGTTATCTGGCATCCGTGGTGCTCAACCTCAGGAGAAAAATTCTGTGGACATAACGTGACCACGTGCAGCAGACAAAGCTGAGATGTGGCTGTTCCTCAAATTTCCTGCCTGGAGAAATTTTCCAATCAGGAATTACTCTTGAGTCACATGGGTTTACTCTGTTTCCACTCAGTAAAAGGTTTCTGTTTGTTTGTTTCAAGCAAATAAACCTGGCACTCCCCAAATGATCTGTTATTATCTGTCTTCTATTTACCGGTCCAGTGAACACTGATTAAAATGGCCAAACAGTATGACTACTTCGTTTCAGGGCTTTAATGAACACGGGGTGGGGGAAGAGAGGTGCTGGCAGGGGGGGGGGGCAGTGTCTTGAAACTGCTCCAACTTTCAGGTTTGATGTGATAATCTTTGCAACTTCTGGATCCATCTGTGCATTCAAGGAAAATGGGGTACTTTCGGACCTAAGGTGAAGCTAAAAATATACAATAAGTAGAAGGGTGATGAATTATAGGCACCAATTGGAAGCAGGCCTTAGAGAATAAGAACAGGTTTATACTTACTCCTTTTCAACCCAAGTGTCTTTTTTTCTCAGGGGAGGAGGAGAGGCCCATTTCTTGGTTTTCTAATCAACAGTACAGTGACAGATATTAAGAGCCTACTAAATGCAAAGCGTTCTGTTAGATTCTGTGTGAAAGGGGCGCGGGAGAAAGAAGTTTATTGGATTCTAGAGGGGAAGAAAGATGAACATGGATAGATGGAATTAAATATACACCCGTATGGGGACATCCGGGGGGCTCAGTCCATCAAGTGTCTGACTTAGCACAGGTCATGATCTCAAGGCTCCTGAGCTTGAGCCCCACATCAAGCTCTGTGCTGACAGCTCAGAGCCTGGAGCCTGCTTTGGATTCTGTGTCTCCCTCTCTCTCTGCCCCTCCTCTGCTCACACTGTGTCTCTGTCTCTCTCTCTCTCAGATATGAATAAATATTAAAATTTTTTAAACTATAAAAAGATATAGACATGTAAATGCCTTTATAAAAGTTGTTTGTGATAAATTCTGTGTCCATTAAGTGGGTTCAATTGCTGAGTACAGAAAAAATGGACACGATTCTGTCTGGGGGGCTCACAAGGTGCGGTCTGGGGGATGAATCCTGAGGGGGAAAGGGAAATGTCGAATGGCAGGGTGTGAGAGGAGAATTTTCACATGGGCCTTTCTCCTCAGGGCTCCTTGGAGGCGTGGTAGGTGCTGAGTCCATACTTCAAAGCCAGATGTTAGGATGGGCAGGTCGCTAGATAATGACCAGGCAGATGAAGAAGCAGAGGATTCCTGATTCGGTTAGAACCGATCGCTTGCGGCGAGAGAGAAAACATTTCAAAGTGATTTGACCAATTCGTACCACGTGTGTGCAGCGGTCAGGTAACATTTGATAGAGGAAAGGGGTGACACCTAGGAGCCCCTGCTACAATGGCACAGTTGTTCTCAGACTCTTTCCATCATTTACTCTTCTCCCTCGCCCTCTGAGCTGGACATCCAGGTCTCCATTTCCCAGGTGAGAAGCCTGGGGCACAGGATGGCCACCTTTACCCTCACACCTGCCTGATGTGCACTGTCGGTCTCCAGGCTGAAGTTCCTGGCAGGGGGTGGTGTTCAGAGGTGGTGGTGGGGGGTATTCTAGTGGGGTGACGGTGTCTCTCGACAGCTTAGGGGCCCCAGGCACCTGATGCTGGAGGAAAACATGTTCTTTCTGCTCTCTCCCCTGGGGTCAGTGATCCCCAGCCCAAGACTGCTGTTTAGAAGGGGTCGGCCTGGGTGGGGGGTGGAGGGAGCAGGTGGGGGTTCTCATAGCAACAGGACTTCACGTAGACTTTTACCTAAATCAGGACAGCTGGTGAAGCAGAAAAGGAGCCACGAAACCTGTTACCCCCACCTCGCAGGTCTGTGGGGAGCATGAGATCCTGGAGGTCTAAATGCTGAGAGCTTTGTAATCTGTAGATGGCTACACTGTGACTTCTGTGTGATTCCCTGTCTAAGCGACCTCCCATCCATGAACAAACACTGAAGCAGTGAAAACGAAAATTGGGGACCAGCCGTGACAATGCAGAGGTGCCCAGAGAGGCCTCCTATGGAGGACACATGCCTTGAGTCGTTTGTAGACCGGGTCCCTCCCATCCATGCTTTCCATACAATCCTTCTGTGTGGTGGGTGACCGCCCCGAGATCAATACCAGAAGAGGCTCACTGTCACTCAGCATGGACGGTGAGCTTCATAGGCGTGCTCCTCATCTTCGATGACAGATAGAGTATCAAGTGTCAGTTAGTGCCCTGGGCCAGGGGCTCATGCACTTGACCACACATCAGAATCATCTGGGGGTCTCGGAGGTCTCCACTAGTGTTAGAGGCTGGGCCGGCCCCAGTCTGCAGGAGGGGTGGGCTTACATTTCGGACAGGGCCCCTGGTGGTCATGGGTCACACTGGGAGGACCATGCTGGGGTTTAACACCCCCAAGCCTCCAACACTTCCGCACACTCTGCACTGGTTGGCATTTCCCTGGTGGCACCAGAGCCTGACTGTCACCGGGGGTAACATCGGAGCTGACTGATGAGTCTTGTAGTTCCAAGTCGCACGCTGATTTCTCACTCACGGGGAAAGCGGATCGCAGTGTATTTGGCATTTTGAAGGCAGTGATAGCCAAAGGATCCAAATGCCTTTTGCTAATTGCTAACACGTGCCAAAGGGGTTTGGTGACAGGCATCTCTCAACATATAGACATGCAGGTGGGAACCCATCCTTGTCTGCTACCAGAAGTCAAAAAAGGAAACACCGACACAGCCAATTCTTACTGATATAGATAGACCGGTAGATAGATAATATATGTTGATTAAGAAAAAAAAACCATGGACATAGCCAACTCTTACAGATAAAGACAGGTAATGTATATCGATAAATAAGATACATCAATATAGATTTGATATATAATATATATTGATATTGATATATATCTATGTAAATATGAGAGAGAGAGAGAGAGAGACAATAAATGAGAACATGCCATAGCATCCAAGAAGAAAACAGAGAGGGATCCAAAGCAAGAGAGACTCAGGATTTAGGACTGGAGAAGCAGTAAACCCACAGTGGGGGCAGGTGTTAGAGCAGGTGTGAGGATGCCTGAGTTAAAGTCAGAGCTCAGCACGGTGCCTTAGGTGGCCCGAAGATGGAGACTTGAGGATAAAACTCGAGGCAATACGATAAATTATGGCAGAGAGCTTGGCTGGGTGAGGCAGCATTTAAAGAGCAAGGCTCTCACCTTCATATGTCTTCTTGGTGAAAAAACCCATGAGGAAAGTGACTTAGAACACTGCCTCATTCTTTCTAGGTACTCAGAGATGTTCGTAAAGGTGCAGGAACTATTTCGCTACAGTCCTTTGGCTCCTTGTTGGCATGATTATTTAAAAATCTGGGAACCTGTTTTTAAGGACTTCTCATGCATTGATTCAAGATATATTTACTGAGTCCAAGCCATGCGGTAGTCACTAAACATGCAATGGAATTTGAGAAGTCATGGTGTTTCCGTCATGGTGCCTATTATCCCAGAGGTGAGCAGACATCGACCAAGCAATCCTCCAAATGGCGAAATGACAAGCCAGCTCTGGGGGAGGGGGTGGCTGTGTGCGACCATGACAATGTGTCATAGAAATCTCACCTAGTTTAGGCAGTTGGAGACAATGTCTGCCAAATGCCAACCATGCGTGGAGATCTCAACAGGGAAATAGAATGAAAACAGAAGCAAGGTTGGCTTGCACATTTGGGTGGTAATATTTGTCCTCCCAATGACCCTGCAAGGTGGATGGTGTTACTCTCAGTTTAGAGAAGGAAGCTGAAGCTAAGCAAGGTGATGAGCCTTTAGGGTCACAGGATCAGGATGTAGCAAATTGGGTCCACATTCTGGTCTTCTGAGTGTAGGTCTCTATCTTTAACACCTCACCATTATTCATATGAGAAAAAATACATGTCCTCACTGGGAGAGACTTTAAAGACAAGATAATTCAAGTTCCTCATGCTGTATGCAAAAATTTAGAAATGGGGCACCTGGATGGCTCAGTCAGGTTAAGCATCTGACCAGCTCAGGTCATGATCTCATGGTTTGTGAGTTTGAGCCCCGCATCAGTCTCTATGCTGACAGCTTGGATCCTGGAGCATGTGTCTCCCTCTCTCTCTGCCCCTCCCCTGCTTGTGCTCTGTCTCCCTCTCTCTCTCTCTCTCAAAAATAAACATTAAAAAAAATTTAGAAAGAAGAGTTGACCCCAGTCATGGATGGAGTTTGGGGCAGAAGCAGGACAATCTCCTAACTCAGGGTCCTTTGTGGCCAAGGGCACTGCCTGGAGCCCCACCTGCGTCCCCGGCTCCTCCACTGCCCACCGGCAGCTGACTGCATACAGCAGCCCTGATACTTCCCCAGCGTGGGCTCCACGGCAATCGCCCGGAGGACTTTAAGTGAAAGGCCTGTTGGGCGCCACCGCCAGAGTTTCTGATTCAGCTGGTCTGGGTGGGGCTGAAGGTTCACAGGGATTCTCAGCGATGCCAACACTTCTGGCCCTGGGGCCACACCCTGAGAACCTACCGCTGAGCTAGATCACTTTCCTGTTAGGAGTGTGGCCCACATTCTGAGACCAGGCAAATATGGAAGTGCCTTGAACCCTTTGAGCCTCGATAGTCATGACCAGACTTGTCGGAGCCCCCTGTCCCTGCTCTCTCTGTTCACCGTTCTCTCTCCTCCTGGGTTAGCCCAGGCTCGTCCATTCCTGCATGCGGACCCCTGAATCCTTTGATGCCACCTTTTGCTGGGAACTCCACCACCCCTCCTCCCTCAGGTGGGATCGGAGCTAGGCCGAACTTGCATGCCCCCTGGTCTCACTGCCATCTCCCTATTACAGGGAGCAGCTTGCAGACATCAAGCCTAATCCACCTTTGTGTTCCTACACGGGGTCCTTTGGGCATCTCGCACAAACCGAGGCTTCAATGTACGTGTGTGGAATAAAAGTGTGAAACTTTGAATTTAGCCACATAGTGTCACATTCTCTACTCCTAATAGGCTCATGAGGCAATCTGAGCAGAAATATTTACCCCTTATTTTTAACAAACATTTTAAAATATTTATTTATTTTTGAGACAGAGGAGGACAGAGCATAAGTCAGGGAGGGACAGAGAGAGAGAGGGAGACACAGAATCAGAAGCAGGCTCCAGGCTCCGAGCTGTCAGCACAGAGCCCGATGCAGGGCTCAAACCCACGAACCGTGAGATCATGACCTGAGCCGAAGTCGGAGGCTTAACTGACTTAGCTGCCCAGGCGCCCCACCCCTTATTTTTGGAAGAGGGGAAAAGAGGACACACATACAGGGGGTTGCAAATGAACCACAACTGCGGGATCATGGGCCCCTGCAAAAACAGTTGGTGTAATCAAATGTGACACGGAGGAGAGTTTACAAAGGAACAGTTGACAATGATGCGGGCAGTGTTTGGGAAAAGCAAGATGAAGCGGGACCACCCTGGAATGAACCCTAGAACCTAGAGAGGGCGCCATGTGGAAAAGGCCCATGAGCTCCGTGGCCTGGGTAGATGAAGTTTGGGGGAACCTGCCAGGATCTGCCAGGAAAGGAGTGGAATATATGCCTCCGCCCACCTCACCATCCACGCCCACCCTCATCTCCTGCCCAACTGCTTCCCAATTGCCAAACTCAGCTGGAAAGCAAAAGGTGAAGGAGCCCATCTCTGGGGTCGCCAGGGCTGGCACAGAGCCAAGTAGGGAGAGCGGAGGGCGGACAGGTCTAGAAGGGCCCCTGACGGATTTCAGCCTCTGGTTTCTGTGCATCTTCTCCCCACCCTGCTGCGTCTACAGATTCATAAATCTTCCTGTTACAAACGTCGACTCCATGGAATGTAGATGGTTTATTGATAAAGCCAGGGCAGTTTAATTAAATTTTAGATGGCGTTGTTTTAGAAAAAGGCTCATTTTAGAATTCACACTTTCAAACAAACTTTCTGCTTTATGGGTGCTAGTTTCTTTAAAAAAAAAAAGTCAACAAACGATAACACTGAAAACGTTTCATGCTAGCTTATTACAGACTGCCTCACTGAGCAGACTGTACGTTTATACTCCGTGGTAGGACTTCACATGCGCTGGGATAATGATGGAAAAATGAAATGAATTTCAACAAATAATCAAGGATGTAGTTTCAAAAGACTGGTGGAATTCTTAGTAATCTTTTTTTTTTTTTTCTAAGTCATGTTTATTTTATGAGTCTGAAACAACTGATTCCAATAAGTCTTTGGGCTATAGAAGCAGAAAAGGAACACGATGTAATGTAGCATAGCATAATATATGAAGCAATCATTCAAACGTAGCTTGCAGTATGTACGTCAATAAACTTGCACTGTATTGAAACCAGTGAAGTATAGGAGATATTCAAGCGGAAGATGTTTATTCAATGCATTGTAAAAAATCCATTTTTCTTCGGCTTGCCAAATGTGCCTGAGAGTTATTACTAATTTATCATGAAAAAGCAACCACCAGTGTGATCTAAGCAAGGAGAACGGGATAATTTCTCATCTTGTTCTTTGGGGCCTTAATGAGATGCCACGGGCAGGAGATTATAACGATCGTGGTCCAGAGGGTGGGGTCATGCCTTGACTTGATGGAAGTTCAGGTGATGCCGAGGACCCTGGCGTGGGGGTCAGAAGACCCGGATTCCATTTCCAGGTCTGAGGACATGGATGTGCCCCACCCCGAGCCTCAGGGGTAAACTGAGAAAACTGAAATGTGAACTTGGAAGTACCTTCTTGAGAGGGTGTTTATTGTTCTCAGGTGTGTTCACAAGCCTGCATTGTGCTCCATAGTCTCTCCTCTGGGCACGCAGCCCGAGCCTCTCCTAGGGGAGAACGCTCACTCCCTGCAGGATCTGACGGACAGAAACTCCTTTCTCTGTGCCTCTGAGCAGCTCGCATGATGAAGGTGTTCTGTAGAGAGTGCTGGCTTGTTAAGTCCGAAAGAGTAGCTCAAGGACAATTCCAAGTTGGGGACTCTTGAGCAAGAGTGGCTGTATTAGTTTTCTACTGCTGCCTGGCAAATTGCCACACGCTTCGTCATTGGCATTTATTATTTCTGTGTCTCCGAAATCCAGCCATAGCTAAGCTGGGACTGGTGCTCCAGACCTCACGATGCTGTACCCCAAATGTGAGCCAGGCTGCTTTCTCATCAGATGCTCGCCTCAGAAAAGATCTGCTCCCGAGATCCCTCAGAGCTCATTTGCTAGTGGCCACAGGACTCGTGGTTGCTTACTTCTTTGAGGCCAGCCAGAGACAGTCTTTCTCTTCGGGCGGGGTCTAGCCCCTTTTCCAAGGGCTTTCCCTGATTAGGTCATGCCCACCCAGGGTAATCAAATTTGATGAAGGTCTTAACTGCTTGAGTCCTTTGTTACATTTGGATCACTTCATCTTTGTCATATAACAGAACCTAATCACAGGACTGATGACCCTTCAGTAACCGAAGGTCCCTTCACACTGGAAGACAGGAGATTATACAGGGTGTAGAAGACACCAGTGGTCTAGAATCTCGGGACCATCTTAGCATTCCATATTCCAAAATAAACACTTTCTAGATTCCATTTGTGTTTCCAAACCAGGTATTGTTGATTCTATGTCTTTGAAAGAGCATTCAGTGCCCCCACCCTCTGTGTGCTTCTGGTGCATCTAAGTTCTCTTGGATCCCAGCTGCAGACTGTGTTGCTGATAGTTTATCATTTCTCTTCCTGGTTTCTTCAAAACAACTGCACATTACTTAAGAGCAGAGACCAGCATTTTTCAACCTTTGTATTTCTACCTAGCATGTGCAACTTCTACATAGTAGATTCGCAGTGATTAATGATTGATTGCTCATATTAAAGAAGTACTTAATACGTGTATGATTCTTCAAAGTTTATAAATCACTCTCATATGCTTTATTTCATCTAACTCCGTGAAGTCAATGGAGCAGAAATTAACGTATTGTTTTCAAGGTAAGTTATTAAAAGAGGGTGTTGTAGCCAAAGATAAAAAAATAAAATTAAATTAAAAAATGTACTTTGAATTAACCCTATTGTCAAACATGTAACATATAAGCAAAAAATGCAGAAAGGAACTTTTGTTTAACTCAAAGCTGCCCTGGTTTATATTTTTTTTACTGTTAGTCAAATGTTACTTGGACAGTAGAATCCTACTTTCTGGTTTTTTTTTTAAAAAGCCCCCACTGTTTTATTAATGTTTCACAAAATGTCAGCACTTCCTTCTTCAAGAAAGCAACGTTGGGGGAGCACTGCTCATATGGTCCCAGAAAGAATCAGCATAGGCCAGACTGTTTTCATTTGTAAATGTGTTTCTTCGGCTTTATTACCCCCGGACATATTTTAAAGCGAAAATATTCAAATAGTATAGAATTGTTTAATGTGGCAGAACTAATGTCAGGAGAGAAAATAAATGTAAATCGACAGATTTCATGAAAAAAACATAAAATGAAACACTGTCATGGTAAATGAATCACTGAGGATCACGACCACCAGATCTTACATCCACTGGCCCACGTTCACCTTTCCCTTCTCATTCTCCATTCAGTTCATGGTTCACCAAACATTGCCCAGGGTGCAGGGAAGCTGGGGGTGGGGGGTGGGGCCCAAGAGGAGGGTGGCCAATCCTCCCAGAAGGAGATTATTCCTGCAGTTGTGCTTCACTGCAATCACAGGTGAAGAGTGTGAGGTCAGAGGGAAAGGGAAGTTGCATTTTGAGCCCACAGGAAGGGGAATTCACCCCCAAGGAAGGAAGATAGGATACCTTATCTGAAGGTTACCGGTCAACAGGGAATGTTATGGACTTGTTTGTGTTCCCCCAAAACTCATAGGTTGAAACCCTACCATGTGATAGTATTAGGAGGTGGAGACTTTGGCAGGCAATTAAGATTGGGTGAGGCCATGAGGTGGGGCCATTATGATGGGCTTAGTGTCCTTATAAAAGGGTCACTGGGGAGCTCTCTTGTCCCTCTGCCCTGTGAGGATGCTAGGAGAAGCAGCAGTCTACAACCGAGGAAGGCGGCTCTCACTGGAGGTCTACCATGCTGGCATCCTGATCTTAGAGTTCCAGCCTCTGGAACTGTGAGAAATAAATTTCTTTTGTTTATAAGCTGCCCAATGTATGGTATTTTTGTTACAGCAGCCTGAGCTAAGACGGGAAGAATAGCATTCTAAGCAGAGAGAGTTCATCTACAAATGAATAGAGGTATGAGAAAGCTCAAGATATGCTGAGAAAGTTCAACAGAATTTCAAAGGTGGCCAGAATGAGGAGGGGGAGAGGGTGGGTGTGTGAGAGAGGAAACTGAGGAATCAGACGAGGCCAGAACGTAAATATGGCCTCTATTACTGTGACCATGGGGAGCTGCCGTGTCATGGGAAGGATTGAGTAGTAGAGACAGAACCACCATCAGGAATACATTTCCAGTAATATGAGTTGGAGAGTATCAATTCTTAAGTAAATGATCCTGAAGAAGTCAGATTCAATGTTTTTAATGAATAAAATCCATAAAGCCTGGTGGTTAATTCAACGGCTCTGGGTCGCATTCAGGAAAATGGAAGGAAAAAACACGAGTCCAAGACTTTTGACTCCAATAACTTGGTGGTTGTCAGGACTTCTGTTGTGGTAAGGACACAGGGGAAGAAACAGGTGACAGCATCCTGTTACAGGGGAAGGAGTAGATGACATAGCATCCTATGAAGGAAGTGATTGGCTGAAGGAAAAGGTTGAGAAATGGAAAAGCCACAGCCACTAGGAAAAGGTGTGGGACATGTTCTAAAAGGTTTTTATTGTAAGCACGAAGACACAGTCACTTGTGTGGACAGATGCCAGAGAAAGGACCTTTACTTCAGCTGTGAAGGGGAATCTTTCAGGGTCTCTCGGTGACCTTATGAGAGAATGCTTTAGGCTTGGGAGGTGGTCCGCATCCAGAAGAAAAGCACTGCCTTGTTTTTCCTTCAAGAGATGCCACTCAAGGCCACTTGATCACATTTGAAAAATACACGAGACGTTTCCTCCTGATTTTGTCCACTGCTGGGATCAGACATGAAGCGTGGAGTGCAGCGTCCCGCCCAGAGACAAGAAACTCGTTCATCAAGTCTATACCTTGAAGAGCAGGTGCTCTCTTTGGTGTGGAAACACATCACTAGGGTTAATCACTAAGCTTAATTTTAAGAGCCATGTTTGGAGAAGGGGATGCTTAAGCCCACATAGAATCTAGGAGATGCATTCAGGGAGTGTTCTGTGTCAGGAGTCATTGCAACACAGGGTAGGATTTCCGACCCAGACGCCCCAGTTTGGCCATGAACTCGTTCTGCGACTTAGAGAGTGTCACTTAGTTTCCATGACTCTAAAGTGCTTTGATGAGGTAAAATCCAAGGGCTCTGCTTGTCTTTGAGTAACATTGTCCAATAATATACATATGTAGATCTTGACCATCTTACTGGAAGTTTTTCGAGTCACGTATTTTAGACCCCAAATGTCCCTTTCATCTCCCCTACCCATCAAGTACAGATAATAGAATTGCGTGCCTCCAGAAAAGTGGAGGTAATCAAGCACAACGTTCAAGGTGATTGAATTCAAATTCATGTTGTAAACAAACATTTGATGTGCAGATAAAGCGCGCCAGACATTGAATTGCGCGCTGGTAAAAGCACTTATCTTTGTTTCAGTAAAGGAATGTGGTTGAATATAGACAAAGCTCATTGGAACAAAACCCTTTTGAATGTCTAATGTTAAGTGGGAAAAATGTCACTGATGAATGGCCAAATAGAAAGCTATAGAAAAGTTGATTGATAATTGTAACCTCGAATCTATCATTTCCTGGAAAGAGCTCTGCTTTGGAGCCGCACCTTCTCTCCGGCACATGCTCAAGGAGACCCTTATCATGATCCCCAAAGAGTGTAACTAATAACCAGTCTGTGCCAAGTATAGAAACAGATATTTGCTCCCAAATTGCTTGGCTCCATATCCCAATGATATGGCTTTTAGCCACAAATGTGGCTTTAAAAAAATTTGATCATAAATTGTGCCACATCATTACTTAAGAAATTAAACTGACCTCCAATGAGACAGAAATGATGTTATGTGATTCCATTTCCAGGGGTGGCTCTAGAAACTTAAAGAATCCGCCGGTGGTCTCACCTGGACAAACACTGCCTCCTATGTGCCTGAGCCAGGACTACAGCTGGAGCAAGCGTGTCCCAAGGGGAGTGGGACTATGTGTCATAGACCGTTACAGACACAACCCAGGAACACCCCGGGCAAACTTACACCAGAGGTTGGAGAAGAACACACCTGTAAGTTCAGAGAAAATGCTCCAGAACGGGACATACTGAATCACGTGATGTGCTCTGTGCCACATGAGCCCCGTGCATGGACCTGAAGTCCCCAAGGCTTGTCGTCCTGGTGGCCAGCCCTTCGGTGTGCGTTTGCTTCAACCAAAACTAATAGCGTCCATGCTAAATCCTCTTTCCCTTTTTTCCTATAAGTTTCCCTAAATTTGCTGCACGCGGGCTGCAAAATTGACTTTTTGCTTCTTAGAAATTAACGCAGAGAGGGGAAAAAAGAAAAGAACAGAACAGTCATAAAATGTGCAGATCCATAAAATAAATAAAACAGAGCATTCTGTTGTCTATCCAGAAGAAGCAAACCTACAGGCAGTACTAAAATGACAAAGAGGGCGTCGTGTCAGAGAAGGCTTAATATTTTCGACAACATTCTTAAGGTAAATGCAGTTTACTTCCGGAAGAATTTCTGATGCTGTGTAGCATCATTTCTGATGCTGTGGTTCTTTGTTTACTTCCTAAAGAATTTCTGACGCTGTGTAGGAGTGAGTCAGCGTTTTGGCGTAAAACAGCCCAGGAAACACCACACTACCCGGGTTGGATACAAGGCTTCCTTTGAGATGGTGAGTTGCTGAGGTCAAGAGGAATATCCAGTTGTCTCATCATTAAATAGCCATGTAACTATAACCAAGCTGTCAGCCTGAATGACTCACATGGGTTGAACATATAAAAATTCTGTGGGATCACTAACTGTATGTGTGTGCAGACACACACACGTATTTGCCAACACACACACACACACACACACACACACACACACAGGCATAGCTCTTTTGTAAATTACAAAACGTTGTCACGTGGGGTACTGATGTTTGCATGTACAGAGACTACTTTCTGATGACTTGAAAGTGTCTTTCCGGTGTCATGCCTCAGAGCGAGGAGAGCCCTGCGGTACTTGACTTTCCCCACGACGCGTTTCCTCACACTTGCCCACTCTCGAGCTCCCCCGCCACTTGCCGCCCACTCAGCCAGCCTCGCGGGCTCTTTTTGCTGCCGTCTATCCCTGTCAGCTTGACGTCTTTCTGTTCGACAGCATTTTTAGCATTGTCTGCAAACTTGGCAATAGCACCATGCACCCCCTCTTCCGGATTAATAAGTAAAAGGAGAAATGAGATGCTTCTTGTCAAGGAGCGTGTGGAGCATTCATTTATTCTTAAACCTTTTCAGAGGAACGCGTGTTTAATGTCCGTGCTGCTTTTTTTTTTTTAGCAGTCTCACGATAATTGAGATTGGAGTAATTTTAGATTTGAATGTTTGTTAAAACATTTGCAAAGGAAAAATAAAATCGTAGAGAGACAAATCCTGTGCCTGAAGAGATCACAGGGGCCTTTGAGATGAACTCAGGCCTCCAAAGTAATCCTTACCACCGCATCCCAGGATTGATTGTAAAGGCAATGTTACAGAGAGACAGAGACAGAGAGACAGAGAAAGAGGAGAGAGAAGTTAAAACAAAAGAAGGTTAAAACCTCACTGGGTGCAGGGACCGAGAGGGACCAGCCCCACATTCTCGTCTTGGGGCTGGAGAACAGTGTGAGATGTGGAAGATAACAGGGACCGGGTTGAAAATCCCCCCTTCCCTGCCATAACCGCCCTTCCCGGAAGGGCCCCGGGGCACTCAGCAAGGAACAGCCAGGCTTAGCCGGGCCTCTCTTCATCTCACCCCTGCTGTGTTCAGCCCTCCTGGAAACCCAGCAGGAAGTGCAGTCCCCACAGGCCAACCTTTCTCACCCACCTAATTCAAGGAATTGGAATATTTGGAACTAAACATTTTAAGTGCGGCTGGGGCTTCCTAGAAAGTGACTGCCTCCCCTCCCCTCCCCCACCCGTGACAACCCCCAGCAGGCCCTGGGGTTTGGAGCTCAGCTCCCTGTCGGCCTTACAGCGCCCGCCCGGCCGCACCCATCTCTTGGGAGACTCCCAAATCCAAATGCACGTGGAAGCACACAGTAAGCGCTGGTCAAACGTGAGGGACCATAATTACTGCCATTTTGGTAAATAGTCTACAGATTCAGCTACTCACAGGATACCAGACTCTTACGACTCCCAAAAGTCTTGGTGTTATCCAGGACGCCACTTTAGTTAGTTAATCCTTCCAGGGCCTAAGCAGCAGCCACAATGTCACTAGCTCACCAATGTCACTAGCTCACCAGTCGTTGATTTGTGGTTTGTTCCTGTTTCTTCTAAATTGTCGGCTCTCAGGAACTTTTTAGACAGAGATCCTTGAACTTGTTCAGGGTCCTTCAGCATTGAACTTGATCGGGGCTGCTTTTATGGTCGCCTGTTACCTCTTGAGCCAGGAAATCACATGTGAAATTTTATCTTCCTCGAACACACCTTGGCGCAACACCTAGTTATCCGGTTCTCTAATAAGTGTAATTCACAGAACTCGGGGTGTTCATCTGCAAAATGGGCTTAACGTCTGCCTGATTGATTCCACAGTGTTTTTGTACCATTTCCTGCTGTGCCGAAGTTATGGGGTGGCGTGACATGTCCTTTCGCGGAAAAGCCTTCATACGAGCTCCTATGGGAACGAACATGTGTATTGATCACCCAGAGCCTGCAATTATATCTTTAAAATGATATCACTGCCATGAGCATTTTATCGAGGGTGGGTTGAATTGGCAGGGGACAGGTAACGCATAAATTAAAAAGTGTAGGATGATCCTTCTGCTCTCGTGGAGCAGCATCGGAGGGTATGGAGCCTGGAGCCGGGCGGCCTGGGTGCAGGGGCTGGTTCTGGGTGACTCCGGGCAAGGCGCCTCAGTTACCACATCTGTACAATGGCCGCAGCAACCATAACTAAATCACAGGGCTGTCAGGGAGATTACATGAGCTAATGCACGGGAGCCACTTTGAAAGGGGCTGGCGCGTGATCAGTACCAGAGCATCATTTCTTAAATTAATAGAAAACCAGATGATCTCATGAAGAAGGTGAATGCGTTTCGTGAAACAGCAGCCAACTCAGGGGCAACTGACTAGATGGAGCCCTGGCAGAGAGTGTACTCGCGATGTGACAGGGGTGTCGCCTCGTGGTGGTGATGGGGACCTGACCTGACGGCAGGGGGGTGGGGGGGGAAGGCAGGGGTGGAGGAGGGCGGGTTCGTCCTGCCGTCACGCGGAATCAGCCTCCTTTCTCTTTAATGGCAGACTCTCTCTTGCAGTTTCTGCTCTAAAACTTGAAGTCCACGAAGCATTTGCTTGGTCTGTGTTTCCTCTAAAAGAGACTCTGCCTGAGGATAATGCTGGCGTTATACCCAAAGGCTGTGTGTCCGCAAATATCTGGCGGTTCTATTCTGGAATATTGACATATGTCCACACGTTACAGAGGGAGGCTGCAGGGACCTGATTGGAAATAACAGAATCTAAGTGTGACCCAGGCTGTACTAATCCCCGGGGGGCTCACGGCGCTCAGGACCTCAGCACAGTGGCCCGGTGGGACCCAGAGATCAAGTTCCTCCCCCAGATGCGTGCCTGCAGCAGTGGCCTTTGACACCGGCAGGGCTGGGGGCTCCGGCTCAGGAGGCGCCCCTCTCCAAGAAAGGGGTGACTTCTGCCCTTACTCTGGTGAGCCAGGTAGACCTGGGTCGACGCCTCCTGTCTCATGTAATTGCTCCTTACACAAGCGCTCTCCTGATTGGAAAAGTGATGATTTTATTTCATCTTATTTTTAGAAAAAAATCACCGAGCGCTGGATGCCGAGGACAGCTGCAGTGCGTAGGACGTGGGACGCTATTTTTTCCTCGCCGCTTTGGGAACCAAGCAGATGGGTGGCCACTCGATTATATCAGGGGCCAGGGATGGTGCTTTCCAGCTGTTGGCCACGTGACCACGTTTGCTGTGGGTAGAGGGGAGAATTTCCCTTCTGCTCGCCGTTTTCCCTGCGGTCCTCAGCTTCCGTCAATCGTGTTCTGGGCTGCCGAAAGGACATCTGCCTACTTCTCTCTGAGACACGCAGCCGTGGGCTCTCCACGGGAAAAGAATTTCCAGACACCTTTTGTAAAATGTGCATAGGGACTTTGCAGCACTCCGGCCACCTGAGCAGAATCCGGGCCTTTAAATGAAGCCGCGCACTGTGCTTTCTCACAAGGTTGGCAGGTGACCCAAAGCGGAGGCTCAAGAGGGCCTGGACTGCAGCAGGGACCACGGAGTCATACTTCCGTGGCCAGTGGCAGCAAGGCCTGTGAAGACGTCTTCCAGCTAGCCGATATTTCTCTGCTGCCTCATTAGAAGCAAGATGAAAAGAGCACTTTCTTCTTTTTTTAAAAATTTTTTTAATGTTTATTTATTATCAAGACAGAAACAGAGTATGAGTTGGGGAGGGACAGAGAGAGGAAGACACAGAATCGGAAGCAGATTCCAGGCTCTGAGCTGTCAGCACAGAGCCTGATGCAGGGCTCGAACTCACGAACCATGAGATCATGACCTGAGCCGAAGTCAGACACTTAACCGACTGAGCCACCCAGGCGTCCCGAAAAGAGCACTTTCTATGCATATTGGCACTTTACAGTTTGCAAAGAGCTTCACACATGACAAATATGATTCCGTACAGTCACTCTAAGTGCTGAGTCCTGAGACCCTGTTTGTTCTCCACTCTGTCCGTCCTCAGACACAGGCCCGACAGTTCCCGGCTGGCAAGATATAGTCCCCAGCGACGAGTGTCGGCAAATGTGGGGGCGACAGCCAACGGGTTGTGGTCCTAGCTGTCCCAAGTACCCTGTCTGAGCTCCGTCTATTCATCTGTGAGACGGGGATCATTCTCTTCCTCGTGAATCTCACAGGGTTTGGCTGGATCCGGTGCAACTACGGGAGAAACCGCCTTGGAAATGAGGAAGTTTTATGTGCGTGCTGTTCATGTTATCAGTAGAATGGTCTAGCACTGATGCGCTCTCAGGCAAGTTATGATGCCACATCGAATCCTTATCAGACAACAAGCCTGGGTTCTCAGGCGTTTTCCTTGCGGACATGAGATCACTACATGTCACACGTGCTTCGAAGTGTCCCTGAGACAAGGTCCTGAACAAAACCGCTTTGGACAGAACTCTAGCCCCTCCAAGCTTTACGTTTTGCATTGTTTTAACTTGCTCTACCTTCTCCGCTGCACCCGGCAACACCCCTACGGGATGGATAACACCACTTTGACATTGCCTTTGAGGAACCCATGCTTAAGGACTTCAGGATTTCTCGTGGACTCGTCTGGTAACGGGGGGATCGGGATTTCAGCCCAGGCCTCCTGACCCCGACCTGGAAGGCCGTGTCAGGTTCCTGTTCTGTGACTCAGCCCCCACCGTGGGAACGCGTGTTCTTCCCACCTCTGCCTGGTCACGTCCGAGACGATTTCGTCTCTGGCTTTCCAAGAGTCCCCGTGGGAAGGTGACTTGACGCCAGTTTTGAGTTTTTGGAGAAACTTCTCCAGTGCAACGCAGGTACTCAGGGGTGGGTGCAGACTTGATTTTACAAGTACATCTGTTCTGTTTATTTTTGCTTCTTTGCAGTATTATCAACTTCTGCTCCATATGGATGGTCCATATTGTGCCTTGGTGAAATGATACCACATTATGCTTTTACGCCTTTATCATCAAACACTACTCATGAAAAAATCACCAGGTTTGCCTAGGTTCATCTGTTCAATTTATTTTTCCCAAACTTTATTTTGAATAAAACACCTACGGTAAATGTGATTTATGTAAATGAATAAAACAAAACTGTTATATAAGCTTTTTTGACATCATTCAGTCCCGTTCTGTCGGGGAGCCACGATACAAAATCTTCTCGCAGCATGTTTTCCATAGGATTATATTATTTCTGAAATCGCAGAGCCAAAGAGATAAAACTATAATATACTTTCAAACGCTTTAATTTAATTTTTTTTCCCTTCTCTCCCCGAGCTTCCCATATGGAGGAACTCCAATATTTTAAAAGAAGCTTTTACTTATGAGAATCTTTCCGCACTATTCCAAGTGCCTATAGCTATTCCTCTCTCTCATAGTCTCTGCATTTCTCTATTTTTCTCACACCTCGCTCGCTGATTTTATTTAAAGAATGGCAATCCATCTTTCCTTCCCCCCCCCTTCTACTTCTTTATTGTTATATTTTTTTGCTTTCTACCCCCTGGGACCCTGAATGGAAGAATTTTCACGCATCAAGCTTGTGCTAGAAGCCAACTCCTGTGCCCGGGATTTACACACATTATCTCAGTTACTGCACACGGCAGGCACCTCTAGGAGACCTTCTTATCTCCACTGGGCAGATGGGAAATGGAGGCTCAGGGAGCTGGGGGCCTGACCAGCTCAAGGGCACAACGCTAGATGAACCACCGTGCCAATGAACGCGTCTGCACCCACATTGCTGTGTGTGCCTGGGGGTGGGTAAATGCTTTTGCAGTTGCCGGCCCCGGGACAGACACCACCCTGTGCAGCTGATGCTTCAGCAGGAGGGTGTCTCTTGCTAATGGATCCACAGGCATGGCTGAGGTTCTCTAGGGGACAGAACTCTTGGGTCATTGTTAGCCTCTTCATTCTACACAGTGAGGAAACTGAGCTCCAGAGAGAGGCTCAGGGCCGACCCACAGTCCATCTAATGACGGGAAGTGCATGATGAGGAATTCGTTGAGCCCTGCGCCTGGGATGCCCTTCCCATAATCTAAACTCAAAACTGCACTGTGCTTCCATCCATAGGGTAAATCGTTCATCAGTTCGTTAAACAGCAATTTATAAGATTTTCTTAAAGCAGACACATCCTATAAAAGAGGTAACCAACATTTACATTGGAGATAATGCATATGAAAGCTTTTGAATATTATATACTACTAAAATATACGTTATCATGATCACTGTAAATGCAAGCGTTTCAGATCAACAACGAATCAAACTTAGTCTTTCCCCCATAAACAAGCGCCAACTGGGTTGGATACCTTTTGTGCTTTCATGTTTGTTGGGAAATCTGTCTGGTGCCAAACCCTGGACTTGCATTACTATTGAGAGACTGTCTACTGGATTTCCCAGAGAGTTCTTTAGACATTTTTGCAAACCTCAGACACAACATTCAAATACTGAGCTTTGGAGCTCTGAGGATCTCTTGTGGGTTACTCATCATGAGAGATATTTTCACTGGTCAGTCCGGTGGCTGCGTATCCTGGAAAGTTCACTAGAATGACAGCTGTCCATATCTTCCCGAGCACCGGGATCGAGAGTCGTGACAATTTTTGAGTCTTTCTCAGTGCAGAGTGACAGGCAGCTGTAACAAAAGGCTGCCAGAGTCGAATGGAGCTGGGAGTTGGGAGCTGGGTGGGTATTTTCTATGCAGTCATGCGATGTGAAATTAGCTGAACCTGAAAGGTAGTCGTGAGTGCACCGGGCTCAGTCTGGACACTATTTGTCAAACGAAGAGAGGCTGTGCATTCAATTACTGCCAAACAGATATCTGAGCATTACTGTTTTAATACCTTTTTCATGTGCTCATAACTCATGCTTAACATCAGTGTTTGGGGACCGATCTGTTTTTAATTATGGAAGCAGAGGTTCCGTATGGCTTTTGTTTCCCCCCTTTTGCCACATTTCTACTGCAGCGTAAGGAATAGTCAGTCTCTCTACCACCGGAAAACGTGGCTCAGAACATCCCACCAGCTCAGACTCTGCTGCTCCTTGGGAAAGCATTAGGGTAAAGCCGCTTGTTTTCAAGCGAGATTTACTTGTCATAATCTTGGCTCTGCTAAGTGACGTGACGCTTACCCTCCTGCAGGACTGGTATTGGGCAATTAACAATGCAACAGCTCGCCCATGGCTCCTCACTGCCTGGGCAGCAAGGGCTTTCAAGTGTTGGAGTCATGGGAGCTTTCTGAAATGCTTTCCCTTAATTGGGAGTGAGGACTGAAGAAAAGGCCTCCAGGAGAAGGCAGAGGCCGGATTCCGTGTGTGTGTGGGGGGGTAGGGGTGTAGTGACAGTCGTGGACCCTGAGTGCATGGCTGTTACTACGCATCTCGGCTTTGACACCTGCAAGGTTCCACACACGGATCCCACGTGGACGCTTGCTCTCCCATTTTACAGGTGAGACAGCAGAGACTCATGGAGGTCTACAGCTTGCCTCAGTTTAGTTTCAGGCAGCCTTGGACACTCTCACTTCCGGATCAGGGCTCCCCTTTCCCTTAGTTCTTTCTCAAGCCCTTCTCAAACTGTGCCCTATTTGCTTCTAATCTGGAATTGCATTCATGCAGAGAGATCGTTGGGCTGATTCCTGGACTCAGTATTCTCTAGGGGAACTCAGCAGAGGTGTTGGGGGGGCCACTGGCAGTACTGTTTATTGAGGCAGACCCCAGAGTCCACGACTTTCTCGTCCATCCTATCCCTGGAAGGCTAGGACTGAACTATGCCTTTGATTCCAGGACACTGATTGACCCTTCAGTCCCTCTCTGGACAGAATTAGTTTGCCTAGATTTTGGAACAGGAGAGAAAGACTAGCTCCTGCCCAATAAAACATAAGTCAACAAATGAACAGAAATAAAACATAAATCAAAACATGAACTTTTCAAATGGTAACATCCAGCCTATTACTGGCTGGTAGCTGGAGTGCGGTGGAAAAGCACAGGGTGGAATTTGGAACGTTATTTACCCCACTAACCATATTTCTTTTACTAAAAAATGAATATGAGCATGCTTAATGTGCCAAGTTCTTATGAGAGTTATATAAGTTAATGTACTCAAAAATGCCAGTATGCTCGCCAGCACAATGGAGAGCTTTGGAGAACTCAGAAGTTATATTGTCTTCCTCAACCGACCCCATCCTACTCTTTGTTCGCATTGCCCCTCTAAGTCAGGGCGGGTCAAAAGTCTGCAGCCTTCTCAACAAGAGCCCCGGATCCCAGGAAGCATCCCTGTTTCCAGATTCCACTTACATCCCCCATGCGTATACCTTATGGGTTCTAGTTCAGATAAATCTCCTATCTTGCAACATGGTCTCTATTCCCACTCCTAGCTTCTCTGTTGAGTTTTAGGACCTCTGTTACCTGAAGCCCAGGCATTAGCTCATGGCCACCCAACTACAGCTGCCATCAGAACCTTCTACTCTGGTTCATTCTTTTTATTTTTGTTTTGCTTAATAGGCTTTATTTTTTAGAGCAGTTTCAGGTTCACAGCAAAAGTGAATAGAAGGTAGGAAGATTTCCCATATACCTCCTGCCACTGCACATGCATGGTCTTCCCCATCATCAACATTTTCCTCCCCCATCATCAACAGTTTCCACCTGAGGTATATTTGTTACAATTGATAAAACCACATTGACACATTATTACCGGCCAAAGTGTATAGTCTGCATTGGGGTTCCCTCTTGGTCTTGTACATTTTATGGGGTTGGACCAATGTTTAGTGACATGTATCCACCATTATGGTGTCATACAGAGTAGTTTCACTGTCCTAAAGTCCTTCGTGTTCTTCTTATTCATCTCTCCTCTCCCCTCTCCCACAACCCCTGGAAACCACTGACCTTTTTATTGTCACTATGGTTTTGCCTTTTCCAGAATGCCATATGGTTGGAACTATATAATATGTAGCCTTTTCGGATTGGCTTCTTTTCCTTAGAATTTGCATTTAAAGTTTCTCCATGTCTTTTCATGGTCTGACGGCTCACTTATTTTTAGGGCTGATTAATATTCCATTGTCTGAATGTGCCACAATTTATTCATCCATTCGCCTACTGAAGCACATCTTGGTCGCTTCCAAGTTTTGGTGATTATGAATAAAGTTGCTATCAACATTCACATGGAGGCCTAAGTTTTCAACTCAGTTGGGTAAACACCAAGGAGCACAATTACTGGATCCTAAGGTAAGAATACCCTTAGTTTTATAAGAAACCACCAAACTCTCTTTCAAAGCAGCTGCACCAGTTTGCATTCCCACCAACAACGAAAGAGTGTTTTTTACTCCATGTGCGTGTCCACATTTGATGTTGTTAGTGTTTTGGAGTACAGTTATGGCATGTCGTGCTATCTCATTGTTTTTTGTTTGTTTGTTTTTGTTTATGTTAAAGTTCATTTATTTTGAGAGAGAGACAGAAAGAGAGAGAGCGAGGGCTAGGTAGGGGCAGAGCTTGAGGGAGAGGATTCTAAGCAGGCTCCACGCCCAGCATGGAGCCCTGCTCAGGGCTCGAGCTCATGAACCATGAGATCATGATCTGACCTGAAATCAAAAGTCAGATGCTTAACTAAGAGAGCCACCCAGCGACCCCCATTTATTTTTTTAAAGTTTAGTCATTTTTGGCCATTGTTTTGCTATTTTTTTATTTAGTTGTTAACTAA
Organism: Cryptoprocta ferox; assembly: GCA_028646485.1. Classification (NCBI taxonomy): domain Eukaryota; kingdom Metazoa; phylum Chordata; class Mammalia; order Carnivora; family Eupleridae; genus Cryptoprocta; species Cryptoprocta ferox. The sequence goes on along the minus strand of CM053576.1, from coordinate 127,944,514 downwards.
ATTGGATTTAAATTTAAAAAAAGTTATTGTTGTTTTACTTTGCATTTCCCTAAAGACATATGATGTGGAGCATTGTTTCAGATGCACATTTGCCATCCATGTATCTCCTTCGCTGAGGTGTCTCTACAGGTCTTTGGCCCGTTTTTTACATTTTAAATTTATTTTTCATTTTCCTAACAGGAGAAAAGGTATACAAATTTATAAATTTTTAATATTACAGGGACAGGGGTATCACAAGGAAAGCAAGTGAATATCCCCTTTGGCCCATATTTAATCAGGTTGTTTGCCTTCTTAGGTTGTTGAACTTGAGACTTCTTTGTATATTTTGGATAATGGTCTTTTATCAGATAAGGCTTTTGCAAATGTTTTCTACGAGTCTGTGGTTTATATTTTCTTACTCTTGACAATATCTTTCACAGAGCAGACTAATTTTTTTTTTAATGAAGTCCCTGTTATGAGTTCTTTCTTTCATGGATCATACTTTTGATGTTGCATCTAACAGCTCATTGACATTCCCAAGGTCATCTACATTTTCATTTATGCTTTTGTGTTTTATGTTCAGGCATGTGATCCATTTTGAGTAAATTTTTGCAAAGGATACAAGGTCTGCTTCTAGATTTGCTTTTTTGCATGTGGACGTCTAGTTTTTCCAGCACTATTTGTTAAAAAGACTTTTTTTCTCGGGGCTCCTGGGTGGCTCAGTCAGTTAAGCTTCAGACTTCGGCTCAGGTCATGATCTCGCGGTTTGTGTGTTCGAGCACCACGTCAGGCTCTGTGCTGACAGCTCAGAGCCTGGAGCCTGCTTCAGATTCTGTGTCTCCCTCTTTCTTGGTCCCTCCCCTGCTCATGCTCTGTCTGTCTCTCTCTCTCTCAAAAATAAACACTAAAAAAATTTTTTAAAGATTATTTTACTCCATTATATTTATTGCCTTTGCTCTTCTGCCAGAGATAAGTTGACATTGTTTTTGTGGGTCTCTTTCTGGGCTCTGTATTCTAGTCCCAGGACCTACTTGTCTATGCTTTCACCAATACCACTGTCTTAGTTGCTGTGGCTCTAAAATACGACTTGAAATCGGGTCGTGTTGGCCTTTGAGCTCCGTCCTTCTGCTTCTGCTTACATATCATGCTGGCTATTCTGGGTCTGCTGCATCTCACGCACGTCAGGATCAGTTTGTCAATATGCACGGGACAACCTACTGGGATTTAGACTGGAATTGGGTTGAATCTATAGATCAAGTTGGGAAAAACTAACATTTTATTGATTTTTTTAAATTTTTTAAAAATGTTTATTTATTTTTGAGAGATAGAGCATGAGCAGGGGAGGAGCAGAGAGAGAAGGAGACACAGAACCTGAATCAGGCTCCAGGCTTTGAGCTGTCAGCACAGAGCCTGACACGGGGCTCGAACTCACAAATGGTGAGCTCATGACTTGAGCCAAAGTTGGCGGCTTAACCAACTGAGCCACCCAGGTGCCCTGAAACTAACATTTTAACAGTATCTTCCTTTCCATGAGCGCGAGATCGACCTTAATTACTTAGTTACTTCCTTTTGTTCATCAGTTTCTAAGTTTTCCTCACATACATCTTGGACACCTAGGGTAACTGATTTGTTAGCAGGATTCTTCTCTCTCCCTCTTAATGTCCATGGGCCCTGGAGTCACGTCCTCTCTTTCATTTCTGACATTTAGTAATTCGGGCCTTCTTTTTTTTTTCCCTTAGTTAGCCTGACTAGAGGTGTATAAATTTTACTGATCTTTTCAAAGAACCATCTTTTGGTTTTATTGATTTTCTCTATTGGCTTCCTGGTATTTGTTTATTTATTTATGTATTTATTTATTTATTTAGCTTTCTGCCATATTTAGTGTGTGATACTTGCTCTGTCTCTTCAAACTATGTTATTGGCCTTTTAGTATGCCTTGTAACTTTTCCTTGATATCCAGCCTTCATGGGCTGAGTCAGATATGCTCTAAACAAGCCTTTAGTAATGGTGGTGAAATGTGGGGACAGGCACATTTTCTGGTCCTACGTAAGGTCTCAGTCTTTCGGTAGGCCTGTGCCTCTGGACTATGAACTTCACATTAGCTTCTCAGTTTTTTCTGTTTCCTTCCTCCATCCCTCTAGGTGGGACAGGATGGTTAGAGGGGGCCAGAATTGGGCATTTCTTAGGCTCTGACAAAACCCCAGCAGGTTAAGCTCTGGTTAAATACGGTCTCCTGAGAGCAGAACTGGTAGAAAAGAACAGAACTCTTTGGCATATTCTATCTCAAAATGATTATTTTTCTTCTCTTCTAGCCGAAAGCATAAGGGGCTTTTCCTCCACTATTCACCGTGAGAACCTGGTTGAGTTTCTGGATTGAAAAAAAAATTAATGTTTTATTTATTTTTGATACCGAGAGAGACAGAGCATGAGATAGGGAGGGGCAGAGAGAGGGAGACACAGAATCAGAAGCAGGCTCCAGGCTCTGAGCTGTCAGCACAGCTGACACAGGGCTCGAACCCACGAATGTGAGATCATGACCTGAGTCGAAGTCAGAGGCTTAACCGACTCAGCCACCCAGGCACCCCAAGTTTCTGGATTTAAAATTCGCAAATGTGTGGAAATCCCTGCATGACTAGGTTCTCCCAGAGTTCTTATCTGTGAGACACATCCACATCCGTCCAGTACACTTTGGGTTTTCCCGCTCTGACACTTCTCCATGGAGATTTCTGCACATGTGGGTTGTGATTCTCTGCATTCGCCTGTCTCTCCAACTTCAAGGGTCATCAGTTTACCCTGGGACCTCCCTTCCCTTATCCAGTTTGCTCAGTTTCACACCTGTTGCTAGGGTGGAGTCAGTGACTTCTACCATCCTCACGTGAGAACAGGAAACCAGACGCCTCCATTCTTCACACATGCTGTCACTCCTTGGGTCTTGGTTGTTTTCAGGATGAGCTTCACCTGCGAGAGCAGGGAACACATTCACGGCGTCACTCTTCCTGTCTCCCTCTCTACCTTCCTATTCCTCCACTGTATTCACACCACAGCCATGGCAGACTTCTAGACCCCCCACAAACAGGGGCTCGTCTCTCTTGATTCTCTGCTTTAGCAAATGCCATTTCCTAAATCTCAGTGACCATTGCCTGTTCCTTTCCCTGTTGAAAATATACTCGACCTTCAAAATCTTGTTAAAAACATAACCTCTTTTTTTTCCTACAGAGGCGTCTCCTTTGTTAGCTTGTGTCACGTGATTGGAGCCCTTCCATGTTTGAAGCATCTGCATTTTCCCTCTCCTATCTCTAACTCATTCACTCGAATGAACAAGAGAAAGATTTCACAACTGAGTATAAGAAGTTTGAGCTTTTGTCTCCAAAATCCTCTCCCCGATTTTCAAGTTGGGTCCTGTAATGAGCCTTTAGAAATGATTCAAAGACAACATTCTGTTTTCTATATTTTCTCTTATTTAATGCCATTGTAATCTTTGGTGTCATTTCTCTTCTAATCATTTTAGAGTCTTGATATTGCATAAGTAACCTGGCCATATAACAGGGACATCGGTCAACTCACGTAAAAACAATGAATACGGGGCACCTGGGGGGCTCTGTCGGTTAAGCATCCAACTTCGGCTCAGGTCATGACCTTTCAGTTCGTGGGTTTGAGCCCTGCGTCGGGCTCTGTGCTGATGGCTCGGAGCCTGGAGCTGCTTCGGATTCTGTGTCTCCCTCTCTCTCTGCCCCTCCTCCACTTGCACTCTCTCTCTCTCTCTCTCTCTCTCTCAAAAATAAATAAACATTAACTAATTTTTAAAAATTAATATTGCTCAAAAGTTAATAGCCACTGTGGTCAGCCCTCCACCTGGCACATTACTTCCACTCCTGGCATCACTTGCTGCTGGGCTTATCACACTGAGACACCGGACATTTGAACGTGATGCTGTTCATATCTCATGTAACAAGTGCATGAGGTAGATATTATGGCCACAGTTTTATAAATAAGACGGGGAAGATGAGAAGATTCAAAAGGTCTTTGCAGCCACAGAGCCGGTGAGTGACACAGTCAAAATAGAACTAGTTGCCCCTCCTCATGCAGACATTTGCTTCATTTAATGGGACCACTCTGTTTAGCCCTCTTTTGCCTTTAATCAATTTCTATTTTTCTGTGAACACGTTCTGACCTTTGTTCTTTTTTAAAAAATGTTTCTTTACTTTTGGGAGAGAGAGAGAGAGAGAGAGAGAGAGGGAGAGAGACAGAGTGTGAGCCAGGGAGGGGCAGAGGGAGAGGGAGACATAGAATCCGAAGCAGGCTTCAGGCTCCGAGCTGTCAGCACAGAGTTGGACGTGGGGCTTGAACTCATGGACTGCGAGATCATGACCTGAGCAGACAGCAGACGCTTAACCGACTGAACCACCCAGGCGTCCCCTGACCTTTGTTCTTTAGGTTCCAATTTTCTATAACCTGCAAGTAGTTATATTTTTCCTCTTCTATCCACTCCCTTGACCCATTTTTTATTTTCCTATTTTTGAAAATCCTCTGATAATTTTCTTTAGTCTTTTTTTTCTGTCTACATCATGTGCTCAGGTCTGACTACACAATGAATTATGGAAACTAAGTATAACAAGTAGCAGTTTTTTCACTGGGTCGTTATTAAATGTGGCGTCAACCTACAGAGGTGACTAAGTTAAGGCTCTTACGCCATTTAATTAAAGACTATAGGAGAACACTCTGGAACACTGTGCCAGAACGCCGCACTCCATAGAATCCTCTTCACTCCGGCTTCTCGCACAGCGTCACTGTAATCTTGTCAGGGACGGACAGCACCCAGGGGGCTGTGGCGTTGACCTGGACAAGAGAGCGAGGCCACATGCAAACGGGGTAATCCGCACCCACAGCTGCCAAGGGGGCCTTTGCTTCTATTTCATTGAGAATTTTGTACGGTCACTCGCGAAGCGTATGCGAGCTTTTATCCCTCAGTAATATGAACTTCCCTTCTATTTTGGGGGATCATGAAATCTTCTCCTGTTCCCTTCCTGAGGTGTGTGTAAAATGAGTTCCCTTATCAGTTGTGCCTGCCCAGGAGAGATAATTTAGTGGCAGAACCGAGCGCGTCCTTGTGTGATTTCTACCCGGTTCCCTTTGCAAATGCAGCATGTGATTTCATGGACTCTTTATTTATTTATTTTTATTCGACCTTGCTGAATTTGAATTAGCTACAATCCCTCTTTTTAATAGACTGTATCAAAAATGTTTAAATTCCATAGCATTGGTGGAACCGTACATTATGTCTGAGGACAAGGCCTAGGAGCATTTGGAGTGTTATCAGCGGCTTTAAATAGGTATTGGGTTTGAAGATAGAGTGTGTGATGAAAGAAAGCCAGACCCTAGCAGGCTATTTAGCTTTTAGTTCTGAGGAACCTGTCACTTCTCGCTTCTGTAAACCTACCTAATGTGATTTATCTGATCCTTTTCAATGCAAGGGAATGAAATGGCTCCCGTTAGCAACCAATATACAAACAGCAGTTATAAACTCACAAGGCTGGTGCTGCTTAAACATCTAGGCTAAGCACTTTTTAAATTAGCCACTTTAATCTTGTTAGTGGTCTGTAAATGAGAACCTCTCTCAGCAATCAGATGCTCACAAATAGGGCCATTTCCCATGGACCAATGATGTTGAGAAGCAGGCGCTCTCTTGTTAAGGAGGGGTGACTTTGTAGAGGGGTTTTAACAGATACCCACAGGTACCGCAGCGACTCTTCCTTTGGGAGCACGGGGTTCGACAGTCTGGGGGCGACTGCGGCACTGCCCACCACCCCTACCATCCTCTTGTGCTGCCGTTTCCTTCCATGGCTCTCTCCGCAACGTCTGTGCAGGGAGATAGGACACTTGAGAGAACCCAGAAGTGTGGGGTGGAGAGAAACCAGGTAACTTCACTGCAGGTGGCTGAAGCCCCCCCTCTTTCTTTGGGGGTGGAGCCTACGCTCCACGTTCACCAGTGTCTTCGAGTTGAGTAATTAAACTATGCTTACGCCTTAATGTCCTGCTTCTCTCTCAGTCCCAAGCCTGCGCTGTTGGCCCTCTGATGCCCCGCTTGCTTCTGCTGGGCCGTTCCTTTGGGGCCCCTGTGTATATTCACACCACAGTTGTATTCCTTCTGGCTGAGTGACCTCACGGGCCACGAACCTGCCTCTCATGTGTCTTTGAAAAGTGCCTGCTTCTGTATACTTCCACCTTACTCATCGCATGCGGCCCATAGCATCATCTGGTTCCTAATTTTGGCTGACCAGAAGCGTCACCTGGGGAACTTTCCAAAAATAGATTCCATGACCTTATCTCAGTTCTGCTGAACTTGAATGAAAGACCGAATATGGAGATGTGCACGTTCTTAGAAAAACTTTCCAAGTGAATGTTATAATCGGCCAGGTTGGGGAACTAGTAACTGGGGTCACTGTCTTTAGAATCTCCTTGGTCAAGCCCGGCTGTGGGAACAGCTGAAGGGCGACGCTGGGAAGAGTCTCGTGTTCTCACCAACTATTGGAAGGAAGACCTAAATCTCTTGTCTGCCCAGTAAACAGATGGCAAAGTCGGCAGGCTATTCTGAAGACCTCAAACACTGACCTGCTTTCTAGTCCAGGTTTAGGGAGGGGGCCTAGGATCACCACCTCCGAACATTATGGCAGACCTGCCTGAAGGGCCTGGCACTCGCTTCAGTTGAAAGCCTGTATCCCACACTCATTGTAACATATATCTTTGATTATTTTCTCAGAATCATGTGAAAATATACTTGTTCAAAACAGCAATGCCCATGAGTATAGAGAAGTAAATGGCTCCTTCCACGTGGCAAATCCTGTCGCTCCGTTAAGTTACCCAGGTATTTTACTGAAAGCTTCTACTCTTGTAGACCCCCCTGCATACATACGTGGGAGGAGAGAGGGACAGAGACAGAGAGAGACATGCGTAACCATGCCAAGTTGCTCAAATGCTTCTATGTCTTTGTTTCCTTATCTAGAGGATTAACAGTAGCTCCTTCCGGACAGGGCTGTTAGGAGAATTAAATGAGCTAAAATTTGTAAAGCTCCCGGACCAGGGTCTAGAAGATAGCAAGCACCGGCCGTAACTGTGGTTAACCAGCAAACCTGCCTGTAGACTTTCAATATCCTATAGATCCGGGCTTATGACGTGCAGTTCTTCCCTTAGGATTATGTCTTAGAGCTCTTTCTGTGCTAGTTCACACAAATATACCATAATCTGAAAACAATCTCATAGCACTGTCTGGATGGACTTGAAATTATTTAATAATATCCTTCGATGGCCAGTTGTGTTGTCTTCAAGGGTCGGTATCTTTAAAATACTGCAACATAAAAAAATACACCTATTTGCGTAAATAGGGAAATAGTTGTAGAATAAAAAGTTGAACAGCTGAGGCGGTAGGCAGATTTTCAGACTTGAAAGATAATGATCAATGTCCACTGTACGGCCACCCCCCTGAACCCCTCAGCGGCAGTGTATGAGGAGGCAGGTTCCCCTCACAGGAGCCCACATTGGATCCGGCAAACTGCTGACCTGAGGTAAGGGAGAGGGCCTCAGTCTGTCGCCGTGAGTCGGAGAGCAGGTGCAGCCTTCCCTGTGGTCGTGGGAAGGACCGACACCTGACCGCAGGTTGCTGTGACATGGAACATGACATGGGCTGCGGCTAACTCCCAGTGACGTCAGCACTGGATGCATACTAGGGATCCGTTCATCCTATTTCCCTTCTTTCAATCTGAACCTTATTTCCAACATTCAGTTCTGAGCCTAGTCACCTCTCCGCTGCTGACATGAAAAGCCACACAGTTGTATTCAAATGCAGGAGGAAAAACAACCCTGTTTAATAAAGTTCTCAGCGTTTCTGTTTTGGAGACCGCCAAAGCCAATGATTTCCGTGTTTTCATGTCACCATCAGCGGTATCTTTTCCTGACAGTCATCATAATATTGAGCCAATTGCTTCTTGAAGACAGAGAGATAGAATTAGGTGTATAAAGTATCATTGACTTCATTTCCCATGCGGAAGCTCTTAGGGACTAGATACGGATGATTTTCTGCTGGTCTCACTGGTCCCCAAGCGATGGGCAGCTGTGGCGTGTGCAAAGGACGGCTCGGAGCCCACCAGCGCTGGCTCACTTCCCCAGCTCTGTCATGGGCAAGCTGATGGCCTGAACATTCACTTTAATCTCTCCGGGTTGTACTTTCCTCATTTATAAAACGTAGGAAAGGACACACATCTCACAGTGGAGTTGTGAAAGTGAACAGAATGAGAGAAGCAAGTTCCTGGCTGAGTGTCATGATAAACAGGGAAGAGACTTACACAGTTTTACAACCTTAGTTACTGAGGCAGCCCAGGGGAGCCTGTTTCTCCCTCTAGGTCACGTCGTCAGTCAATGACAACACAGGGACAAGAACACAGGACATCTCACTTCTGGCGAAGAGTGCTCCTCCCACCAAGCTACACGCATTCGGAAACGCTATCCTACGTGTGAAAATCCACCAAGACCAGCAGGCGTCTTTCCCATGTCTGTCCTGAAGCTAGCCGCTCACAATCTACCTGCCAACCACGCTTGCAGTCTCAGGACAAAATAATATTTTAGCGTAATTATATTTATATTAAAATCGTAATGACTGTCATTAAAGCAAACTAATAATCCAAGTTCTAATAATTACATTACAATTAACTAAACATCCTAATCAAAACCAATTAATGCCGGGGAAGACCTCCATCAGGTGAGGAAGATGCGTGGCTCTGGTTTAAAAGCAGAACCTCGGACCCGGAGGCGCACGTGGGAGGCTGTGTCTGCTCCCCGATGGTGCTGTACACATCCTGGAAGCCAGACCCGACAATGACACTTTGCTCCTCCTCTCAATCTTTCCCTTTAAAACCCAGGTCAGAATCTTAATTTTAATTCCAGACCCTCTTCGATGATCTCCTGGGGAGCTGCCTCTTGGTGTTAGCCACATCGTACACTAGATGTCACTGTGTCGCAACAAAATTTGGATTTTGAATGCATTTTTCTGTGGTTGTAAATAAGGTGTTCCTTAGGAAGGAAAAAAAAAAAGTGACCTGTCTTTCGAAAGGACTAGTCTTTCTCAGTGGTGACTTACGTGGTCATTTGGGCCGAGTGTAAGGTTTATTTATCACCTACGGAGATTTATTTCAAATAAACACACACATAAAACATGTGCATGTTTGACATATCAGCAACTTTAGTGGTTATATTCTAATATCCATTTACTCGCATGGCTTTGTGCCAGTTTAGACTGAAATCTGTAAGGGACCGATTCCAGGCTCCTGTCTCAGCCCTAAGCGGTCTCCTGACTCCACATTTCTTACTGCAGACTCATTACCACTAATGTCCCCTCATCACTTGCTCTGCCATCTCCTGAGCCTCTCGACAACGGCAGGGCCATAAAACCAGCTTCATGATGTAAAATGTCTGGATGATTTTTGCCTTTTCTGCCCCTCAGTCGTCAAATCCAATGAGTTGTCGAGACCCGACTTCCGTCCGTCTCTAAAATCCTAACAAGACCCCTCTCCTTGCTTAGTTCAGAAATGCACATTTTTAAGAATGTGCATTCTTGTCACATGTGTGTCCCAACCAGTTTCTCAAATTCAAGTTGTTCTGTTCATTTAAGGAAACAAAAATAAAACAACAACACTCTGGATGATCTAAGCTAGCTGACCTCTCCACGGGCGAGGGTGGCTGGTCCAGGCGCCCAGCACACAGGACCTGGTCAGCCCGGTGGCAGCCCTGTCACTAGCTCAGGACAAGTTTCCTCCTTGCCTTTGAGGACTTCCTTGATTTTATGCCCCGAAGTCTTTGTAGGCGCTGATGTCCCTGCCCAGAGAGTCTTGTTTTTTCTCGGGCTGACTAGTCTGTTGTGCAAAACTCAGTCCCTTCATCTGTTCATTCTTCATTGAACTCCTGGCCCCCCTTAATTTTTGCATTCCATGTCCTAATTATTTCTTTATAGTTCCATCTTTCCTTTAGCTCATGGATATGTTGTAGGAAAGAATGTTGTCTCTTCCTCTTTGTTATCTTGACAATGCTCCATGTATGGTACGGAAGTAAATGTATAAATAACATTTTTATATAACATATAAGACTTCCCTCTAATTTTGAATTTGTTAATTAAAATGTAACAGAACGTGGAAGTAGAGATTTCAGTGGAGACACTAACAGATGGACAGATGTCATATTCCAGAATGAGGTGCAAGATCTTGAGGCTGGATTTCAGAAGGAAGAAGAGAAAACCGATCCGCATGACTCATCACGCGCTCTCACCCATCTGATGATCTGAAGTGTCTGGAAGAAGCTGGAGTGGGGGCAAGATTTTTCTAGAGTGAGTTCTCATGTGCCACGGGGAGTTAAGGGAATTAAGGGCAATCACTCGGAAGCCTGGATATCTGTGGCTTATATTTTGGCTGACACACCACACTAGCGCCCGGCTCCCTCCCGAACGACTCCGGGGCAGGGGCGCCACTGTGAAAGCTGAGCGAGGAGGAGGTTGACCCTGTGGGCAAAGCATGCGCGAATATTCCTCACAGGCCAGTCGTGGGCTGTGAACGTGTCAGACTCATGGCTGTCCCAGAAAGCCCCATCGAGGGAATGAGAAGACTTGACCCAAAGGTACCTCGATGCCTAGGTGCTGAGGAAGGAAATCAAGTGGCCATCAGGAACGGCACACCGGTCGTTAAGCTGCTGTGCCTCCGCTTCTCAACCACCCTGCTCTGCTCTGTGAGGCCAGGTTGGGCTGCAAACCACCCTTCTCCTTTGCCAGGCAGGGCTCCTGAGCCCTTCTGCACAGGTGCTGCTGCCACCTGACAGCAAGGCTAGAGGGGCGAGGGGCCCCATCCTCTCTCCTGCACAACCGCTCACGGCCACGGCTTACAAGCAAGGCCACTTGTGCTTGTAGTGTCTGTTGAGCAGAGCTTTATTTCAGCTTCTGGTCCTGTGCACATTTCTAGAACCAGCCCCAGGACTCTCTCCTTAGGCAATACTCCTTCTTCAGAGGTCTGAGTCCCAGTCTGCCTGGGGTCCTGCCTTCAAGCTCCTGACCCATCAGCACCAGTGGGCAGCAGCCTCCCCGCCGCCACCCCGGACAGGGCTCCAGCTCTGGGAGCATCCTCCTCCAAGCCTCCACATTGTTCTCATAACTTGACCCCTTCCCTCTGTGGCCCGGACCGGGGCGGGTAACCCTCGCACCAGCTGCAGCTCTGGGACTCCAGGGTCCTGCTGTGTCTCTAAGTTGTCTGATGCCTCTGCAGCCCATTCCCTTGATAAGTTCTCTCTGTTAAAATAACCAGTGAGTTCCTGCTTTCCTATGTGGAGCCTGATTTATAAATAAAGAGCTACATGTCCTGCATCCAGAAGGCTGCAGGTAAGGCGTCTCCGAGGGAAGGAGAGGTTGTGAAGGGCAGAGAGCGTCAGCTTTACACACCTGCAGTGCCAGAGTGACTGTGAGGAGTGGGAACTTTCACGCCCCCTTCCCCACCCAGACTCCCCAACCTTGAAGGTCAGGTACCGGTGAGGGTGGGTGTGAGCCCACCTGGGGATGATGCCTGAAGTCTGCCCACTTTTGAGGTTGGTTACTACATGGGACTGGACCCAGTCATGAGTTTCCTGCTATATTGTTTTTGTGATATCAAGTAACCCGATGTTTTGTTTTTGTTTTTGTTTAAAAGTGACCCCCCAAATGTCACGAAGACAGCCTTAAATTTCATATAGGAACAAATGGAAGAACCAGCCCCCTGAGCAGTTTTCAGGCAACATGGGGCACAAACATGGCAGGCTCTGTGTCGACAGTGGGAAGTGGAGACAGGCAGGTAAATGAACGGGGCAACAACCGGGCTGTTGCCTTGTGCGGGGAAGCCTGTGGTTTGCAGGAGCCCTAGAGGGCTCCGGTGCAGGCTGCCAGCAGGAAGGAAAGCAGATGCACTCCCCGTTTCTCTCTTAGTCTCATTACACAGTCCTGCCCAGGCCCAGGGCCCTGAGTCCCGTGCTCTTAGAGATTAGTGGACGTGCAGTGGAGAATTTGTCACTCTCCTGCCTGTCTACACTTGAGGGCCTGAAACTCCCCAGGTCAAAGATGGTGCAGGCTCACATTTATTCCTAGCAGGTGGCAGATCTGACCAGTGCCAGGTCCTTGATACACAGTTGCTAAGCGATTAGCAGGTCACAGGGGTTTGTGGGAAGAAAAGAAGAGGACTACAGGATGCTAGGTGGGGAGCCTGGAGGTGGGGCTCGGAAAAACGTGACCGGGAAAGATGAAAGATAGCAAGGCGGCATTGGGGCCATGCAGGGAGGCAGGGGGAGTGGGGGCAAGGAAGGGCCCTTCAGAAACGGGGAGGGCGGAGGGAGGCTGGGGCCGGGGGTGGGGACCCAGGTCGCAGGGGTGGGGGCAGAGGGCAGGGATCTGGGGGGTAGGGGGTAGGGGCAGAGGGCAGGGACCCGGGTAGCAAGGGTGGGGGCCTGGCTAAGGGTGGCGGAGGGCAGAGACCCGGGCGGCAGGGCTGGGGGTGGCTCAAGGGACCCAGGTGGGGGTGGCAAGGGGTGGCAGGGACGCAGGAAGCAGGCGTGCGGGTGGAGGGCAGGGACCCAGGTGGGG